>OZ030006.1:21340888-21770888 GCA_964023405.1 Apodemus agrarius
GCACGTGGAAGAAAAGAGCATTTATCTTTCTGCGTCCAAGGAGTTACCTTATTCAGTACGCTTTTTTTTCTAGTTCCATTTATTTATACAAATTTTATGATTTAATTTTTAAAAATTTATTTATTATTTATTTCATGTATGTGAGTAAACTTTATTTATTTATTTATTCATTTATTTCATGTATGTGAGCAAATTGTCCCTGTCCTCAGACACACCAGAAGAGGGCATCAGATCCCCATTATAGATGGTTGTGAGCCACCATGTGGTTGCTGGGAATTGAACTCAGGACTTCTTTTTTTAGATTTTTTTTTTGGATCTGTTTTTTTTTCTTTCTTTCTAGACAGGGTTTCTCTGTGTAGCCCTGGCTGTCCTGGAACTCACTCTGTAGACCTGGCTGGCCTCGAACTCAGAAATCGGCCTGCCTCTGCCTCCCAGAGTGCTGGAACTCAGGACTTCTTAAAGAGTAGCCAGTGCTCTTAGCCACTGAGCCATCTCTTCAGCCCATGATTTAATTTTTATTAAGATTAGCAACAATTTAGTAATGTTGTGTTGTGTACAGGTGCTGCATTTTTCTTATCTGTCCGTCTCTTGGTCCATGTATAGGCTGATTTCATTCTCTAGCTGTTGTGAATAGAATGGCAGTGGACATGCCGTGAGAGTGTCTCTGCAGTTGGGCATAAAGCGTGTTAGTAGCTATTTTCCTATTCTGTAAACACCAGTCTTTTTTTCTACCTCATTTTTAAGTAGGTTTTTTTTTTTTTTTTTTTTTTTGATTTCATGGTTTAGGTTTGTCTCACTGCTGAGGCTCTATTGGTTTATGGAGAAGCAAAGTAGTAATTGAATATGCTTTTTAAAAGCTTTGAGCTCTTCTCTCATGAAGGAATTCAAGGACGTAGGAACAAACATTTTTTACTACAAGAACATGTGTGTAGCTGCATATCAGTTGCAGAATAGATCTAATTATTCTTGTTTTTAGATTGAAATTGAAGAAAAAGAATCATTATGTAACATTCCTTCAAAACAGTCAGTAAGCCCAGATTATCTATAATCAGATTATACAAGAGTTCATTCACCCTTTGGGTTGTAGTTCTGCAGAGGGCATTTTAAACATTCAGAAAGGCTGGAAGCAAGAGGCACAGCCGGTTCCTGTTTTGCCAGAGTTATGAAGGTTAGGAAGCAGCTTTCTTCATGGGTCATGGCTATGAAATTTCACTCTTTAGGACAGATATATTAATAACACCAAACATATGGCCTTCTCTGCTATTATTGGTCCTGAGGCTAAACTGGACCTTCCAAAGGTCGGCAAAGGGAACAACTACATTTTACTGTGAAACATTCCTTAGAAAGAAGAGGGCTCAAAGGTATCCAGCGATATTATCTGAGCAGTCCAGGCTAAGTCTTTTCTTGTACATTACTCAACTGTTTTTCAACAGTGAATAATTAAACAGAATAGTGAGAACCTTTTCTTTTCAACTTCCTGGGCATTTTATGACAGGCTCCTTCTCAAAATGACCCTCTCTGTTGATCGACAGAGAAGCAAAGGCCACAAGCAGAGTGGTGGGCCCTACTGGGATGTGAAACATACAAGAGCGTTAGAAAGAGCTCACTCTCTGACGTCCTTGTTTTTGGAAGGGATCCTCTTGGGCAGGTATCAGACCTGGGATGATCCAACTCCACGATGGAGAATGCATTTTCTTTAATATGGATTATTTCCGTCTTCTTATTTCAATAACATCTAAACACACACTCTCTCCTACACTGTGAGCCTTATTCCAATCTTTTTATTCCCTGTTTCACCACAGGGATAGCATCTAAGACTTAGCAAGGCAAGGGTGCTGGGGTTGGGGTGGGAAAATCAAGGGCAGGAATAGAACAGTCAGATTTTGGTCAAATGGGCAAGTTCAGACTTGTCTTTAGTTTAGGGCGATCACCTGCCAATTAGTAACTCTATGCCTTCTTTCCATTGGAGCCTTGAATTTATAGAAAAAATATGGGGTCCAGTCAGATGAAAGACAGGATATTGAATTCAGTCGGAAGTAAAAGCTAGCTCTGGAAGTCCTCATTAATTTGACTGCACTCCATTTATGAGTGGTTTATACAGAAGATGAAAGTAAATGATGAGAACAAGAGTCTTAGTGATGATGCTATGTGATGATGATAAATAGCAGACCCTTCCCTGCTATGAGTCAGTATGTAAATGAGTATCCTGCTCTTCTAGCTAGAATATTCATTCATAATGTGCACTGTATAGAAGACACATCTGCACTGAATAATTTTTGTTTTTATTTTACGTATATGCACAAACATGTATGCACACATGTATGTTCATAGATATACACATAAGCATATAGATACACACACACACACACACACACACACACACACACACAATCCCCTGGGTTGAGCTGAGTATTTTTCTGGGATTTGAGGGCTTTGGAGACCACAAGGAAGTAAGTGCCTTATTCTTTGGGAACCTGCTTTCTGGCCACAAGACTACAAGACAGGGTAAGACAAGACTGTTATTAAATGAGGTTATAAGAGGAAAAAGAGCCAAAATATCTGGGGCTTCTTAGACAACAGAAAGACGTTGCTAAGAATGGATTATCGATTTCCTTACATTTTGTTACATTAATGAGTCTTTTCCTCAATGCTTTGTGATAATTGAGATTCAGGTTTTCTATGTTTACAAACTTTTAAAGTGATGTCTCTAAACCTATTCCTGGTCTACTGGTTAGTGACACAAACTAGACGCCTGTGAGATGTCTCCATCGAGGGTTTGTGTCTATGAGGTTCGCCCGCGGGGATCTCTGTAGGGCATTTTTGTGATTAGTGATTGATGTGGGAGGGTCCTGTCAGCTGTAGGCAGGGCCACTCTTGGACATGTACAGGAAAGCAAGCTGAGCAAGCCACAGAGATTACTTCCTGCACTGACTTTCCTCATTCTTGGCTTGTGACATGGAAGTGTAAGCCAAACAAGCCATTTCCTCCCAAGTTGGCTTTGGTCAGACTCTCATGACAGTCCCAGAAAACAAACTGATCTATAGGGCTTGATGTCACCAAACTATCGATCCTTTATAAGAAGAATGGCTTCAAAAAATAAAAACCACGATGTTGGCTTAAAAACCAGTTAAAAAGAAGCAAAAACCTAATACAGCAGTAAAACACCAAGAAATATTTATCAAGTATTTAAGTCTTATAAAGGATTCAGAGAGCTGGATTGGAGAAGCATGCCTGTGACCTCAGCACTTGCGGGGCAGAGACAGGAACATTACGAGTGCAAATATTTCATTTCTGTTTTTTTTTTTTTTTTTTTTTTCCGAGACAGGGTTTCTCTGTGTAGCCTTGGCTGTCCTGGAACTCACTCTGTAGACCAGGCTGGCCTCAAACTCAGAAATCTACCTGCCTCTGCCTCCCAAGTGCTGGGATTAAAGGCGTGCGCCACCACTGCCCGGCTCATTTCTGCTTTTGTGCATGTTTCTTTGCTTGTTTTCTCTCTTTGTTTTGCAAACAGGGTTTTGATATATATCCCAGGTGGCCTCCGACTTCCTCAAGCCCCCCCTTACACTCTGAGTGGTGGGTTTATAGTATCACATTGTTGCCCTGCTTCCATGATTATTATCTTCCTCTTCGTTATCACCACCACCATCAGCATTATCACGAGAGGTCGTAGTTTTAAATCATCAGCCCCCAAACTAAGATTTTGTAAGTATAGGTGTAGTTTCCTCAAATGCCAAGACATTCTTTGAACTCACCCAGGATGGCTTGGTTGTTACTGGGACTGCCTTAGGCTTCAAAGCCCAGAACAGGAGGTACTGGAAAGGCCATTAGACACGTCTGCTGTGGAGCCAGAGAGTGACCCACAGAGCTCAGACATCAGATACTAAAGCTAAGACCTGGGGAGTTATTTCTGAAGGAATGAGGTGAAGGACTTCTAGAGGCTCAAAGTGAGGTTAGACCCTACATGGCTTCCTATTACTGCTTCATATAAACTTTCTGTTGTTTTATTTATTACTAAAAATATAGCCTTAATGTCTGGAATAATGGCATATGACTATAATTCTAGCATGCAGAATTCTAGAGAATTCTAGTAAATTCTCTTACTGGGGTAAGAGAATTGTGAGTTGTAAATTTAGGTCTGCCTGGGTTATCTAACCAGAGACTCTGCCTAAAAAATGTGAATAATCATCTATAGGAAATCCATATTGAAGTCTAGTACTTTATACTATTATGATATATATCATAATACCATATATATGTATATATATGCTAATAAAAAAGATAGAGCTTTTTTTTGTTATTTTTTTTTATTTTCTATATTCTATGTTTACATTCCAAAGGTTTTCCCCTTTCCTAATTACCCCCCCCCCCACCATATGTCCCATAATTCCTCTCCCCCCCTGCTATTCCCCACTCATTCCCCCCCCACAATTTCTCTGTTCTGGGTCTACAATACTGGATCCAATCTTTACAGGCCCAGGGTCCTCTCCGTTCTTCTTCTTGGAAGTCATTTGACTTGCTAATTGTGTCTTGAGTATTTAGGGCTTCTGGGCTCATTAATATCCACTTATGAGTGATTGCATTTCATGTGTATTCTTTTGTGATTGGGTTAGCTCACTTAGGATGATATTTTCCAGATCTAACCATTTACCTACAAATTGCATGAGTTCATTTTTAATTGCTGAGTAGTACTCCATTGTATAAATATACCACATTTTCTGTGTCCATTCCTCTTTTGAGGGATATCTGGGCTCCTTCCAATTTCTGGCTATTATAAACAAGGCTGCTATAAACATAGTGGAGCATGTGTCTTTATTGTATGCAGAGGAATCCTCTGGGTATATGCCCAGGAGTGGTATTCCCGGGTCCTCTGGAAGTGACATGCCCAATTTTCTGAGGAACCACCACACTGATCTCCAGAGCGGTTTTACCATTTTGCAATCCCACCAACAGTGGAGGAGTGTTCCTCTTTCTCCACATCCTCGCCAGCACCTGTTGTCTCTTGAGTTTTTAATCTTAGCCATTCTGACTGGTGTGAGGTGGAATCTCAGGGTTGTTTTGATTTGCATTTCCCTGATGACTAATGATGTTGAACATTTCTTAAGGTGTTTCTCGGCCATCCGAATTTCTTCTGGTGAAAATTCTTTGTTTAGCTCTGTACCCCATTTTTTGATAGGGTTATTTGGTTCTTTGGGGTCTAACTTCTTGAGTTCTTTGTATATATTGGATATTAGCCCTCTGTCGGATGTGGGGTTGGTGAAGATCATTTCCCACGTTGTTGGTTGCCGTTTTGTCCTTCTAACAGTGTCCTTTGCCTTACAGAAACTTTGTAATTTTATGAGGTCCCATTTGTCAATTCTTGATCTTAGAGCATAAGCTATTGGTGTTCTGTTCAGGAACTTTCCCCCTGTGCCCATGTCCTCCAGGGTTTTCCCAAGTTTCTTTTCTAATAGTTTCAGTGTGTCTGGTTTTATGTGGAGGTCCTTAATCCACTTGGAGTTGATCTTAGTACAAGGAGATAAGAGTGGGTCAATTCGCATTCTTCTGCATGTTGACCTCCAGTTGAACCAGCACCATTTGTTGAAAAGGCTATCTTCTTTCCACTGGATGGTTGTGGCTCCTTTATCAAAGATCAAGTGACCATAAGTCTGTGGGTTCATTTCTGGGTCTTCAATCCTATTCCATTGATCTACCTGCCTGTTGCTGTACCAATACCATGCAGTTTTTAACACAATTGCTCTGTAGTACTGCTTGAGGTCAGGGATATTGATTCCCCCAGAAGTCCTTTTATTGTTGAGAATAGTTTTAGCTATCCTGGGTTTTTTGTTGCTCCAGATGAATTTGAGAATTGCTCTTTCTAGATCTATGAGGAATTGATTTGGGATTTTGATGGGGATTGCATTGAATCTGTAGATTGCTTTTGGCAAGATGGCCATTTTTACTATATTGATCCTGCCAATCCAGGAGCAAGAAATATTTTTCCATCTTCTGAGGTCTTCTTCGATTTCTTTCTTCAAGGACTTGAAGTTCCTGTCATACAGATCTTTTGCTTGTTTGGTTAGAGTTATGCCAAGGTACTTTATGTTGTTTGTGGCTATTGTGAAGGGTGTTATTTCCCTAACTTCTTTCTCAGCCTGATTGTCCTTTGAGTACAAGAAGGCTACTGATTTGCTTGAGTTAATTTTATAACCAGCCACTTTGCTGAAGTTGTTTATCAGCTGTAGAAGTTCTCTGGTGGAGTTTTTTGGATCGCTTAAGTAGACTATCATATCGTCTGCAAATAGTGATAGTTTGACTTCTTCCTTTCCAATTTGGATCCCTTTGACTTCCTTATGTTGTCTAATTGCTCTCGCTAGAACTTCAAGTACTATATTGAAAAGGTATGGAGAGAGAGGGCAGCCTTGTCTAGTTCCTGATTTTTAGTGGGATTGCTTCAAGTTTCTCTCCATTTATTTTGATGTTGGCTACTGGTTTGCTGTAGATCGCTTTTACTATGTTTAGGTATGGGCCTTGAGTTCCTGCTCTTTCCAAGACTTTTAGCATGAAAGGATGCTGAATTTTGTCAAATGCTCTTTCAGCATCTAATGAGATGACCATGTGGTTTTTTTCTTTTAGTTTGTTTATGTAGTGGATTAAATTGATGGATTTCCGTATATTGAACCATCCCTGCATCCCTGGAATGAAGCCTACTTGCTCATGGTGAATGATCGTTTTGATATGCTCTTGTATTCGGTTGGCAAGAATTTAATTTAGTATTTTTGTGTCAATATTCATTAGAGAAATTGGCCTGTAGTTCTCTTTCTTTGTTGGATCTTTTTGTGGTTTAGGTATCAGCGTAGTTGTGGTTTCGAAGAACGAGTTGGGCAGTGTCCCTTCTGTCTCTATTTTGTGGAATAGTTTGAAGAGTATTGGTGTTAAGTCTTCTTTGAAGGTCTGGTAGAATTCTGCACTAAAACCATCTGGTCCCGTACTTTTTTGGTTGGGAGGCTTTCTATAACCCCTTCTATTTCTTTGGGGGTTATGGGACTGTTTAGCTGATCTACTTGATGCTGGATAGAGCTATTTTTGATATTTTAGCATCTTCTCTTTTTTGGCTAGTAAAATCTGGAGGTTATAGCATACTTATGGGCATATTATTTAAATTTATAAATAAAAATAAAAAACATTTAACAAAAGCAAGGCCATGGTAAGGTTTTTAAGGAAAATATCGTAGAAATACTATTTTTATGTTTGAAATGGTTGCTGTATGTATTTTTCGGTTATGCATGTATTAGATGATTTGAAAATGTATTTGGTAGATTCAATCAGTACTTTAAATGTGCAAAAGTGAAACCTGCATTGCAATTCAATGGTTTGGCAGAATTGAATAGATGCTCTTTTCAATTTTTACAGTGATTAGAGGATATATTACACGCTGTATCACCAGCACTCTCTGATGCCTATCAATAAGATGCCAAGTGATTTAATCCTGTGAATTATTTAGCAGTGCTAGTAGACAGATGGACAGTACAACTATTTGACTTTCTTAGGCATTGTATAACTTAATTGTATGCTATTGCTGCTGAGATGTTGTATGCACAGTGGCCTATGGTGGCGCACACCTGTGTTCCCATTTGTTTGGGAAACTAAGGAGGAAGATTTACTTGAGCTGGTGAGTTCAGTGCCCGCATTGGCAAATTTGTCTCAAAAAGAAAGATAGCAACGTATCACCAAAGCCAAAACCAAACCAGACTGCTCTCCAAAACAGAACAAAATATATTGGATGAATAAAATATCTTTTGAAATAAAATATCTAAGTTGAAATAGCTCTATTTGCTTTTTTAGTTACTATTGGACTTTAGAGTAAGCACACAGAGTGTGTGCTTAGTACAGGTGATATTTCATAGAGGTTATTGCTTTTGTGTTTATGAAGTATTTTTCTCATCATGTTGTAGGTCACTCTGTTACCACATACCATGAATATATGTGTTTTCTCACATATCAACATATCTTTCCAGTCAGCAAAAGCTAGTATGACAGATATATTATTATATAACCCTGTCCCAGGACTGAGAACTCTCAACAATTCTCTTTCAAGTTTTTTCCATTCCCAAACTATGTTTGTTCTCTTTCTCTTTTAAAACTTTGAAGGTGGAATGAACTTGGGGATTTTTACTTGGGTAATATTTATATCTAACTGTAGGGCTTGCAGGCCTCATGTTGTCTCAGCTAACAGAGTCGGAGCTCACTATGGTCCTGTGTTCTCTCATCATGACCCCATGGGTAAGTGCCTCTTAGTTCTGGCTCAGCAAGAAAGACTTTGCTTTCTGAGACAACTGGATTGATATTTGACTTATAAAGATTTTTATGGGGACTAGTTTATAAATGAAGCTTCCTATTCCTCTTGCTATTTCAATTATATATCATCATCATCTTATTACATAAGAAGAGTCAGGCAACAGCGACTGCCATTTCCTATAGTTAGTGGAATCATAGCATGAGCATTGGGCCTTTGGAAAGCTCAGCTTGCACATATCACTTAACCTCATGACTCTAAGATCCCAGATACAACTCCATTCAGAATGCCATTGTAGCCAACCCATAATGGAGATCAAATGATGATTATTAGGGATTTAAAGAAACACTACAGTTTCAAAGAATTACATTTTTACTGTTCTCCAAGAGGGTCTGTTCCTTCAATGGTCTTGAAACCCACTAGGAAACAGTTTGATGTCTTTTCTTCCACAGTTCTAAAATTTGACCAGAGACCTGCACTCAGGTTCATTTCAGATCATAGAAGTTATTCTCATGTTCAAGTCATTCTTGACCATGGAAATAGGAACTGTCCAGGCAAAGGTGTCAAAATCTATGGTCATGGTCCTGTCAAACCTGGAGAGAAGAGGTTTTGCCTGATAAAACATTTCTGATATAGCTTTGTAAAAAACTGATCATCCTTTCACATGGATTTTTATTTGTATAAGATTTAGCTAGGACATTTTATTTTTAAAATCAGAGGAAATACTTGTATAAAGTTCAGGGAGATGCAGTGGACTGGGAGGCAATGAGTTAGTAGTACTGTGGGAGATAACTCCAAGCACCCAGAGACTGAGTGTGAATACCTGAGATGAACTTAGTGGCACATACCTCTAATCCTACTCAAGAGGTTGAGGCAGGGGATTTGATAATTCAAGCAGCCTGGGCTATATATATGAAATTCTAGGCAAGCCTGAATTTCGGGAAACACTGTCTCAAGAAACTTAAAGTATATTCCTATATTCTTAACATTTTGGAGGTTGGCACAGGAGAACTGCTGTAAGCTTAAGGCTATATAGTTTATATTACAACACCTATAGATACATAGTAAGACCCCAGTCTACAAACCAAACCAAAATATACTTAAGGTTCTGGATTTTTGGATAAGAAAGAAAGGGTTAAGGATTTATAGTGCTGTGGTTGTGTGTTAAGTTGACAAGGGGTCAATTGTACTGGCTGGTTTTGTGTGTCAACTTGACACAAGCTGGAATTATCCCAGAGAAAGGAGTCTCCCTTGAGGAAATGCCTCCATGAGATCCAGCTCTAAGGCATTTTCTCAATTAGTGATCAAGGGGGGAGGGCCCACTGCGGGTGGTGCCATCCCTGGGTTAGTAGTCTTGGGTTCTATAAGAAAGCAAGTTGAGCAAGCTAGGGGAAGCAAGCTAGTAAGAAACATCCCTCCATGGCCTCTGCATCAGCTCCTGCTTCCTGACCTGCTTGAGTTCCAGTCCTGACTTCCTTTAGTGATGAACACCAGCATGGAAGTGTAAGCTGAATAAACCCTTTTCTCCCCAACTTGCTTCTTGATCATGATGTTTGTGCAGGAATAGAAATCCTGACTAAGACACATACATATATACATACATGCATGCAACAAACATTGGGATTTTTGTTGTTTTTTAAGATCTTAAATAAACTTAGTGTTTTCATTGTTTTTGAGTATCAAAACATTCTAGATTTCCATAGGTAATATTTCTTGTTAGTTTTAGTAAGTGGAGAGTTTTAAGAGGAAAGTCTCACTCATACTTTTTATTGTACTTTAGATTCCTTATCTCATATTTCTGTCTCCAGAGGCTGGGAAGAGTCATGTTTCCTTTCTGTGGGAAAGACAAAAAGAGAGGGCACCGTGGTAACTGATGCCTGTGATCTCTGACCTTGGAAGGCTGGAGCAAGTGGTCGGTTTGAGTTTTAGGCTACCTTGGAGTGACATAGTAAGTGCTGGGCCAGCCTGTCTTAGAAACAAGCACCATCCCAACCCCCCTAAAACACAAAAAGAATATTTTGTCCTATGTGCCACTGGAGAAACCAGGAATTTTTTTTTAACCCTTTTTAATGAAAAATAAGTATTTTCATACAATGTATTCTTTTTTTGTAATTTTTAAATTGAATATATTCTTTATTTACATTTCAAATGTTATACCCTTTCCCAGTTTTCCCCCTCCCAGAAAAACCCCAACCCATCTTTCCGTTCCCTAACTCCAAGAAGATGCCCCTTTGCCCAACCCATTCCCACCTACCCCCCTCGATTTCCCCACACTGGGGCATCTATGAAGTCTTCATAGGACCAAGGACCTCTCCTCCCACCGATACCCAACAAGGCATTCCTCTGCTACACTTGCGGCTGGAACCATGTGTACCCCTTGGTTGATGATTTAGTCCCTGGGAGTCCTGGGGCATCTGATTGGCAGACATTGTCTTTCTTCCCTTGGGGCTGCAAACCCCTTCAGCTCCTCCAGTCCTCTCTCCAACTCTCCATTGAGGACCCCTCGCTCAGTCCAGTGGTTGGCTGCTAGCATCTGCCTCTGTATGTGTAAGGCTTTAGCAGGGCCCCTCTGGAGGCAGCCATAACAGGCTTCTGGGCTTTCTACAGCCAAGTACAGGGCTTCTACCTAAGGAGCCTGCCTCAGCTAGCTTCTAGAACTCTAGGTCATGTAATGTCTCTGTTCAGATGACTTACGGCTGTTGTCTGGTTTTCTGTGCTGAACGATTCCATGCAGATGTGTTGTCTGGTTCTAGCCTGCTTCATTGTCCACTTAGATGGCATTTTTAGAAAATTCTTGCCTCTTGGATAACTCAAGATATTGATTCTAAAATTAAGATAGGTAGGAGGTCAGGGTAGGGTTTTGTGATAGCTTTTCAACTTTACTGTAAAATAGAAGGTGTGTGTGTATGTGTGTGTGTGTGTGTGTGTGTGTGTGTGTGTATTGTGGTGAGTGTGTGTGAAGGATGATTTGAAACCATGAACTCATATTCACCAAACTTCCCTGAGAGATTCCAGATGCCCAAGCAAGAGAGAACAAAAAGAAACCATTATATATAATAACCAAGGACATTATTGATAATGTGTGGTGGTGTTCATCATGAAAGTTTCTGAATTTTCTATTATAAACAACATCCTGTATTCTATTCCCCCCTTTGCATGAAATTTTGTAGTTTGTAATAATTGAAGTCTTTCCCATAGTCAACGTCCTTCTGTGGAGGGCTGGCACCATCACTGTCACTTGAATTAATGATTCCACCATTATTCTCTCCCTCTCAGGATCTAATTCTCATAAGCCTACTACATCCTCTATTTCTTTTTCTTTTAGAAACTTATTTATGTTTATTAATGGGGGTTTTGCTTGCATGCATGTCTATGTACTGTGCATGTCTGGTAACTATGGTGGTCAGAAGGCACCAGATTTCTTTCTTTATGATAACTAAGTTACACGTAGTTATCAGCCACTGTGTTGGTTCTGGGAACTGAACCCGGGTCTTCTGCAAGAACAGCAGGTGATCTGAGCCATTTCTAGAGACTGGAATGTTCCTTCTTTTTGCTTTTTGGTGCAGCTTTGATTCCTTCCCAGAAGCCCATAGTTTATATTATATCAGAAAACAAAGATTAATAAAGTTACAGAAAATTCCACTTTCACTCCTTACACCTTGTATTAAAGTACCAATCATTCCAGTTTCCAAGAGTCTATCAAATGCATCAGCATTTTCAGTGACAGCTGATGAAATGGCTTTGAAACAGCCCTTCTAGCAATCCTTGAGAGGTATTTTCGTTAACTGGTGACACATGACAATTGGTATGAATACCAGAGGGGTTGTGAGAAAAAAAAAACAGATATTAATCTATCCTTCACTCCGCAAAAACAGCCTTGGGAGCTGCTAGGATGTACAGGCCAGCCTCTTCCTCTTGTTGGTTGATGTTGATTGCTATTGGGCAATGTCTAGAAAGTGTCATTTTTAATATTAAAATGGGTGATTTCTATAGATTATAAACTGAACAAATAGAAAACATTTACCTATTTTTGACAAGTTATTCCAGACAAGCAAAGTCAGTTTTCATTGTATCTCCCTTCTTATCTGTTTTTTTTTTTCAGTTGTTTCAACCATGGTTCCATATTACAATACTTGAGATTCCCCCTTTCTTCCTCTCTTCCTCTCTCTCAGTCTCTCTGTCTCTGTTTCTGTTTCTCTCTTTCTCTTTCTTGTCAGAGACTTGATGGTTTAGCTCTTGGAGTTTAGGCCTGTTTTCTGGGCTTTGCATATTTCCTTGGGCTTGGACCTGCCGGCTGGCCTGGTCAGCCAGGATCTCCATGCAGGCCTCTCTGCCTCCAGCTTCTGCGTACACTCCACGAGAACCAGGAGAATGCTCTTGTGGCTTTTGTTGTTGTTGATACCTTGTTTTCTGTTGCCTTCACCTTCAGGTTAGCCTGTAGTGTCTGTAGTGATAATCTTAAGTGACTGATGTTTCCTGAGCAGCCTGCTGCAGGATTTGCACCTTCCTCATCTGGTTTGCCTCCTTGGGAGTTCTAGCACTGGCAGTACTCTGTCACTATGTCCCCATGCCCACCTTTCCAGACCGACAGCAGGACTGTCTGGTACTGAGCCTGAGAAGATCTCGCT
Source organism: Apodemus agrarius (assembly GCA_964023405.1). Taxonomy (NCBI): domain Eukaryota; kingdom Metazoa; phylum Chordata; class Mammalia; order Rodentia; family Muridae; genus Apodemus; species Apodemus agrarius. Next base: position 21,353,789 of record OZ030006.1, read on the forward strand.
ACAGGACTGTAGGAGATTAGCCTATGCTTGATCAGCTTCTGGATCTCTGTGGGGGATGGCATGGATGCTACCCTTGGACTCCAGCCAGACCTTCCTTTTGGCACAGCAGAGAAAACTAGAGGTGATCCTTTCCTGAAACCTGTGCTTACTCATGGCTATAACAGTGAAAAGAAAGCACTGTTTGTCTTTCTGATTTGTTTTATTCTGCTTTGTTTATGGGCGTGTGTGTGTGTGTGTGTGTGTGTGTGTGTGTGAGAGAGAGAGAGAGAGAGAGAGAGAGAGAGAGAGAGAGAGAGAGAGAGGAAGGGAGAGAGGGAAGGAGGGGGAGAGGGAGCGGGGGTAGGAAACATGGAATGGCTAGGTCTAGGTGGGGAGGAGTGGAAAATCTGGGAAGAGATGAGGGAGGGGAAACTATGATCAGAATATATATGAAAATAATTTTTTAATTTAAAAGTAAAAAAATACCTACTACATAGGATATTTCTCATAGATACAGAAGCCCAGAGATGCACCTTCATGTAGGGACACTCATTACCTGTTTAGTTATAATTTCTTACTAGGAGCATTTTCTTTTAAAGGATGGTCATGAACTCGGCTCTCATGAAGGGACATGGAAAATTTGGGAAGTAAAAGAGGATCAGCTATTAAGATGGTTCTTGGAGGTTTTCCTTGTTTGCTTTTGAAAGGGAATATTCAACAAAACCTTCAGGAAAGTTCTGAGACCTTAGCAGTGCTTATTAACTCCATCAATGCCCTAAAAGTGCCTAAGTATCAAAAACAATTTCTGTAAAATTCTGTGTAAAGTGTCTCCATGCAGGACTATGTTTAATTAAATAGCCAGAGACTGTGAATCTCAGGGAATGTCATGGGGCTCTGTGTACCACAGTAGCTTGGGGCGGTAGTCTTTATGTCCCGTGATTACCATCACATACAGAAATGACAGTCTGCTTGGTTATAGTTGGTTGTCCTCTGTTATGCTGGGGTGTAAGAAACAGAATATGTGTACATGGCTACCATTCTAAAATTAAACAGTTTCTCAACTCCCAAACACATCTGGCCACAAGGATTGTTGAAGGGATTGTGGGCGTGTGATAGAAGGTTGCTGGTGGAAGATATTTTGAAAGCATTTATATTTTAAAATACTGTGAAATGGTACATGTGTGGAATCAGGACTAGACAGAGGATGCTAATGTGTTTGCTAGGTTCAAAATTAGAAGACTGAAAAGGACTTGGGAAATAAGTTGTTTATTTTATTTGTATTGACACATGGTCTCCTTGTGTAGCCCAAGCTGGTCTGGAACTCACTGTGTAGGTGAGGCTGGTATCAAACTCTTGAACCTTCTGCTTGAGTCTTTTGAGTGTTAGGATTATATGTGTATGCTATGATGACTATTAAAATTTATTATTGTGAAGGTTCAGAGGGTGGCATTAATATTATAAATAGGAAAGGGAAAGATGAAAATGGTATTTTGAAATACTGTATATTTCTTTTACACAGTGTCATGTTGTGTGTGTGTATACTTCATGTGTGTGTGTATAAATAAGTATTACAACCCTTAGGGAATTGTTCAAGCTGGTCAGTATATGAAAAAGGTATTTGAACTTTATTTTGACTTAAGGTCTGCTTTATTTGTTAAAGGATGGCGGTGGATGTGGGATTTAAACCATTCTCCTGTCTCATCCTAAAAAATGCCCAGATCACTTTTTGTAAATACGTAATTACAATTCACAAGTGTCTTTTGAATGTTGTAGATACTTAAAATCTTTTAATGGAATATTATAGTGCTTGGCTTGTTACCAGAATTCATTTAGATTTAGATATCAGTAATATGGCAATAAAAGTTTCCATTATTTTAGGATCAGCCTAGAGTAGTACAGTCTCATAATTTAAGTCTCAGCTGAATATCATTGGATAAATTATTTATTAGAGGTTATGTGCCATAAAATGCTAACACTCCAACTGCCATTGTTTTGGGGGCAGTCAGCTAAGAGGTAGAGTACCCCCTTCACTTCTGTGAGGCCATAGACTCCATTCCTAGCTCCATAAGAAAAAGATTGTTTGCCATTTTAACAGTTATTTATTTCTTTTAAGATAAGACACTTCCCTCTTTTATTTTTTAAGGCATTTTATTTTTTTATTTTTTATTTGATATATTCTTTATTTACATTCCAAATGGTTTTCCCTTTCCAGGATCCCCCCTCCCCGAAAGTCCCCTAAGCCCTCTTCCCTCCTCCTGTTCCCCAGTCAACCCCTTCCCGCTTCCCTATCCTGGTATTCCCCTGTACTGGAAATAATAAAGCTCTATCTTCAGTGTTCCTCAGTTTCCCTCCTGTTTCTTTCCATCCTGTTTGTTCCTCCTGAGAATAAGCGGGCACCCTGCTGTTGGAGTCACGGCACCCCTGCTTTGATCTCTGTTTTCTCTGTGGAGTGAAGTGTGGACAGAAAGCAACAGTGCAGAGAGTTTAAAAGTCCACACCCGTTAGAGGGCCAGTTGCAGCGCGGTTCTTTAGCTGCGGCATTGACTGCAGCTGGAACGCATGTCTAAAGAAGACATGTCTTTTGACTCATTTCTAAAATTATACCTTGCCTTTTTCATATCATGAAGAAAGTTGGAATAGCTGTCCATTGGAATTTTACATCATTCTGAAATATACGTGAAGATTAATGATTTTAATGTCTTTATTCTGTACCTATTATTTTGCTTTATACCCACGAAGAAAATATTCTACGCTTGCATTATTCACGATGATTGAAAATTTTAAAACCCGGGCTCTTTAGAGACAAATTTTATGATTCTCCAAAATGGATTTCAGTTTAGTTGACAAATTCATTAATAAGTAGAAGCTTTGAATTAGATGACCATGCTAATGATGATTTGAGTATTTGGCCTTTTTGCCTACAGTTTAGAGAAGGTCGTATTTCTTTCATCAGGATAAATACAATTGTAATTACTTGTGGTCTGCTGGGGAATAAGGCAGCGGTGAGGTAGACGTGACCTGGGTTTCATTTTCACCACAGCAGGAAGCATGGCGGCCATTTCTTCTGCTCACCGTCCCCTTGCTTTTAGCTTCCTGGTCCAGGCATTAAGATTGTATTGTGTCTTACCAATGCTTCTATCGTCTAAGAATTAAGAGACCTGTTATATTTCATGTGACAGCCTCAAGAAAAATCAAAAGGAGCTTAATACTTGGATACCTGCCTGTCTTTTGGTTAAAAAGAATAAAGACACGTACAAAGAATGTAGAAGCCATTGGCCAACACTGGTCAAGAGCATGAAAAGCAGTAGAAATCCGAGAAACTAATATTCAGAAATAAGGAATCTCCTCTGGCTTAGAAACCTCGCATACCACCGACTCTCAGAGAGAGGGTGGCCCTCCTGGTTTTATAGGTCTGTGTGCTATACTTCAAATGGGAGGATGAGATTTTGGGGCTCAAGGCTTGAATTGATGCATGATACTCTGTCTCCTAAAGACTTTGTTTCTAAGACCAAGTTTCTAGTGTTGTAGATAGCAGTGTAGGGGACCCCTCCCCAAGCCCATCCTACCGTCTGTAATACACTCATTTATCAGTGGATTGGCCGTAAGCAGTCTAGCCCTTGGCTGAAATGTTAATGAGTTTCCACTCATTCAGTGCTGGGCACATTAGCTGTGTCTCTTATGAAAAAGCCACATGTACGACAGCGCTGTGACTCAAAAGACCTGGATGTGGGCAGCAGCTCTGCCATGAGTTATGCAATGCTCACCATGTTGCATAACCCCTGGAAGCCAGTCTTCTTAACTCTAAAATGGCAAATGCTCTGCTTGCACTGACAGAGCGCTTATGAAAAGATGGTGTGTCTTATCGGCTTTGCCAGGTTAGTCGCCCATGATGCTCATTGGCAACTGGCAACACTTTAACTCAAATTTGGGAGGGAAGTGAGGACTCACTGAGTCACGTGAGTCAGGCCCCAGGTAGTTCTGCTTGGTCTGGTTTGCAGCCTACGGTTCTGTTTGCTGTCCAGCTCTCTCTCATTTCTGCGGTGTTCTGTCTTTTTTCTAACTCACTGTGTATGTGTGCCTTCAAGTTCAGCCCAGGGAGAGGAATGCTTGCGCCCGCCTCATTCTCTCAGTGAGTCGTATTGGCTTCATCCCACTCTGGGAGAGTCACAGGCTCATCACTGGACCAGATACTGTAACCTGGCAATACCACGGACGTGGCTGTTGTAAGCCAGCCTGAATTTGGGCTTGGACTCTGCCTTTCCCAACCCACAGATGCTGAATTGGGCAGGGGTGATTTCCTAACGGACATTCAGGGCGTACATTACAGCATTAAAGAACGGCTAGTGAACAAGATATTTTTATTTTATTTTTCTCTGTGAAGAAAATATGCATGTGGTTTAAAAGCATAGTAAAGAAATAGCTGGCCAGTGTGCATAACAGATGAAGAAAGGATTACATTTTCTTAAAAAAAAAACCAAAAACAATTTAACCACATTATTTTCTGTTTCGAAGATCTTTGCCATAAATTTATGTTGTAGAAGAAAACTCTAGTAGCTTATTTTTCAGATTGTATCAGGAAGGAAAGGTAGATCTTGCAGCCCAGTATTGATCACATGTCTACAATTCTGGAATCCAGAGGCTCTAAGAACCAAATGTCTGGCATTTTTATAACATTTTATTGTGGTGATGTCCACTGTAAAATGCATCATCTTGAGTATAGTGTAGTTATTCATGGGTTTTCATCATCACAGCCTTCCATTTTGTAGAACTGAATGTAGAAAAGGAAAGAGAAAAACTCCTGTTATGTGACTAGGACAGATTATAACAGCCAGGGGCATCAAACTCCACTCATTTAGACTCTCTCTCTCTCTCTCTCTCTCTCTCTCTCTCTCTCTCTCTCTCTCTCTCTCTCTCTGTGTGTGTGTGTGTGTGTGTGTGTGTGTGTGTGTGTGTGATACTTGGGTTTGAATTTGACTATGCTCATCAATTCCTTTATCTCTGATCTTTATCCTAAGCTGGCCCTGAGTTTACCGTACTCCAAGCAGACCTTGGACCTGTGATTCTCTTCCTTTAGCCTCCCAAGTTGCTGGAAATACAGGCCTGTTCCCCGAGGGCTGGCTAGATGACTATTTTATGAGATAATTTTTCACTTGTTTCTTGATCTTAACCCAACACATTATTCATTCTTAAGGAGGTTGGGCTCTGATCAAAGTAACGGCATCAGAAAAACACCATCCTAGATGAAATGAGGGAATGCAAATCTGTGAAGTCTTGGAGGCTCTAGTTAGAATCTGCAGTCCTCTGTCAGGAATGTGCACCTTATTGCCAAAAAGGTAGCTTCACACATTGTGAAAATAATTTCGATTTTCTGTGTCCAAGTGGGCTCAGAATGAAAAACTGAGCAGAGAGGAGTCGTTTAAAAATCTAATGTATTTTATTTGGAAGGGCAGACAGCTACAGAAAGCATCCTGTGACTGCTCCCGAGAACAGGCAGTCTTGGGAGATTTAGAATAAACAACCTGAAAAGAGACTTTAAGAGGCAGAAAGTCAAATAGCTCTAGCCCAGAAAAGAAGGGAACAGTTCACAATTGCTTCCGGTGTTGCAGAAACATTTTAGTTATTATCTCATTTAAACCTTATAATAATTCATTTTTCTTTTTTTTCCAAAAAATTTTTTTATTGGATATTTTTACACTTCATTTCCCTTTTTTTGTTTTCCCACCCCCCTAAGGTCCCACATGCCCCTTTTCCTCCCCCTGCTCCCTCATCCACCCCTTCCCACTTCCCTGTTCTGGTATTCCCCTACACTGATGCTTTGATCCTTTCCAGCACTAGTGTCCATTCCTTTCTTCTTGTCAGATATCATTTGGTATGTGAATTGTGTCTTTGGTGTCCCAAGATTCTAGGCTAATATCCACTCATCAGTGAGTGCATACCATGGGTATTCTTTTGAGACTGGGTTACCTCACTTAGTATGATGTTCTCCAGCTCCATCCATTTCTCTAAGAATTTCATGAATTCATTGTTTCTTATGGCTGAATAGTACTCCATTGTGTATATATACCACATTTTTTGTATCCATTCCTCCGTTGAGGGACAATTAATAATTCACTTTTCTAAAGGAGAAAATGAAGCATAGAGTTTAGGGCCATATGAGTGCTTAGGAACAGAAGCGGGGTGATAACTGGGAGCCGGGAGGATTGATACACTGCTTCTGCCACAACTCAAACATCCTGTGGAGTTTCTTCGGAAATAGGTTTGACTTTCTTCGTAATACGTTTGACTTTCTTCCTTTAAACTTGCTGTCTACTGCTAGTCACTCTTTGAGAGCCTGGAGAGATGGATCGGTGCTTCAGAGCACTTGCTGAGGACTCGTTTGCAGTCCTCAGGACCCACATAGTAGCTCATAGTGGACTCTAATTCCATTGACCTCTGGGCAATACAGGCATTGGTATATTTTTATACACGTATCCAAAACATTCATACACATAGAATAAAAAGAAATAAAAACAACCCCACACTTTTGGGATTTTTCCCAAAAGGCAGAGTTACATGTGAGAATTAAATAAGATATTGAGCATATTTGACTTTCAAATTTGGGAATGAAGTCAGCGTGTCGTCTCCCCTTGGAGAGAGGCTGCTCTTTGAGAATGCTGTGAGCGAAGAAAAGACAACTATTTCCAGAAACTTAACCACCAGCACCTTGTCACTGTTGAAGGGCAGCTGGCATTCTTTGAGTTATTTTAAATGTTCCTAAAACAAGTTTCTAAGATTGGTGAAGTTTGGGGCACACTCTTCCTTATGTGTGCCTCTTGGATCTGTATGGAGAGGGGCTTGTGTAGCCGGGCAATTGCCTTTCCTGAGCTTCTAGCACTCGCTCTGGAGTGGCTAGGTCTCTAGGGAGTGTGTGGACTGGAGACAGGGAGTTACGAGACCTGAGAACACAGAAGATACCCATTGAGGAGTATTGAGAAATTGAGGAGATGTATGTTTACAATTTATTTTTTTATTTTTTTAATTTTTATTTATTTATTTATTTATTTATTTATTTATTTATTTGGTTTTTCGAGACAGGGTTTCTCTGTGTAGTCCTGACTGTCTTGGAACTCACTCTGTAGACCAGGCTGGCCTCAAACTCAGAAATCCGTCTTCCTCTGCCTCCCAAGTGCTGGGATTAAAGGCGTGTGCCACCACACCTGGCCTACAATTTATATTTTATTATTTGTTTTATATCCCAACTGCAAATTCCCCCCTCCTTTCTTCCTGTCCCTCCCCCCCCATCCACTCCTCCATTTCTCTTTAGAAAAGGCAGACCTCCCATGGATGTCAGCCAGCACTGGATATCCAGTTGCAGTAAGATTAGGCACCGCCTCTCCTATTAAGACTGGATAAGGAAATCCAGTAGAGAGAAAGAGTCCCAAAAGCAGACAGCAGCGTTGGAGACAGCCCCTACCCCCGCTGTGAGGAGTCCCACACGAACACTAAGCTACACAGCTGTAACATATATGTACAGGGCACAGGCCAGTCTCAAGCAGCTCCTTGGTTGAAGGTTCAGTCTCTTTGAGCCCTGATGAGCGGGGCTAGTTTATGCTGTGGGTTTTCTTGGGATGTCCTTGACACTTCTGGCTCCTGCAATCTTTCCTTCCCATTATCCACAGGATCCCTTCATACTTGGCTGTGGGTCTATGCATCTGTTTCCATTAGTTTCTGGGTGAAGCCTTTCTGATGACAATTGGCCTAGACACCAATTTATGAGTTTAGGAATCATTACATTGACCTCTTCTCTCCTTTCCCTTCCCTTCCCTTCCCTTCCCTTCCCTTCCCTTCCCTTCCCTTCCCTTCCCTTCCCTTCCCTTCCCTTCCCTTCCCTTCCCTTCCCTTCCCTTCCCTTCCCTTCCCTTCCCTTCCCTTCCCTTCCCCTCCCTTTCACTCCTCTCCCCTCCCTTCTCCTCCTCTCCCCTCCCCTCCCTCCCTTCCCTTCCCTTTCCCTCCCTTCCCCTCCCTACTTCCCTCCACCTCTATCTTTCTTTTGTTCTCCCTTCTTTCTTTTATTTTTCTGCCAGTTGTGTTTGTTTCTGTCCTGGGTTTATGTCTGTCTTCCAGGTAGTATCAGGGCTTAGCTCCCTCGCATGGCATGGGTCTCACTGGACCACTCATTGGTCGTCTACTCCTACCAAAGGAAGACTGGAAAGCCTCCGAGGATCTTTGTACAGTCTAGGATGCTGTCTTCAGTTTCTGGAAGGGCTTTCGTATTACCTTCATTGAAAGGCCCCTTCCTCTACCAGAGACTGGATGATTTTATTGTGAAAATTTGTCAGTCCATTAGCTTGGATGCCCTGAGAACTCCTGAGATTGAGAAACTTGTTTAATCTAAGATGTCTAGAAGTTTTCTGGTTATGAATTATGATTATATTTGATTGTATCTGTTAGCGTCCTTCAGACACAGGGGAACCAAACCCAAGCTGCGACTAGAGTCAGACAATGGCTTTGAACCCTGTAAAGATCACTAGATCGGAAAATAAAGGAGATCTAAAAAGTGCTCTCTTGTTGTTCTATGACAGGGCTCCCCTATGTGCTCCAGGCTGGCCCCACACTTGAGTCCTCCTGTCTCTGCCTCCCGAGTGCTGATACTACAGGTATGCATCACCACAGGGTACCTCGAGCTCTCCCCTTCAAAGGGTGAGAGCGCCTCCCACTTACTTGAGTTGTATAAATGTATTCAGAATTCGCAGCAATAAACCGAGGGACAGTGGTTCAGTAGCTGCAAAGAAGTCAGCAGTGGGATATGTGGTGAAGCTAAGATCTTACTACCTCAGTTTATGATATTTAATAATGCATGTTCAGGTTAAGAACTTGGATGCTTTTGAAAATAAAAGTTTCCCTCCAAAACACCTCTTTCTCTCCTCTTCCCCCTCCTCTCCCTATCTCCCCTTCTATCTCCAGAAATTAACATTTTCTAGAGCTCTGTCACTTCAGTTTGACTCTCATATAATCAAGCACCGAATGTGGAAATACCGATATGTCACCACCCAGCGATGATGGCACCGATTGTTTATCCTGGTCTTTGCCATTACATTTATATGCCATAGAGACATGGGAGTGCTTGAGCTACCACCAGCGAGGTTCTGAATTTAGTTCTGCGGGAAGGGGAAGGAATCAGCACTTTTAGACGAGAGTCAAAGCTGAAGAGACTACACTGTTTTGAAGCCATGTTCATGGCCCCATTGATGAGAACACAATTCAGGGCTTTGAGATTGTGACTGGCAGATTCCTCTCACATGACAACCTGATATAGGGAGAGGTTGTTGCTACCCCTAATAAGGAAACAAGGTTAGAGAAGACTGACATAGTGAGGGTCTGCTCCTTAACTTACTGGGTACAGTTCAGTGCAAAGCTGAGAAGAGCAGCTTGCCATTGAAGGACAGTTGAAGCATCAGGAGATGGTGTCTATCCAATAGGCAGTGTCTATAGATCACGGCTCAATGATGTCACCAGGACTTAAAGGAGTTTCGGTTTGTTTCTATGGAGGTCCCCATTAGTGATTGGTCCAGTGAGTACTTGCAGACAGATGTGGTGTGGGTGGGTGATGGTATTGGGCAGAGAAGGATCCTAATCTGTAACACTAGCTGTATTTACTAATGTTATTCAGAGCCAGGTTCCTGGTTATACCCAAAATTTATAAAGCATGATAATTATAAATTATATTTAATGGTCACTTTAAAGGAGAAAAATGAAAAAAAATCATTAATACAAATGAGAATAAAGGAATATATCTTAAAACAAGATACATCACAGAAGCTATAAATATGATATCAGAAAGCAATTACATGACACACTGTAATTCTCATTTAATCTACATCTCTGGATTGCGCAGCTTGGTTGGCTTTTCTCATGGTGTTGACAGAAGCTCAGGGCATGTGAGAAGAGGAGACACAGATAGAATGCAATGCCTCATCTGATTGGCCCTTAGGCTACTCTACCGGCATTTTCTTAATGATTGATGTGGGAGGGTCTGGCCTACTGTGGGTGGCGCACACCCTGGACAGGAGGGCCGAGACTCTGTGAGAATGCCGTCTGAGTGAGCCACGGAGAACAAGCACTAAGTAGCTTTTCTCAGCACTACTTTTCTTCTTTTTCTTTTCTTTTTCTTTTTTATTAGATATTTTCCTTATTTACATTTCAAATGTTGTCCCCTTTGCTCATTCCCCCTTCAAACCTTCCCTAACCCATCCCCCCTCCCCCTGCTCACTAACCCACCCACTCCTGCCTCCCTGTCCTGGCATTCCCCTACACTGGGGGAACAAGCCTTCACAGGACCAGTGGACTCTCCTTTCATTGATTTCTGATAAGCCATCCTCTGCTACATATGCAGCTGGAGCCATGGGTCCCTCCATGTGTACTCTTTGGTTGGTGGTTTAGTCCCTGGGAGCTCTGGGGGTACTGGTTGGTTCATATTGTTGCTCTTCCTATGGGGCTGGAAACCCTTCAACTCCTTGGTCCTTTCTCTAACTCCTCCATTGGGGACCCTGTGCCTGTCCAATGGTTGGCTGAGAGCTTCCCCCTCTGTATTTGTCAGGCACTGGCAGAGCCTCTCATGAGACAGCCATATCAGGCTCCTGTCAGCAAGCACTTGTTGGCATCCACAATGGTGTCTGGCTTTGGTAACTGTATATAGGATGGGTCCCTAGGTGGGGCAGTCTCTGGGTGGCCTTTCCTTCACTCTCTGCACCACACTTTGTCTCTGTATTTCCTCCCGTGGGTATTTTGTTCCCCATTCTGGGAAGGACTGAAGCACCCACACTTTGGTCTTCCTCCTTCTTGAGCTTCATGTGGTCTGTGAATTTTATCTTGGGTATTCTGAGCTTCTGGGTTAATATCTACTTCTCAGTGAATGCACACCATGTGTGTTCTTTTGTGATTGTGTTACCCCACTCAGGGTGTTATTTTCTAGTTCCATCCATTTGCCTGAGAATTTCATGAATTCATCATTTTTAATAGCTGAGTAGTACTCCAGTCCATTCCTGCCTCCTTGTTTGTACTGAATTTCTGTCCTTACCTCCCTCAGTAATGGTTGGTGGTCGCCATGTGTAAGCCAAATAAACCCCTCATCACAAGTGTGGTGACTTTATGCATTCTACATTTTTGGAGAGAAAGTGACTAATCTTGAATACTTAGAATTGATGAGCTCATTCATGACTTGTTATGTTGGTTTTGGTTGATGTTTTTAATCACAGCAGCAGAAAGTACTAAAGCATTTTTCTAATGGATTCTCAATGAATTATACCAATAACTTTAAAATGCATCTTCTGTGCAGAGAATGTGGCAGTAGTAGGCCTTTCTGGGAGCATGGTTGCTTAAAGTTTGTTTTTAATTATTTTAGGAATTTAGGAAGATTTCTTTTAGCTTTCCTCCTTGTTTGTGCCTTGTAAATTTTGTGGATTTTTTTTCTTTTTTGGTTAAGTTTGGGAAAACCTCTAGCATAAGAAGTGCTGTGAGTTTGTGAAGTGTAAGTTTTGGAGAGAAAATGATTTATGTTGGTACTTAGGGTTGATGAGCTTGTTACTGTTGGCCTCGCCGGGTGCCATGCTATGAGTTTCACGCTGTGTCTGCTGAAATCAGTTCATCATGAATCAGTAAGAATCATAATCCCTTTCTAAGGTCATTACTGGTTTGCGTTCCCCTATGACTTGATTGTTAAAAACCCCAGAGCCTATTCATCCTTCTTAATTTCTTCTTCATTCATTACTGCTTTTCATAGTGTCTGAAAAGAAATCTATAATACTTGTTTCTCAAGTCTAAATAGTCTCAACTGTTTGGTTACGTGACACATTTGGTTCAGATTACATTTTTCCTTCGAATTTTCTTTTAGTTTTTAAACAAATTTTAAAAATAAAAAAGGAAAATTTCCATATATATGGAAATTTTATATGTATATAAATTTTAAAAATAAAAAAGAAAATTTCCATATATATGGAAATGTTATATATATATATGTTTTATATATATATATATATATATATATATATAATTTCTATACATATCTTCCAATTCCAAATATGGTATCATAATTTTCCTCTGGTTATACTGAAATTTCTTTGCAGTTTTCAGCAAAGTTGGTATGTTCAAACGTCATTTCATCCGGCACTCTTGTCCATCCAGGACAGCAGAGTGCGTTTTTATGAAGTGCCTATCTGTCAGGAGAGCACTTTGAGTGTTGACTGGGTATTCCCATAATGGGATCCTTTGCGTGTTATTTCTCCCGAGTAGCGAGATTTTCCCGAGACTCTTACTTTTAACTTTCCATTCCCGCCGCGTGTACCCTGCGGTGTCATCCATCGCGGGGCTCGTCGCTCTGCGGACAGCTCTGAAGCTCTGCATTTCTTATGATGCGTGTTGAGTCAGCACACGGGCCCACGCGGCCATGACAGGAGCTGTGTGAGCATCTCCCTCTCTTAGATTCTCCTTTGGATATCTAGTACACGCATGCAGTCCAGCTTACCACATGGACCCATGGCTGGGTATCTTGGAGCCATGGAAGGGAGGCCTTGGTAGAGGTCCTTAGGTTGGCTGCAAACCTGGTCTGGCTTTGTTCGTCTTATTTATTAGCTTCTTTTAATTCCAACTCTTTTTTTATGGTTTTCTAAGGTTGACTCTGATGGGTCTATGTGAGGCCGTTTGATATTTATACATTTTGGTGTTCTCTGAGCTGCTGGGACCTCGAGTTCAGTGTCTGCTGCTAATTTGGAAAACTTTTGACCATTGTTATTTCTCTCTCTCTCTCTCTCTCTCTCTTCTCCCTCCCTCCCATTCTCTCTCCTTCCCTCCCTTGCTCTTTTACACTTCATATTCTAATTCTATATGTAATATTTCTGAAACTTTGCTGGGTGCAGTGTAACCACGAGGCTGCCGGAAGCATTTCTTCATGCTATGTGTGTTTATTTCCTTTGAATTGTTTCTCGGATGTCACCTCTCTGATCCCTTGTTCACCCACTTTCTTTTTGCCGTAAAAAGCCTTTAGCCTAATTTTTTTTTTTTTTTTGGATTTTTTGAGACAGGGTTTCTCTGTGTAGCCCTGGCTGTCCTGGAACTCACTCTGTAGACCAGGCTGGCCTTGAACTCAGAAATCCGCCTGCCTCTGCCTCCCAAGTGCTGGGATTACAGGCATGCGCCACCACTGCCCAGCTTAGCCTAATTTTAAAATCGATGAATGAATTGTATCTCTCATTGACACTAGTGGTCATTAAGGTGAAGAGCCATGAGAAGCCCTAAACATTATTCTACACCTGTCACACACACACACACACACACACACACACACACACACACACACACACTCATATACATGTGCACACATGCATGAACACACAATATATACACACAAAAGACAAAAAAAAAATCCCTTCGAATTTAGTTGCACTTCTTTCTTGGCAAGGCGAGTGAGTGCACAGCTATTTAATTTCTTTAACATGCACCGACCCTGCTTGGATTGCAGAAACCTCTAAGAGAAAAAAACAATGACCACGTCCGCTCCGTCCTCACAGAGTTCATCACTACGAAAGGAAGGCTGGGGTTTTAGATTGATAACGAATGAACAAAACACGAGGAGAGTTCTCTCCCTCATTTGCTGGAACAGATTTTGAAGAAAAGTCCAGCCTGCCCAGTGTCCATGTCCAAGCTTGCCGTGTTGTGTGGCCGTGGCTGGGCGGGGCTTAATGAACGCAGACAAAAGGTTCCGATGGTGACTGGGTGGGGGTCTGCTTCCATTTCCTCCTCCAGTTTCATAAGTGAAGCTTTTTTATTTGATCCAATCATCTCCCTTCCACCACTTAGCTTTCCTGGGCCTCTTTTCTGAAACCAAATGCTCCTAGCTCTGCGTGCCTTGATGATTGATTCCAAATGTACCATGAGGGCGTCGGATGGCGGAGACTGCCAAGTTAAACGGGCAGAGGCGGAAGCCACGGTTCCTTTATTTTGCTGTCAAACAGGGAAATTGTTTAGTCATTTTACTAATTTCCTCACGTCTCTGTAAAAGCCACATAAAGCGTATCTACTTCACAGCTCGTTGTTTATGAAGTGCTTCTTAATCCTCAGATCACATTTCTTAGAGCTAAATCAGCTCGAGCAGCTTTATCCTCTAAGTCCTCCTGGGGTGGCTTGTAAAGCCCCTTTTATGTCTTTTCCAACCAGTGGTATATGCGATCCATCTTTAAATTCTTATTATAATGTTTAGAATGAAAAGAAGAAAAACCGATATTGCAGTGTGCACTGAACGCCTGAACAACAATCTTTAGTGTCATTAGTCACTGTTGAGCAAAGCAGAGCATATGAGTCCCTGGCTGTCAGAGTCCTCCAGGGCTCCGTAACCTGCAGATACCCAGGTCCCTGTAGGAGTGTGTGGAATTTCTGTGTGTAGATATCAGCCTGAGAACTATTTCTGTAAAAGTTCTCCAAAGAACCATGCCACAGCAGTGTGAGGACCAGCCTATTGGGATTGTATAATGACTTGCTAGATAATAATTCTGCTAATATTTCAAGGTCCGTCTACCGCCTGGAGCCCGGGAACTCCCAAGTAACTTCTGGATTGAATGTGGCAAATTCTCAGCTTCTGCTGTGTATCCAGAGCGCAGACTCTGCACTTAGGGCACAGAGTACGAACTTAGAGTACAGAGTGTTTCTCCTAGTCCTCAGGAGGAAAGGGTGGGTGAATGTGAGCCGGAGCAGACAAGCCTCAGGATCCACTAACTTGCTTAGGCAGGGCTGGCCGGGGTGGGGAGGTGGGGGTGTGGGTCGTGGGGGGTGGTGTGGGGCTGGTGGGCTTGTCCAAATGTCTCCTGTCTCTGCTTCCCCAGTGCTATCCCTGTCTTTTTCTGTGGGTGATGGAGATCTGACCCCAGGTCCTCATGCTTGTGCCAAGCGCTTTGCTGATGGAGGCTGCTTGGTGAGCCCCCTCTCCTGTAGTCACTTTTCTCGGACTTTTCCCTGGTACGTAATAAATGGATGAGGAATGACCCAGAACGTCTTCCGTATGCCTCCCCTTTAAACCGGGCTCCTTAAAGCACGTTCGCTAAGCACTCTTCAGCTCACTTTGCAGGGAAAGTTCTTTAAAAAAACTGAGTTCTGGATGTTTTCAGCTCCTTTTTCGAAGATCAATTGGCCATAGATGTGTGGGTTCAATTCTGGGTCTTCAATCCTATTCCATTGATCCACTTCCCTGTCACTGTACCAATACCATGCAGTTTTTTTTTTTTTTGTTTTTTGTTTTGTTTTGTTTTTTTTCGAGACAGGGTTTCTCTGTGTAGCCCTGGCTGTCCTGGAACTCACTCTGTAGACCAGGCTGGCCTTGAACTCAGAAATCTGCCTGCCTCTGCCTCCCAAGTGCTGGGATTACAGGAGTGCGCCACCACGCCCGGCTTTACCATGCAGTTTTTAACACTACTGCTCTGTAGTATTGCTTGAGGTCCAGGATATTGATTCCCCCAGAAGTTCGTTTACTGTTGATAGTTTTAGCTATCCTGGGTTTTTTGTTATTCCAGATGAATTTGAGAATTGCTCTTTCTAACTCTATAAAGAACTGAGTTGGGATTTTGATGGGGATTGCATTGAATCTGTATATTGCTTTAAGCAAGATAGCCATTTTAACTATATTAATCCTGCCAACCCACGAGCATGGAAGATTTTTCCATTTTCTTCTTAGATTTCCTTCTTCAGAGACCTGAAGTTTTTGTCATATAAATCTTTCACTTGTTTGGTTAGAGTCACACCAAGATACTTTATATTGTTTGTGGCTATTGTGAAGGGTGTCATTTCCCTAATTTCTTCCTCGGCCTGCTTATCCTTTGCTTATAGGAAGGCTACTGATTTGCTTAAGTTGACTTATAACCAGCCACTTTGCTTAAGTTGTTTATCAGCTGTAGGAGTTCTCTGGTGGAGTTTTTTGGGTCACTTAAGTATACTATCATATCATCTGCGAATAGTGATAGTTTGACTTCTTCCTTTCCAATTTGTATCCCTTTGACTTTCTTATGTTGTCGAATTGCTCTAGCTAGTACCTCAAGTACTATATTGAATAGATATGGTGAGAGGGGGCAGCCTTGTCTAGTCCCTGATTTCAGTGGGATTGCTTCAAGTTTCTCTCCATTTACTTTGATGTTGGCTATCAGTCTGCTGTAAATTGCTTTTACTATGTTTAGATATGGGCCTTGAATTCCTGTTCTTTCCAAGACTTTTAGCATGAAAGGATGCTGAACTTTATCAAATGCTTTTTCAGCATCCAGTGAGATGACCATGTGGTTTTTTTCTTTGAGTTTGTTTATGTAGTGGATTACGTTGATGGATTTCCGTATATTGAACCATCCCTGCATCCCTGGGATGAAGCCAACTTGATCATGGTGAATGATCGTTTTGATGTGTTCTTGGATTCGGTTGGCAAGTATTTTATTTAGTATTTTTGCATCAATATTCATAAAGGAAATTGGCCTGTAGTTCTCTTTCTTAGTTGGATCTTTCTGTGGTTTTGGTATCAGGGTAATTGTGGCTTCATAGAATGAGTTGGGTAGTGTTCGTTCTGTTTCTATTTTGTGGAATAGTTTGAAGAGGATTGTTATTAGGACTTCTTTGAAGGTCTGATAGAATTCTGCACTAAAACCATCTGGTCCTGTGCATTTTTTGGTTGGAAGACTTTCTATGGCCCCTTCTATTTCTTTGGGGGTTACGGGTCTGTTTAGATGATCTATTTGATCCTGATTTAATTTTGGTATTTGGTATCTGTCTAGGAAATTGTCCATTTCCTCCAGATTCTCCAGTTGTGTTGAGTATAGGCTTTTGTAGTAGGATCTGATGATTTTTTGAATTTCCTCAGTTTCTGTTGTTTTATCCCCCTTTTCATTTCTAATTTTGTTAATTTGAATACTGTCTCTGTGCCCTTTGGTAAGTCTGGCTAGGGGTTTATTTATCTTGTTTATTTTCTCAAAGAATCAGCTCCTGGTTTTGTTGATTCTTTGTATGGTTCTATTTGTTTCAACTTGATTGATTTCAGCCCTGAGTTTGATGTTTTCCTGTCTTCTACTCCTCCTGGGTGAAGTAGCTTCTTTTTGTTCTAGGGCTTTCAGGTGCACCATTATGTTGCTAGTGTATGCTCTCTCCTGTTTCTTTTTGGAGACACTCAGGGCTATGAGTTTTCCGGAAAAAAGATATCCTTTTCAACAAATGGTGCTGGCTCAACTAGAGGTCAACATGCAGAAGAATGAGAATTGATCCACTCTTATCTCCTTGCACTAAGCTCAACTCCAAGTGGATCAAGGACCTCCACATAAAACCAGACACACTAAAACTAATAGAAAAGAAACTGGGGAAGACCCTTGAGGACATTGGCTCAGGGGGAAAATTCCTGAACAGAACACCAATCGCTTATGCTCTAAGATCAAGAATAGACAAATGGGACCTCATAAAATTACAAAGTTTCTGTAAGGCAAAAGACACTGTCAAAAGGACAAATCGGCAACCAGCAAATTGGGAAAAGATCTTCACCAACCCCACATCCGACAGAGGGCTAATATCCAATGCATACAAAGAACTCAAGAGGTTAGACCCCAGAAAACCAAATAACCCTATCCAAAAATGGGGTACAGAGCTAAACAAAGACTTTTCACCTGAAGAAATTCGGATGGCTGAGAAACACCTTAAAAAATGTTCAACATCATTAGTCATTAGAGAAATGCAAATCAAAACAACCCTGAGATTTCACCTCACACCAGTCAGAATGGCAAGGATTAAAAACTCAGAAGACATCAGGTGTTGGCGAGGATGTAGAGAAAGAGGAACACTCCTCCACTGCTGGTGGGAATGAAAGCTGGTACAACCACTCTGGAAAACAGTCTGGCGGTTCCTCAGAAAACTGGACAGGATACTTCCAGAGGACCCAGCCATACCACTCCTGGGAATATACCCAGAAGATTCCCCAGCATGCAATAAGGATACATGCTCCACTATGTTCATAGCAGCCTTATTTATAATAGCCAGAAGCTGGAAAGAACCCAGATGTCCCTCAATGGAGGAATGGATACAAAAAATGTGGTATATATACACAATGGAATACTATTCAGCCATTAGAAACAATGAATTCATGAAATTCTTAGAGAAATGAATGGAGCTGGAGAACATCATACTAAGTGAGGTGACCCAGTCTCAAAAGAATACCCATGGTATGCAGTCACTGATAAGTGGATATTAGCCTAGAATCTTGGGACACCAAAGACACAATTCACATACCAAATGATGTCTGACAAGAAGAAAGGAATGGACACTGGTGCTGGAAAGGATCAAAGCATCAGTGTAGGGGAATACCAGAACAGGGAAGTGGGAAGGGGTTGATGAGGGAGCAGGGGGAGGGAAAAGGGCATGTGGGACCTTAGGGGGGTGGGGAAACAAAAAAGGGAAATGAAATGTAAATGTAGAATATATCCAATGAAAAAAATTTTTTTTGAAAAAAAAAATGAGTTCTGAGACTGGAGTTCAATGGTTAAGAGGCGCTGTTGCCAAGGACACCAGATCAGTGGGAAGAAGCGAAGTGGCCGCGCTGGCTTCTGGAACAGAGAGGACAGCTCGAGAATGGAATATCAAATGTGGGTCTGAGGAGGGCTGGTTATGGAAGCACTGCTTCTGGGTCTTTCTGTGGGTAGATTTAAAAACTACGAGTCAATTATAATTAACTATAACTTCATTATAGTTACCTACATTATGGTATACTAAGGTGTAATTATGTATTTTCTTACCAAAAAAAATGCTAGTTATAAATTTTTTACTGGTATTTGAAGTTACTCTGGGTCTTAATGTGTCTTGAGGGAGAAATAACACACTGAGTTCTAGATTTAAATATCCATTTTCTAAGTTTGACAGTGTTACCAACTTGCAGCATATACAGCTTCGTCTTGAATAAGGCTAGTCATTTTTCCTAGTGGTGAATTTTTTGAAATGTGTAAAATATGTGTCTACACATTGAAAAGAACATAAGATGTGTAGAGTACACACTTGGAGAAATTTTGTTGTGTCTTTTCCATATACCTACCTTTGACCTCTCCCCTTACAGGTAATTGTTTTCTTTTAATTTCTAGCTTGTCTTTTAGTTGCTTTTTGTTTTGTTTTTAAAAATTGTTCGCATATGCACTAAGTGTGTACATTCTTATTTTCACCCTTTAAAAACAAATATATAATATATATTTAATACGTATATAATATATATTATACGCATATATCTAGGCCATCAGGACACATTCTTGGAAACTACCATGCTTCTCCTTAAATTTCAAAGAATGAGATGGTCTTAATAGTTTTTTTGTTTCCTTAGCTTTGGTCTTCTTTTAGTTCTCTCAACCGAATGTTAATAAAGTTACAAGTTACAAGGTCAATAGTTAAAACCCGTGCTAATGAATAGGAATCACTATGTATCATGCTTGCATCCTTGTCTAGACTAGGCAGGCAGCGTGTTCAAGTGGGAAGAAGGAAACCGGCTTTGCCTCCTTCTGCCTTCTCAAAACATGCAGGTGAAGTATCCGGAGGTGATTACGTGTCGTTTCATTGTGGCTAAGATGCCATAGTGCATTAAAAAATCATTAAAATGTTGAATTATAACACTCGGGAGGTGGGGGCAGGAGGCTAGCTCAAATTCAGGGCGAGCCTGTACTGCTTAACGAGCTCCTACACCCAGCGAGACTGAAACAAGCCACACCAAGTGTCTGACCAATTAAACCATGTGGTGGAGAACCACTACAAAGAAATGTCATTTATTATTTAAATCCTTTCTGGACTAAATTACATCAGGTAAATCAAGGCCACCAATCAACATTTTGCCAGTTATCCACAATGACAGCATGTATACAGAGAGAAACCAATTATACCGAGGAGGCGGTTGGGAGTTTGAAGCCTCACGTTTTCCCTTTATTTGCAACATTTGTTGATACGGAATTGTGTTTAGAAAGAAAGCAGTTTGTTTCAAAGAGTGATTCCCCACTCAGATCTGTTCTCAAGGTCCCCAGAAAGCGTGCTCCTCTCTTCTCGCTGAGGCACACACACTCGGAACATGAAAACTCCTGGGGGTCAAATATATTTTCCGTGATTTCTTAGCAGTGCCCGTTGGTTCCTTAGCAACACATTCTCAGCTTTTTATTTTCAGCCTATAGGAAGTATATCACATAATTAATTTTTTACATAATTGATTTTAAACAAGTGATTATATAATGTTACCTAAGCCTTTGAACAAAAGTTCTAATGCACGCATTCATTTTGATGGCAGTTTATATATTGGTGCCACTGTGTAAAACCGTTTGAGTGTAGTTATAATGTCACAGTATCTTACTTCATAATGTATCCAGTGGCTTTTTCTCTGAAAAAAATGTAAATCACTAAGCAAAAATCAGATGAGGGTCAAAGTTCCATTTTTTTTTTTTAAATCTTGTGAAGTAAGATCAATTTAACATTGAGCAAGGAAGAGGAATCATTAATTCTTAACATTTAACATGATGATTACAAAAGCTCTAAGGGATTCAACCTAAAATAAGAATTAAAAAATATATTTATAAATATAAACATAAGAAAAAAATATAAATAAGTTTAATTTTTTATATTTATTGTATTTATATAATAAATATATTTTGTTCTTTAAATAAAGAAGATTGAATCATAAACTATGAAAGACCGGTTTGGTGGTCTGTCATCTTCTACAATACAGATGGAGGTATTTCCAAGTTTCTGACCTTTTTAAAAGAATGAGTTTAACAAAAAAAATTGTGAATGGCACATTTTAAATGTGTTTTAGATTTTTTTCCTGGGGAATGCTAATGGATAATCCAGTATAGTAGTGCTGATACTCCCCTAGGTATTCGTATTGTGTAGGCCCTGGGCAGTAGTCACAGTGAGGGACAAATATATGCCCTCTGACCTCCGATGTGAAAGAAGCTGGCATTGAGAATGGATTGCTCCTCTACCTCTTGGCTGAGATCATATGGAAAATGGCAAGCTTATTCGTGCATTACTTCCTCGAATTTCACTCAGGCCAGAACCAGTCTCTGTCGCTTGGACTGGCAATTGAAGACCTAAAGGAGTCGAGTTTTACTGGCTCAGTTCAGTGTGCTGAGATGGGGAGGGGTAGCACCCCCCCCCCACATGATGCCATTCCTCAGGAATGTCCTGCTCTCCCTCTGCCGTGCCCATCTTGTTTGAATGAGCATGCCTGTCTGCCAGGTGGATGTGTGTCTGGATTCCAGCTGGGAGGGCAGAGGTGACACCAGGGCCATGATTTACGTTATCAAGTGTGCTTGGACCTTGGCCGCACTACCTCCTCCACGAGCCACTCTGTGTTCCTTTCACTGTCTCTGGATGGAACAGGCCCAGACAGTCAAAAGGTGGTTGAGACAAATATTTAAATATATATCTAATATACAAAAGCATTGTTAAGATATATTTAAATGGGTGTATATTTGTATATAGTTAATTTACAAAAGCATCTATTAAAATATATTTTTTTAAAAAAAATTCAATTTTCTGATTTCATACAATCTATGATTCAAAAACGTAATAAGGACTGAACCAGGCAGAGCCCAGCACGTAACAGATAACATTCAGGATAGGATTATTCTGGGACAGTTTATTTATAATGACACCATTTATAAAAGCGTGGGGACAAAGAAAGCCCATGGAATAATGCAGTAACTGGGCTCTTATCACAGCCTTCTTAGAGATGAGAAAATGGAGGAGCACTGGGACTTGGGGTACGTATTCTGTCGGAGAGCCAGCAGCCCCGGGGAAGAGCATCCGCCTTCTTCAGAGATACAGCCAGCTCTAGACTCTGAGAGAACAAGACACTTTGTTTTCAGCCATCTTCCTTCCTCTGACTTTCTATCCTCTTTTCCCTTGCCCAACGTTTCAGTCGGTTCCTGTTGCTATAACAACACACCCAAGGGTGGGTAGGTCCTAACGAACAGAGATTCACTGGGCCTGCAGACCCAGAGGTGTAAGGACACGCGCCTGCAGCCAGGTTCTGGAGAGTACCTAAGGACACAGGAATGTTAATTAAAATGGTGTGAGTTTGCATAGAAGGAATCACAGGGTCATCTGGGAAGCAAGAGTCCCGGGGCCCGGATCCTCTTTACTACCCTAAACCCTTGCTAGAGACCAGCCCCTGCTCTCAGACCAGAATTAATCTGTTCATGGGGGAAATCATGACCCAGTCACTTCCTGAGAGGCGTCAGTCTTAAAGGTAGACACTTTTAGACTTTTCGGATACTGCCATATTTAGGGCTAGCCTTCACCATGGGTTTTGCCAGGGACAAGACACACATCTTACCTGTACTGCTCAACATTCCTGGAAGGCAGAAGGCAGGAAACCCTTGACTGTGAACCATAAAGATCAGCCTCAGCGTGCAGGACAGGGGAGAGAGTAGCCCAGAGAGAACCCAGCATTGCCTGCCTCGCCGCCACCTTGTTCTCCAGCTCTGCAAAAGCCTTTTAGGGACCGTAACCCAGCCTGTCATTTTATATGTAAACACGAGCAGGAGATTTACGTATGCTTAAGGCTAGGCAAAGGTCACCTAAGGCATGGTTGCAGACATCCTGCTAAAATTCTAGTAGGTCAAGTGTTTGTATGTGGCCTTTTTTTCCTATTGGTGGACTGGCTCAGAAAGAAAACACATAAAAATATATTGGCTCTCTTCAGACAAAAACTTGAGCAGTGTTTTCTTAAGTGCAAATTTTCAATAGTTCTTAAACACAGTTTGAAAGCTTTTGAAAGTTTGAAATTATAGATAAAAACTGAATTTTTGAAATTTCATTTAAAGTGTTAAGTCTTTGTGTGTGTGTGTGTGTGTGTGTGTGTGTGTGTGTGTGTGCAATTTTTTTGTTTGTTTTTTGAGACAGGGTTTCTCCGTATTGTTCTGGCTGTCCTGGAACTCACTCTGTAGACTAGGCTGGCCTCGAACTCAGAAATCCGCCTGCCTCTGCCTCCCAAGTGCTGGGATTAAAGGCGTGCGCCACCAACGCCCGGCCCTGTGTGCATTTTTTAAGAGAGCAGGGCCATGGTATTCACTAAGTCTTCGTAGAAGCCTTTGAGTCATTAGCGACTTGGGAAGACTGGACCGAAGGAAGTTAGTGAATTTAGAATTCCTCCTTTCTCTATTGCACACTCTTAACGTAGCCTCCGTTTTCATGGGTTTAAGGAGACACGGGCCTGGGAGTAACACCAGGCATTTCACAACACTGAAATTCTAATGTTCTCAATAACTCGCAATTAAAATTCTCTAGTGTAGTGGAATAATAGGTGCCTAATGAGTCTTGAAATGTAAAACAATGTGATCGTTGTCACCAAATCACATTATGACCAGTTCAGAAGATAATTTATGTTTAATGAGAATAATTAAAATGAATTTAACCAAGTGAAAAAAAAATTTTTTACAGGAGTAATGGGAAAGGAGACTAGTAAATAACTATAAAAGCTATTGCTACTGCTTTTCTACAGGAAATCGTGTCAGGTTTTCTTTTTTTTTTTCCTTTTTTTTCTTAGGTATTTTCTTTGTTTACATTTCAAATGTTATCCCCTTTCTAGGTCCCCCCAAACCCCCTATCTCATCCCCCGCCTTGCCATGCTTCTATGAGGGTGTGCCCCCACCCACCCACCCACCCACTCACCCACTCCCGCCTCCCACCCTGTCATTCTCCTATAGTGGGGCATCGAGCCTTCACAGGACCAAGGGCCTCTCCTCCCATTGATACCTGACAAGGCCATCCTCTGCTACATGTGCCATGGGTTCATCTATGTGTACTCTTTGGTTGGTAGTTTCATTGTTGAAATTCATGATTTTTGGATACCTGTAAGTAGATTTGATAACTTAGAATAATTACACTTAAGGCTTTCTTTTATTAATACCCTTTAATCAAAAAGTTAATTATTTATATGTATATAAATGTAAAGTTTTGGTACTTTTGATTTCTGTTATATTTTGTCTTATGACAAAATACTTTTGACATACTTTTGAGAGAGAGTATACTTTAATAAAAAAATCACTAAGTTAGATATATTTTAACAGCAGTGAAAGGATCACTGCATCCCCCCCATGCACAGAGCATACACAGCTGTTGAAGGAATTAATTTTTAATTTGTTTTGTTGGACATTAAGAGACTAGAGTAAATAAGTCACCCTTTAACTTTTGCTTTGGACTCTGGCTATAAGTATTGGAGTGCTATCAACCTTAACTAAGAGGAGACTCATTTGCTTTTATTGGATGGATCATATCCAGAACTGTGGAAAGCAGGGAACTGGCCCAGAACACTGAATTTAGTTTCTGGGTTTCAGGCCATGTCTCTTCTTTATTTTTTATTATTTAGAACATATTATTTATTTATTAATTTATGTATTTTTCTATGTCCATACGTTTTTTGCAACCATGTATGTCTGTGCACCATGCATGTGTCTGGTGCCTGCAGAGGCCAGGGGAGGGTATTAGATCCCCTCAGACTGCAGCTGCAGATGTGAGCTGCGATGTGTGTGCTGGGGACTGAACTTCGGCCCTCTCGAGCAATCAGTGCTTATAATCCCCGAGCCATTTCTCAAGCCCCTTCTTAAAACAACTTTTGTGTTTGCTTATTTTTTTTACTTTGTGTGTGTATGTGTGCATGTGTGCATGTCCACGTGCACACGCAGGTGCCCAGGGTGGCCACAAGAGGCTTGTGGGATTTCCTGGAGCTAGTGTTGCAGGCATCCAATGCAGGTCCTCTGGAAGAGTAGCAAGCATTCTTAACAGTGAGCTATCGGTCCAGCCCCTCTTCTTTCTTTATTTATTTCTTGGTTATTTTTATTCTCCTACTCTGTGTTAGCCTATCTATCTATCTATCTATCTATCTATCTATCTATCTATCTATCTACCTACCTATCTATCCATTCATCTATCCATCTATTTATCTTTCTATTATTTCAGGGTGTCATTGTGTGGCCCATGCTGTCTTCCCACTTGTAATCTTTCTACTCCAGCCTCTATGCAGACATTACAGGTATAGGCCATCAGTTCTCTTGTAATCAGTTCTTCTCTCATACTAACAAAGATTCCGCCAAAAGATGTAGGAAAGAAAACTTTTCTTTCCCCGTGTAAGAATAACCAAAAATTCAAGAGAAATGAATGTGTTGGTTGGTCTTGGTGGGTGGGCAAATTACTTTGCCCACTCTCTTACTCCTTGCTAAGATACAGCTGCTTCTCCAAAGAAGGGACTGAACAGTGTTACAGAGTACCAGTACAGTGGTGTGATGAGCCCGCTGGCCTAAGCAGCAGAAACTTAGTACTACTGTGCTTCATTGCAGGATTGTGCCAGAAAATGCTGCTACCAAATTCCTGATTAGAAAGCTGTCTGCGGCACTGTGCACAGAATCGAGTGGTTCATTCCTCCTCAGCTAAGAATGCAGCTGGTGGAAGCATGGGTTCATTTGATTTTCACGTGTTCCTTGCTGTGGAGTGGCGAGTAGAAAGTACTTAAATACAGTCATCATATAATCTTTTATGTTCCAGAAGGCTTTCAAGTTGACGGTAAAAATTAAATATGAATACAAATGAGAAATAAATAGCATGTTACATTTTGTATCTCTGGCACATTTGGGAGTAATTCCTGCACGGGCATTTTTGCACACAATAGACTTTGCCTACTTTCTTGTCCTCATAATCTTCCTTTCCCCTATTTTACAAGTTGCTTGAAACCTTCGCTAAGGAATGAAAAGAAGCAGGAGTTACAGTTGGTGTAAATCTCTACCTCCCTCAAGTACCGAAATCCTCTAGGGTGACTGTCTTTATTCTCCTAAGTCCTCTGGAGGGGAGGTTGTGTTTCTTCAGGGCAGTGTTCTGATGAGGTTAAAGACAGATCTGCAAAGGGTTTCCACAGCCCTACTTTCAACACAGCGCTTCATTTCCTAACTGTGTTCCTTAAAATGTGTTATGCTGTGTGGCGCCCTCCTGATATGTGAACAGCGGAGCCAGCTGTGTGAATCACCCCCACAGCCCACACATGAGGAAGTTTCCTCACCCTCCTCTCTGTCACTCTGACACTTTACGAAAATAGTACTGTGCCTGTGTCTTCTCCTTTGGTATGGAACCTCTGGGTAAACTGAGCTGTTCCTCTCTATTTTAAGAATGAGTTATCTTCCCTTCCTGCCTAATAATGAGAAATTAATGGTGTAGAATAAGATGAAAAGTTCCCCTGATTTAGTCAGTTTTGAAGGATTATTTAGCACTAGCGTGATAATGAAGACATAAACCGAAGTAAATAGCTTTCTGTCTTATCTTGTTCTCCAGTGCAAATGGATGCTTTGATCTCTTCATGCCTTCCTTTCCCTGCCCTGATTGGAGCACATGTGTTTAAGTCATTGTAATCATTCCTTAGAATCTGTATTCTCATCTTCTTATTTAACATCTGCCATGAACATATCCATATAGTCCATATTTAATAATGACTTCATAAGATCTTATTTCCCATGGTCTGTAACTTATGCTGAAAGTTTACAAGCCTTGCACCTAGGAGGCAGAGGCAGGTGGATCTCTGAGTTCAAGACCAGCCTGGTCTATACAGCAGGTTCCAGGACAGCTGGGATTACAGAGAGAAACCCTGTCTCAAACCCCTTCTCCCTCAAAATAAATTCACATTTTACTAGATGTTTGTATTATTTTAACTTTAAACTTTATCAATAATGTTATTCTGATTCTTCTGGGGGATTTTTTTTTTTTTTGAGAAACAAGATTTATAATAGTTCTTGGATCAGAGAGTAGAAGTGCTTCAAATCAGTTTAGCAGTGAATTTGAGATAATTTTGACATTTGAAATGCATAGCTACTGTATATTATAATAGTCTTTATGATTGAAACTCAGGAGGACTTAATTTCATTCTTCATGGGGTGCAGCCTACATGTTCCTCCAGATCACCTCATTTTAGTCTGTTTCTCATTAGAGATGAAACTCTGAAGCCTAGATCCACACAAGAATGAAAGGAAAAGACAGCATAAAGTCTTGATTATTTACCCTTCTATCTAGAGTCTTCTGTCGTTTATCTTTTTTTATTGCTGTGTTTATCTGTCAGCCTTTGAACCCAGTAATGATCAGAGAAGAACGATGGCTTGACATTTGTCCTTTAGAAAAAAACTTGGATGGCGGGAGCTCGAGTCCACATCCCTTGTCTCCTGGGAATTATTTATAAAAAGAGTCCCTTTAGTTTTGTGTGGCACTGTACTCACATATACTGTCTCTGTAAGAGGGTTGTCAGTGGGAAATATCCTAATATTCAAAGAAGTAAATGTTGGAAGAGGCAGAAAACAAGAGAAAGCGGGTTAAGGCTGAACTTACATCTCATGAGCATTTTTTTCCATCCCATGGGCTAGTCAGCAGGCCTGGAAATGTCTAAGAACCGGTAACTGCATGATCGCAGAGTGCATTTTATATTTCTTTCTGTATCTTAAGGAAAGAATGACTTTCAGCATCTCCTACATCATCTGCAGAGATGGGATGTGGGACATACAGACTACGAAGGGGCACATTCCATAAACCGTTGGCTTGTTTTAACCTAATTTAAAATGACAGCGGTTGGGGATACTCATGGAAGATCACAGATACGCATGAGGTGCTCTTTCATATTCAGCACCTCTCTAACTCCTCCCAGCAAGTTATACTACCAAAAGCCTTAGTCATATATAAAGTTCAAGGTATATTGGCTTATGGTTGTCAGGCACATTCATTGCCCTGTGAATTACAAAACTTAGATTTGAGCTTCAGTTTATAAGCACACAAACTCTAAAAGTCTCACGGGAAACAGCGAGATGCATCTTTGTTATTTGTATAGTAATTCTGCAATACATTTCTTTATCTTCCTGGGGATCTCACAGCTTCCTATCACTGTGGTTCTGTAAACAGTGGCAACCAGAATCATCGAGTTTGTGAGACGGAGCTTTAAACTGGAAAAAAAAAAAACAACCCACCCATATAGGGCAGCTACAATAAGAACTCAGTTTTTGGGTCCACATCTTTCTAGGTCATATAGGATTCTAGGACTAGGATTCTTATTAGTAATATAGCCGAGCACTGGAGAGATGCTGGGCGGTTAGGAACACTGGCTGGTCTTCAGAGAGCCTGGGTTTCATTCCCAGCACTGAGCTCGTGACTCACAGTTGTCTGTGACCCCATTTCCAGGGATCTGACAACCTCTTCTGGCCTCATCAGGCAGTATGCACGCACGTGGCTTCTATACATGCAGCCAAACAGCCATACACTTTTTTAAAAAAAAAATAAATCTTTTTAAAAGTATAGAGGAAACATTTTTATCCTTTTACAAATTCATATTTTCTTTTTAAAGAATCTTCTGTGGTGGCCGCTGTCAGGGAAATTCATTGCCTGTCTTCAAAAAAGGAAGAGACAATAGCTGTTTTCTGTTTCTCAACACTCATCTCTGCCAAGGCTGCCTTGCTGAATCTGGGCGCTCTCACGTCCTCAATGGCGTACCGGTCTTGATGTTAATGATTCTATTATTCTATGTTCATTATTCCCCATCTCATCTGATGTTCTTGATCCTCTTCTCTTTGAAACCCCTATCATTACTCCCGTTTCTTCCTTCTCTAAGTTTGAGCACATCCAGGCCCAAGCTAGCATTCTTTCATTCTCCCGCTCGCTTTCATAACTCTTTCGTGTGCCTCTCTCAGTGGCCAGGTTTTCAGCTGTCATTTCAAGAACTAACATGTCAGCTATTAAAATGATCGTCCACCCTCATGCCACAAGCTGTCTCAGTTTTTACACGTCTTCACTAGGTCCTGAATCTGGTCTAAAGAGTAGATGTCCAGTCATCCAGACTTAATAAATATCTGTTACAGATGGTCTATGAAGAGAAAGTAGAGTTTTGGATAGGGTGAGATTTCTGTTTAATGAACTGCAGAAAATGTAGTTTCAAGTAATAGGTTGATCGTCACAATTTCTATGGGCCCTAAGACTCCTTTGGATGAACTGCTTCTGTTCAAGGTAGATAAAGATAATCTGTGGGAAGCAATCAGAGTGAGAAACGAGGCTCTCTTTCAGGTTTACACAAGATTCAGCATCTCTCATGACATTATAACCGAGGTCCATGTTTTCTTTCTAGTTGGTGGTTAGGTCCTCTCTAAACAACTAAGGTCTCATTCACATCTTGCCCCTTGATTCCTTTCATAGGCAGCCTACAACATAATAATTACTTTTTTTTTTAGATTAACACATTTTGTTGCTTCTAGCTAGATTCGGAGTTTTCCTCATCAAGTCAGATCCATCTCCTTTTTTATATGATTTAATTTAGTCATGAGACTGGATCCCATTCCACTGAAGGTCTCACCCATGCTAGAGGGTTGGGCTTCATGTAGAATGTGATGCCAGAATGCTGAAGCCCTGACCCGAGGTCCTTACTGTGGAAATCATTTGCTCCGTCCTATCATGGCTCTTGGAATTTTGAAGTATTGTTTTTTTTTTTTTTAAGTATTGTTTTTTTATTGGAAGAGGAAAGCCCTTTATTTTTTGCCTTTTTGTTACATAATTCCATAAAATTGTACATGCTTTTGTTCCCAGTCCAGAAAGGGTGGACTGTTCTCTTTTGTCATATCAGATAAGGATAATTGCTTTTGGCTGGTTAAATTATGACTTTTATCCATGTCTAACCTTTAGAGGAAGATCATTCCTCTTCTAAGATGCATGGACCAAACCACATTTTGAAATGTTACTTTATTTAGGAGTAAATCTGTTAGAAATAAAAATTTAGCTGTTTTGTTTCAGTAAACAGAATTCTGTTCTGGTTTCCTAAAAGATGTGTTCATAAATAGCATCTGTTTCTATGTAAATATAGAATTGTTGTTAATTATTTTCTGCTTTTGTTGCTAAAATTGATGGTAGAATATTTCTGAGTCGTGGCTATTTTGAAATTTATACTCTGTTATCTTAAACTATTTTTCTAATCCAAGAAGAGGGTATCGTTTCAGGGGAGGGCTCTCCTACTGTTGTTGATTTTCCATAGATCTGTGATCATTGCCAGCTCTTGGCAGCTTTTTCTTATTATTCTCTAAGCACGATCCAGGATACAGTGTCACTTGTGTTATACCAAGAATTTTATATGATGTCCTAAGTATTATTTAAAAATTGCACCATTTAAGCCAGGCTTGGTGGCACATGTTTACAATCCCAGTGCTTGGGAAACCGAGGCAAGAAGATTAACAGTTGTAGGCCCACTTGAGTTATATAAGACCCTGTCTCAAACAAAAAAAAAATACATGGTTTTAAAAATATTCCATGTTAGTTAAAATGTATATAGTATATATACAATGGGATGAAAAGAAAGGTAAAACTTGGCTTCATTTATTTGTTTATGAATTTATTTGACTGATCTGGCATTTAGTTAATATGAAATTAATACCGACGCTTGATATCATGGTTTTGAAATTATAAGCTACTTACAGCATTGACTCTTTGTAGCACCATCTTTTGTATATGTATATATTCCTACATTATTCTGTATCTCTCTTTGTACTTGACCTCAAGGGGGTTAAATATAATTTCAAATTAATATCCTTGTCTCTCTTGGTCTTCAGTTATGTATCTATAGACACATTTAGTCTTCCTTCCTCTGGATTGCTACAGCATTTTGTGTAGGGTTGTTGGCCTGTGTCTGCTCTGCTGCTGGGCACAGCTGCTTGGGTAGGCAGAAAGGATGGAGAAGTTGACATCACCTCTCCCCCTCATGCTAATCTCCCATAGAAGGCCTCTCTGCCCTCCCAGCCACAACCTGTGGCCACCAAGCTGCGGACAATCATTCCTGCCGGGAAGGCAGAAGCCCCCCTCTCCTCCCCACCCCATGCCGAAGCCCCCCCCTCTCCTCCCAGCCCCATGCTGGATGCTGTCCTCAGCTTGAGGGGCCGACTCTGCTCTCTGCCCTTCTGTGACTCCCAGCAGCGCTGCGTGTCCTTCTCATGGCTCCCCGTGGTGGATCTTGGTGAGAAGAGCCAGTCCATGGCTCTGAACCGTTTCTCGTCATGGTGGAACGGGTGCGCCTTTTGCAGGGAGGAATGTCTGAGAAGGGGAGCTCATCGGCTAAGCCCCCCAGACCTCTAGGCACCTCATTAGCATGGAGAAGTCTGTCTTGAGCCTACTTGACCAGAGGTCAAGTCTCTTATGTGAGAAGCATGGCATGTGTTTCACGCAAGTCAAGACAGGGAGCCGGGAGTCACCTAAGCCTCGGGTGTATGCGTCCACCAAGTCGCTGGGTCTCCACCTGCTCTCCCTTACCAAACTTCCTGGCCTGGTTTTATATTCCACAATTTCTTAGGCAGGGAGTGGGGAGAAAGAGAGAGAATAGCAGGGAAGGGAAGATTTGCAGCTCAGCCGGTTATTGTGCTCATTGTCCATTTCCAGCCTTTCTTCAACCGGTCCTAATCAAAATGACGTTTCACCTTTAGTTACGGGAGCCATGATCATAGATGGAAGTTGACAAAATAATGTCCTATTCTTAAATGTGACTGAAATGTGCTTCATGTGTAAGACCAAGTGCCTTAACTATCACATCTGGACACCATAGTTTTTTTTAACTCTCTTTTTACAGTCTCACATAAAAATCTGATAATGTTAGTAGCTTCCTATGGAATAAGAATATACCAAAGCTATTACAACTGTAGAAGGTAAATTTTGTCGCCTCTTGTTGCAAGGAGAAGAATGAGACCAGGTTCCTTGCACAGTGGTCATAATGGAGGGCCTTGCCTTTTGTCTCTGTTCACGAAGGAGTGAAGCTAGCTACACCGTGAAGCCTGAAAACATGGGTCTGAGGGAAGCTGGGAAAATCCAACCTGTTAGAAAACAGTGAATCAGTTCATTAGTTCACTAATTGTTCATTAACGCGGACATAGGAACACATAGCTAAAGATTCTTGTAACCTTCATGGCTTCCACCATTCTGAACCATAGAAAGCTGATGCTTATACTCCCTTCCTATTTGAATCTGTAGAAAAGCTGAATACAGGTACCGAGAGAACAGTCAAGAGGATCCTTTGCATCATTGCAAGTACATTCACGCACATCCACATGTGGGTCCAGATGTGGGTGGGAACTGTGAAGGAATTTTCATTGGTATGCACACCACTTAAAAGTACAAGGAACCCCAGGGAAAATCATTCCCATCTTTAGTGTCAGAGATACTTCTTTTCATCTATTTTTATGAATGTACATTATGTAATTCAAAATACAGTTCTTTTTATTGCTCCAGTATGGTATTAATTAAAACCAAAGAGAAATGCCTTCTTAATAACTCAGAAAGCTAAACAATATGTACATTTATTAAAATGTAAATACTTTAATGTTTTTCAGTATATTCATATTATTGTCCTTTACTATTTTCAAATATCACTCTACAGTTTCATTCTTAGTAACCTGTTGGAAATTCCATTATTTGAAGAAAGATTTGAAATTGGCTTAGCATTCTTTACCCCCTTTGGCTAATAGGTACTGCATTTGCAGGTCGCCTGTGATTTTATGATGAGGATGGTTTTTATTATTATTATTATTATTATTATTATTACTACTACTACTACTACTACTACTACTACTACTACTACTACTACTTCATTTTGATCTCTTTGAGGTAGTCTGGGCTCTGTAGCCCAGGTTGGTGTTAGACTCACAATTCACCTTCAGGCCTTCTGAAATGTTCGGATTACAGGCTTGTGCCATGTTCTGCTGATGGTGGCTCTTTAGAATGCCCAT
Source organism: Apodemus agrarius (assembly GCA_964023405.1). Taxonomy (NCBI): domain Eukaryota; kingdom Metazoa; phylum Chordata; class Mammalia; order Rodentia; family Muridae; genus Apodemus; species Apodemus agrarius. Next base: position 21,386,533 of record OZ030006.1, read on the forward strand.
GATCCAGCGTGTGGTCTGCTCTGTTATACGTTCTTATCATGCTAACAAGACACAGATGAATATTTATGTGTGCCTTTCACAAAAATCTACCCAGAGCTGGAGATTTATTTTATCCATTTACAGTGGAGCAGCTAAAAGCAGTTCTCTTTGATACTCCTACCTACCTACTGCTCTTAGGTTATTGTGTCTGTAGGTTAGCCTCCATGCCTATGAAAACTGTACATATGAAGATATACAATGTAATATATGTGTCACAAAATTATTTTAATTGCTATTTAATAAATAAAATGTCTACTGTCATGAATCATAGTGTGTATTCTAATATGCAGGGTATCTGACATTTGACCCCTGTGAAAGGGTCATTGGACCCCCAACAGAGCCACGACCCACAGGTTGAGAACCACTGTTTTATTCCCTTTGCTCAGCACCCTCATCCCAAGCCCCACTGTCACATTTTAGATTCCATACGTAAGTGAGACCATTTGGTGTTTGCCTTTCTCTGCGACTTTATCTCATATTGCATGTTGTGCTCAGATTCCTCCATTTTCGTTCACAACGAAGCAGTCGTTTTCTTTCTTCAGCCTGATCAGTCGGAATGATGTTCTATCTCATACACACACCACCCCACCTTTTTCCATTCACCTTTGCTGAGTACTGAGTTGGCTTGTGTTTCTCGGCTGTTGCAGTGATGTCACACTATTTTCGTTGGCTGATTTAATTTATTTTGTACATATTCCCAGAAGTGAGATTGCTAGATCCTGCTGTAATTCTACCTTTAATTTTCTGAGGAACCTTCATACTGTTTTGTGTAACAGCCATTCTAGCTTCGGTTACTGTTAACTGCACATGTGCCCTTTTCTTCGAATCCTCTCTAATACTTGCAATATCTTTAATAACAACCTTTCTGATAGATGTCTGGTGCTCTTGCCTTGTGGCTTTTAAGTTGCATTTTCCTTTAAAAAAAGATTTATTTATTTTACTTATATGAGTACATTGTAGCTGTCCTCAGACACATCAGAAGAGGAAATCAGATCCTATTACAGATGGCTGTGAGCCACCATGTGGTTGCTGGGATTTGAACTCAGGACCTCTGGAAGAGCAGCCGGTGCTCTTAACCGCTGAGCCTTTGCTCCAGCTCCTAAGCTGCGTTTTCTGATGGTTAATTATGTCGAGTACCCTGTCATATACCTCAAGGATGCTTGGATACCTTCTTTGGAAAAATGTTTACTTAGGTTTTCTACTTACTCTGAATTGAGGTTATTTGTCTTGATTGCTGTTGAGTTCCTTAGACACTTTGACTTGGTATTATCCTCTCGCCTTACAAACGTGTGATTTGACAAGGTCGCTTCCTTTCGGTGGGGTGTCTCTTTGCTTATTATTTCTTTTGCTGTGCAGAAACATTGATACATTTTTTTTTTACATCTGTTGCTTATGCTTTTGGTATTACATCCAAATAACACGTTGCTCAGCCTGCCAGCCCACCGTCAAGAAGCTTCTAGAAGTTTTAGTTTCCGATACTTGGTCTTTCATGTCCTCAAACTCTTATTCATTTTCAACTGATGGCTGCATGTGTGTAACATGACTCCATCTTTTCTCAAGCACGCTATCTCGCGTCATTGCAGTTGGGTTATTTTAGAAGCACTGTCCCCTTCAACAGCCCTTTCATGTTTGTTGGCAATCTGGGTATAGGACAAAATTCTCAGCAGTTTAAACTTCCTGTTTCCATTTCATAAAGGAATCAGTTTCAAAGCGTGGACTTGAGAATCGGACTCATCTGGGAATGAATCTTGACTTTGAACTTGACCTTAAGACAGCTGTTTCCTTACATATTAGCACAGATCATTTTATGCCTACCTTATTGATTTGATGCTTATTTCTGTGACGTGCTAATGGATTTAAAGGGTTTGGCACAACCAAGCAAGACACAGCAGCAAGCTGGCGTGGTAACCACCTTGCAAACACTGGCTGCTAATATTATTCTTTTTTAGTTTGAATAGAAGCTGCCGGGCAAGCGTGTCTCTTCTTTGCCTCTGGAATCACTCCTTCCTTTTCCTGTCTAACTCTGTTATTGTTATTGCTTTCGTCCAAAATGCCCTTTTCTGCCTTTCTCCACCCCTGTAGACATTGCATCTCTCTCAGTGCATTTAAGCCTTCCTCCTTCAGGAGCCCTGGCTTTCTTTTATTAGATGTCTTTTCTTATGCAGGCTTCCAGGTGCCTGCTGTTGGTTTCATTTTTCATGGCTCACAACAATGCACCACACCAGGGTGTGTCCTTTGTGTGCTCCTGTTTCCTTACTGTGACTCAGAGTCAGCTGCCCTTTATTTTCTCAGGTCCTCCTAAGAATGGAGCATACAGGCATCATTTTGAATTTTGTTTTATATTTCCTAGAGGAACAATTTTGGGTTATTTATCTTGAGTAACACGTATTTGATAATATGGAATATGCGACTAAAGGTAATTTTTACAAGCTTATAAAACATGTCTGTATGTATATCAAGTATGTATCACTTACAAATTTAGCATTCACTTCTTCGTTTCATGTTCTTGAATAGTACTTATTAAAATATTCAGTAATTACATAAAATGCAGGACATTGTATGTATAAATAAATAGACCAAATTAGTAAGTATATTTAATATATAATTCTCGGTAAGATTGTGTATCCTTACATGTGAGAAAATATTTTTAAGATAGAAGGTCAAATTAGGAATAAAAGAGAAGTAAAATATAAAATGGAAGTGTCCTGAGTACATCCGGGAATGTACTCACACGCCCGGATTTCCTGCCTGCCCACGTGCTCTTGAGTCTTGCCCTATTTCAGGACTCTGATCAATTTGAGAGGATAAGGGGATGCCTTCACTGCACAGCAAATTTGCAACAGTTTTGTTTAAGATCTTGCTTGGCTTTGTTTGCTGTAGAAACAGAAAACATTTTATTCTACAAAATAGGTGTATACTCCAGAGCTCTAGGCAAAGAAGGGCCCGTGTTTCGTTGAATTGTGTGAGATATGTAGCCCGGGCTGCTCTCTGAAAAGAAAGGAAAGGTCTCAGATAGCCTTGCTATCAAGGTGGTTACTAAGTTGAGAAATACAGGAGTGCAGTCCAGGATCAAGTACCATGCTTCGTGCATGACCTCGATGGCCTTCCTCTCTGTTCTGCGATTTTCTCTTCTCCCTGTCTCCTGACGCACAGTGATGGCATTGACTGTCGTGTGTGAAGGGGAACCATGTACCAAATCAGCAAGGGTTTTTAACTTTTTAATTGTCAAGTTTGATTTTAATTTTCATCTTAATTTTAGAAAGCACTTCTTCATTGAGCAAATAAGTGTCCAGATTTTCCTTTCCTTCCCTAAGTTCTATGTAAATAATTGATATTTAACCTACATAAAATAGAAACACATGCGCACAAAGAGTCTGAGAAACAGAAAGAGAGAGAGGGAAAGGAAAGACAGAAGGAGAGAGGGAGGGAGGAAGGGAGGGAGGGAGAGAGAGAGAGAGAGAGATGAAAATAAGTTTAGGTTTATGTCCTGCCAGTTGTTCTTGCCTTTTCCTGAGGATTCTCTGGCACATACTGGCTCTTGGGAATCTTTTTTTAAAAACTTACTTTTATTTTTTTACAGTCCAGTCGTTACCCCTTTTCTGGTCCACATTTCCATAGTTCCTCATCTCATTCCTCCTCCCTTGTTTTCAAGAAGATGCTTCTCTATCCTCCCTCCAGACCTCCCTAATCCCTAGGCCTCAAGTCTCTAGAGGATTAGGTGTGTCTTCTCTCACTAAGACCAGATCAGGCAGTCCTGTGCTGTATATGTGTTTGGGATAACCTCAGACCAGCTAGTGCATGTTTCCTGGTTGGTGGTCTGAGAGATCTCCAGGGTCCAGGTTAGCTGAGACTTCTGGTCTTCCTATGGGGTTGCTGTCCTCCTCAGCTTCTTCCAGCATTTCCCTAATTCAACCACAGAGGAAACCTATTAGTTGGGTGTCAGTATCTGCATCTGTCTCAGTCAGCTGTTTGTTGGACACCTTGGAGGACAGCTATGCTAGGTTCCTGTCTGTGAGCACACCATAGCATCAGTAATAGTATCAAGCCTTGGAGCCTCCCCTTGAGATGGATCCCAATTTGGGCCTGTCACTGGACCTCCTTTCCCTCAGTCTCTTCTCCATCTTGTCTCTGAAGTTCTTTTAAACAGGGACAATTCTTGGTCAGAGTTTTTGACTGTGGGATGGCAATCCCATCTCTCCACTTGATGCCTCGTCTTTCTACTGGAGGTGAACTCTACAAGTTCCCTCTCCCTACTCTTGGGCAATTCATCTAAGGTCCCTCTCTTTGAGTCCTGAGAGCCTCTCACCTCCAAGGTGGCTGGTACAGTTTAGAGGGTCCCCCACCTCCCACTCCCCAAGGTTGCATATTTCCATTCATAGTCAATAGTACAACTTGGCAACCTACAGAATGGGAAAAAATTTCACTAACCTCACATCTCATAGAGGGCTAGTACCCAAAATATATAAAGAACTCAAGAAACTAACTTCCAAGACACCAAACTGGTGTCTTCCAAGACACCAGTTAAAAATGGGGTACAGAGAATTCACCACAGAGGAATCTTGAGTGGCTGAGAAGCTCTTAAAGAAATGTTCAGTGCCCTTAGTGATCAAGGTAATGCAAATCAAAACAACCCTGGGATTCCACCTTACCCCAATCAGAATGGCTAAGTTCAAATCCTCAGGTGACACCACACGTTGGTGAGGATGTAGAGAAAGAGGAACATTCCTTCATTGCTGGTGGGATTGCATGCATGTACAACTACTCTGGAAATCAGTCTGGTGGTTCCTCAGAAAATCTGAAATATATCTACCTGAAGACCCAGCTATAACACTCTTGGGCATATACCCAAAAGATGCCCCCTCATACCATAGGAAAATGTGCTCAACTGTGTTTATAGTGGACTTATCTGTGATAGCCTGAAGCTGGAAACAGCCCAGATGTCCCTCAAATGAAGAATGGATACAGAAAATACGGTTCATTTACACAATGGAATACTATTCTGTAGCTATCCAGCAACCATGGATGAACTGGGTTACCTGAAAGAGAGTTGGAAATAAAAAAGGATGGGGGGTGGTGGTGGTGATGGTAGTGGTAAGAGAAGGATGAAGCCAAGACAAAGGTTTCTGATCAAGGCTCAGTGTTTAATAGTCAGCACTATGTTTATATAGGGAAAACCCACAGACACCATCCTTTGTTTCAGCCGGATTGAGATGCAAGGCAAGCTCATCGGGCAGTCTACTCCTGTAGAAATCGACTCTACCTAGGTCCTTAAGGTCCAACTGTGGCCAACACTTAAGGTCTATTTAGCCTGCTACAGGCTGGAGGAAGGGCACAATTCCCCCTCTCCCCTCCCCCCTTTTTTTAAAAGATGAGCTGGACAGAGGCACTAGATTTCCTTGTTTTCCATAATCCTTTCTAGGGTAAAGAGTGGTTAGGTGGCTGTGCCTGTCTTAGGTCTGTGTCTATATTGTTCCTTCTTACCCGTCCTGGACAACAAACATAGCTTTTTGATATATGTGTCTGATATGTGTTTGATATATGTGTTTAAGTTGATAGGAGCTCAAGAACACACTTACCCATTCCTGTACTCTGGCCTTCAAAAGCACACTCGTTCCCATCCCGACCAAAGCCATGAAGGACATATGGATGTGCACTCGATGCATTTCTTCATAGCAATGAATAAATGCCACGGTGAATAGCTAAGTTTGCTGAAAGCGATCCTATGTGAAGGCAAACCAGTCAGTTTAAGATGCCAAGTCCGAAAGTTAAAAGCAACAAGACTATAATTAGAAATTAAAGTTGTTTGCAGGTATGTCCCAGGTATTTAATTCAGCTGCTAATTGGCAAAGTCTGGCCCCCAGGTATATGATGGTGGCTACACATATCTTATATATCTAGACCAAACAAAATTTTCTTATTATTTCTAGCTGTAATTTCAAGAGAAAAAGCACCTTGTCACTCGCTGAACCTAATAAACACAATTATTGCAAAGATTTCAGCTCCTAGCAGGGCTTCTCCAGCTGTGGTCGACTCCCAGCTACAGTGCAGGGTAACTTATCAGTTTCTGCTGTGCAAATTGAGACTGCCTTCTAAACAAGTTAAACTAAATCAAGGGATAGATAGCCAGCAGAGAAAGTTTTAACCATTTTTATTTTTCAACATGAAACAAAGAACAACAGCCATTCAAACAATGAAACAAAAACAGACCTAAATTGACACACATGGACAGATGGGTGTACCAAGGACAGACAATAGAGAGGGAAGAGAACTTGAACCTGATCTCCAGTAGGATCCAAAGAAGCAGGACATCTCCTGATTTCTTTTTGTCCCTAGGAGAGCTTTGAAATAGCTTATATCCTTTTTTTTTTTTTTTTTTTTTTTTTTTTTTTTGCTAACACATCCCAGACAGGGGACAACTGCTTTTCTGAACCCTATTCTCTCTCTTTCTTTCTCTTTCTCATGCCATTTGTATATTTACTATTCCTACTTCTGTGTACCATGCACAGCATGAATCTACTTGAGCGTAGAATTTTTCTAACATCTGTTTTTTTTTCCAATACTGCTCCTCTCGCCTGTTACAGCTCTTGGTTGTGGACAAATGCAATATAGAATTCCCCTGTACCATTGCACTGTCATCTCTTAGGTGAGATCGGTGTCAGGATAGAGCTCTTTAATATGCACTCTTCCATATGCCATGTTGGTAGCTGTCATCCAGGATGGACAAAAATTCATCTGTCTTTAACTGTGACCATAGAGAAATCTAAGATTAGACTATTTATCATGGCCTAGGAATCTGCCTACAGGAAAAAACTTCAGATGATTCAAAACATTTAGAGAAATGTTCCTCTAATTCTTTGTAATCTCTTATTCCCACATACATTTACTGTCATTTCATTGGAGATTTTGAAGTGTAGAATCTTTGTTACTTTGTAAAATTTTGTACTTTTGGATATATCTGTGTACAATATTTATAGATTATTTCTTCACTCTTTATCCTTAATGTTTTATTAAGCTATGTCCCTCAAATAACTAATCAAATTAGATAGTGAAATCTAAAATTGAAATAGTAACTAGAGAGAGTCCAAAAAGAATGTCAGACATGGAGATACATTTTTTATTCCAAAGTTAATCTATGCATTATTTTGTTTCAAGATTTATTTTTATTTTTGTTTCAAGATTTCTGTTTATTTTGCAATAGCTGAGCAAGGAGCCTCACCATTATTCATTGACTTCTAGGTGAAAACATATTTAGAAATTTATGGCTCAAAGGCATTGATGAGAGGTAACATTTTTCTTTTGCTGGGTCGGTGGCTGTATCTTGATAAGGAAGAACACAATGATTTAGCAGGTAATTGTGAAAAGAGTTTTCAGTATGAAGGCTTTAGATAGCCCATATGTGTGCAGTGCAGACATTCACAGTTGCTGTGTATATAGCACATTCTCCTACCCTGGCTAATCTCCATGTGAAAACAGTTTAGTAATCTTCCACGAGAAAATTTGCCCAGGTTTTTTTTTTTTCAGGTATAATTTTGTAACATCCAAGGAAACAGGAGAATAAGGCACATTCCACTTTCATACTTGTGACTTTAAAGAAAAGTGACAGTCTTAGAGTACAGAGGGACATACATAGAATACATAGAATTACTCAGGACAGCTCATTGTGCCACTGTTCCTTATAATTTTCACCATTTATTGTCTATTATAGACAATTTAGTAATGATTATAAGATTTCTTCTAGCAACTTTTTCAAATGCTTGGCCAGACAAGTGAGTTGTTCCTACAGCGTAGCCATGGTGCATGGCACTGAATTTGCTGTAACAGCTTGCTCTGCTCATTATATATGGGCAGATTTGCTGTCAATTGTGTTGTGGGCTAACATAATTCAGATATATTTGTGTTTTAGAAGCTGCCAAAAGCGCCCCAAATCATCTTTGTAATGGACAATTAGCCCCATTATAGATAAGACATCTCAAATCTAAAATAGGAAATAAAATATGCCCCAAATTTGGAATATTTAAAGTACTGACCTGAGTCCAGTTGTGGAAAATTTCACATCACATATAATGCAGTGGGTCATAAGAACTTAAAAATATTATATAAAATTGCCTTTGGGCTTACACATTTGTCATATATGAGCAATGAATGAGTTTTGTATTTAGCCTTGAGTCCCATCCCTAAGATGTCTCATTAGATATTTGCAAACATTCCTGATACGTCTGCAGATGGAAACATTTAATGTCCTCAGAGTTTCGGCTGAGGTGCACAAGTGACCCATGTCATAAGACTTTGGTAGCCATAATGGCGCCTTTTTACTCACGTGCCAGTTCAGTTTTCTCTGAAGGGAATTCCAAGAATAAAGAGTTTATAAATGTTTTGAGCAACTGCAGTTATGAACTGGCTGAAATGGAGGCAATGTCAAGATTAAGATGTGGAAATTAAAACTCAGCTGACTTATTTAGTTTGACTATAATTGTTTTAAGAACATTCCCATTATTGTAATCCTGGTCCTGTAAAGAGGAAGATATTTTAGCAGAACCAAAATAAAATGGATTTTGTTCATTAAAAGTCATTATAAGCAGAGTGATATGTCCTAGAAATGGGGGGTAAGTGACAGCTAGCTAATGGATCAGACTCAGAGAGATGGCAAAGGTCACCTTTTGAAGACTACAGTCTTGAGAGAAATGGTCAGATGTCAGCTTTTGTTCTTTGGGGTCCAGTTCGTGCCTGTATTACTTAGATTTTCCTGGTTCTGACTTAATCCAGTAATATTTCAACAGAAAAATTACATGCTCTGCATAGACAAATGAAGACTTAATTTTACCTCCTGCTGGGTGTAATGACCCACACTCTTTATAGTCGTATGGGGGAGACAGAGGCATGGATTCAAGGGCAGCTTTGGGCTTCATGGGGGAGTTCCAGGAGAGCTGGGGCTATATGGTGAGTATATATACTCTGCTTTTGTATGTGTGTATTTGTGTATGTGTGTGTGTGTGTATTTATTTTCACCTTACATCTTGCTTATTGCTTCCTCCCATAGTTCCCCATACCCCCCTTCTCCCCTGAGAGTGTGGGAGTCCCCTAGATATCCCCCACCCTGGCATATCAAGTCTTTCCATGCTAGGCCCATCCTCTCCCACAGGGGCCAGACAAGACAGCCCAGCTAGAAGAACATATTCCCTGGACAGGCAACAGCTTCTGTGATAGCCCCCACTCTAGTTGCTTGGGATACACATGAAGACCAAGCTGCCCATCTACTACATGTGTGCAGGGAGGCCTAGGTCCAGCCTGTATATACCCTTTGTTGGTGGCTCAGTCTTCGAGAGCTCCTAAAGTCCAAGTTAGTTGACTTTGTTGGTCTTCCTGTGGGGTTCCAATCCTCTTTGGGGTTGCCATCCTTACCCCTACTCTTCCATAAGTGTCCCCAAGTTTCCTCCACTGTTTGTCTGTGGGTGTCTGCGGCTGTCGGAGTCAGCTGCTGGGTGGAGTCTCTCAGAGGACAGCCATGCTAGACTCCTGTCTGTGAGCATCAGTCTATCATTAATAGTGTCAAGGATTGGTGCTCATCCATGGGCTATTGCTTGACCATTCCCTCTGTCTCTGCTCCACCCCCCCCTTCTCTACATTTCTTGTAGACAGGATAAATTTTGGGGCAAAAGTTTTGTGGGTGGGTTGGTGTCCCTGTCATTACACAGGAATCCCTACCCGGCTACAGGAGGCAGCCTCTTCAGGTTCTATATCCCTAAAGCTATGAGTCTCAGCTAAGGTAACCCTTGTTGATTCTTGGGTGTCTCCCTTATCCCAGACAGAGATATCAGGTCCTGGAGATTCTCCTCACCTCCCCACCCAGCTCAGTTGCAGATTTCCATTAATTTTTATGGCCATCTGGCAATCTCTCCTGTCCATCCCCACACCTGATCCTGAAGTCCCCACATTTCCCTCCCTATCCCCTTCTCCACTCAGCTTTCTCCTGCCATCTGCCTCTCATGACTATTTCATTCCCAGTCCCCCTCATAAGTGAGATTCAAGCGTCTGTGCTTGTGCCTTCCTTCTTGTTTAGCTTCTTTGGGTCTGTGGAGTGGAGTGTGGGTATCCTGTGCTTTGTGGTTAATACCCCTTCTAAGTGAGTACACACCATGCCTGTCCTTTTGGGTCTGGGTTACCTCACTCAGGATATTAGTCTCAAGTTCCATCCATTTGCCTGCAAAATTCGTCATGTTTTTGTTTTTAACAGCCGAATAGTGTTTCATTGTATAGATGTACCACATTTTCTTCATCCTTTCTTCAGCTGAGGAAATCTAGGGTGTTTGTTTCTAGTTTCTGGCTATTTTGAGAAGAGCTGGTGTGAGCATCCTTGATCAAGCATCTTTGTGGGATAGTGGAGCATCTTTTGGGTATGTGCCCAGGAGGGATATAACTGGGTCTAGAAGGTTTCTGATACCTTGGCTTCTGTTTGTTGTTGTTGTTGAACTCAGAAACCTATCTACTTCTAAGCAGTGCCAGTGTATTGAATCCTTACATGTTGCGTATAGCTTTGATTGGTTCATTATATATTATTTCTGTAACTGGATATACAGGAAATGTATATCCAGTTACAGAAATAGATAAAATACGGAAGCTGTAATAAGAATGAATGAATAGTTGTAACTCACATAACAGGGCAGAAAGCTGATTCAAGGAGAGTCTAGGAAATGTTTGAGAATCAGAGGCACCAAATACCTTTAAAAAATGAAAAGGAAAGAAAAAGGCTATGTTGTGTAACTGAAGATTATTTAATTTTAAAACGATACTGAACTCTAAATATAAAATGACAAATCAACTGTCATAATTTTGTTTTGTATCTGTGAGGGTGTGAGAGAAGAGGAAGTGTTTATACTTCTCTTTTGGATTAACAAGTATTCATGCTTTACAGCCAGTAGAGCTGTCTGCTTAGATGCTATTAATAGGATTGCAGATAATTAATGACACTAAAGAAGACTTACTGGCTTCTTAGAGGTTCTGCACGTTTAGAGGGCTGTCTGGATTCTGTACAGGAGAATGATGTGGGAAGTAATTTCACAGAGGCCGTTCTGTGCCATGGATAGCGTCTGCTCCTCTGCTGTTTTAAGGCAAAGGACATTTATTGTAGTTTGCCAGAAGTGGGAAGGCCATGCACTGTGCCAATGTTTTGGAATTTTGGTAGTTAGAAACAAAGCAGAAAAACATAAAGCTTATAGCTTAGAAGTACAAAATCCCTGAAAGAGTTCTGAATCTATTGAGTGCTGAAGATGTATGGTGTAGCACTAGAGGTTGAAACTTTTTTTATTTTTTATTTTTTAGACAGGGTCAAACTCTGTAGCACAGGCTGGCCTTGAGTTTCTTGGTATCCTCCTGTCTCAGCCTCCCAAGTGCCCGGACTGTAGCATGAGCCACCAGGGCTGGATCTAGAGTTTGTGTTCTTGTAAGGAGTAGCAGCAGTCAGGAGTCTAGCCTTTTCTAAGCCCCAGGAATCAGAGAAGTGTCCATTAGCCATTGGCTGAAGCAGGTTTCATCCTGGGGAATAACCATCCCCCCTGGATTGGGGAATAGCCAGCTGAGGGAGGGAGGTGTAGTGAGACTGGAGTGGATCCTAAGCCCAGTCTGGGTATCTGAATGTTGGAACCACACTATCCAGACACACAGAAAGCTCTCATTTGGGGCTAAGTGAACATATCTTATGTACAGACTCTGACATTTTTGACATTTCCAATGAAGTTTGTCTTCTCTCAAGAGACGTGTCCATGTATATCCATAATGTTTTACATACAGCTTTCAAGCAATATGCTATTGGCTTCTGTCTTAGTTAGGGTTACTACGGATGTGATGAAACACCATGCCCAAAGCAACTTGGGAAGCAAAGGGCTTATTTGACTTACACTTTGTCTTAGTTTGGGTTTTACTGCTGTGAACAGACACCATGACCAATGCAAGTTTTATAAAAGACAACATTTAATTGGGATTGGCTTACAGGCTCAGAGGTTCAGTCCATTGTCATCAAGGCAGAAAAGTGGCAGCATCCAGGCAGGCATGGTACAGGAGGAGCTGAGAGTTCTACATCTTCATCTGAAGGCCGCTAGTAGAAGACTGACTTCCAGGCAACTAGGGTGAAGATCTTAAGCCCACACCCACAGTGACACACCTACTCCAACAAGACCACATCTCCTATAGCGCCACTCCCTGGGAAAAGCATATATAAACCATCACATTCCACTCCCTGGCCCCCATAGGCTTGTTCAAACATGAGTCTTTGGGGGCCATACTTAAATATAGCATAATGCAAAATGCATTTAGTCCAACTTCAAAAGTCCCTGTAGTCGTAGCAGTCTCAACAGTGTTAAAAGTCCAAAGTTCAAGGTCTCCTTTGAGATTCATCCAATCACTTAACTGTAATCCCCCAAGCAAGACAGGAAATCAGCTGGGCAAAGTCAAAACTCTTCATCTCCACTTCTGATGGCAAAGCAGTCTTCAGATATCCAACTCTTTTTTCATCTTTGTTGACTTCAACAAGGTTCTTTCTCCTAGGCTTGCTCCACTCCCTGTTAGCATCTTTCCTTGGCAGGCATCCTGTGGCTCTGGCATCTTTAACATCTTGGGTATCCCAAGTCAATTTCAGCTTCACAGCTTCTTGTTCCAAAGTCTGAGATCCACTCATGATCTTCTGTATATCTCCAAAGAGCTGGTGTCACTTCTCCAGCTCTGCCCATTGTAGCACTCCAAGTTCAGATTGATCCACTCCACTGCCACTGCTGTTCTTGGTGATCATCCCATGGTACTTGCATCTCCAATATAATAGGGTCTTCCACTGTAACTATGTTTCACCAAAGCCTCTCATAGGCTCTCTTCATGGTACCAAGCCTCAACTCCTTTGCATGACCCCTTCAGTCCTGGGCTGTCAATTACAACTGAGGGTACACTTTCACCAATGGCCTTCCATGGCTTCTCACAGTACCAAGCCTCAGCTGTTCTTCATGATGCCTTCATGCCTTCAAAACCAGTACCACCTGGGTGATTCTTACATGTTACCAAGTACAGCTGCAGCATGAGGAACACTTGGCTATCTCTGGAATACAGCTTCTTTGTGCTCTCAGAAAACACTTCCCATATTTTACCTCAGTGATGCTGGTCTTTTCTTAATCACCACTAATTTCTTAGCTCCAACTAACCAGCACCAATTGTTTCAGTAGTCTTCTTCTCCTCTTGAATATAAAGCCAGAGACACATGGCTGAAGCTGCTGAGTTCTGCTGCTTGCAGGAGCTGGAACATTGGCCCCCTTGTTTTATTACATTATCACTAGCTTCCTTTTTCCCAGCTCCTTCACTGCCTAAGTTGGCTGTCCTGAATCTTGCTCCTTAGACTGGCTTTGAACTCAAGAGATCTGCATGCCTGTACTCCACTGCTGCTGCTGTCCTTGGTGGTCATCGCATAGTACTGGCATCTCCAAGCCTCAACTCTTTTGCATGACCCCTTCAGTCCTGGGCCATCAATTACAACTGAGGGTACACTTTCACCAATGGCCTTCCATGGCCTCTCACTGTACCGAGCCTCAGCTGTTCTTCATGATGCCTTCATGCCTTCAAAAGCAGTACCACCTGGGTGACTCTTACACAGTACCAAGTCCTGCTACAGCATGAGGCACAACCTTGGCTATCTGGAACACACTCTCTGTGCTGTCAGGAAACACTTCCCAGAAGATTTCACCTCAGTGATGCTGGTTTCTTCTTAATCACCACTAATTTCTTAGCTCCAGCTAACCAGCATCAATAGTCCCAGTAACACAAAGGTTGACTTTAATGGTTTTGGTATCTTGTTACTCACAGCTGATTCTTCAGCCCCAGCTAACCAAAACCACAGAGTCTTCATGGCCCTGATAAGAGTCTTTAATCTTCCCTCTGAAATTTCACAAGCCAGGTCTCCATCTTCTGCCTTGTTCTCAACATTATCTTCCAAGCTCCTATACAATGGTCTCACAGAGGTCTCAACACTGAATGGACCATCTAGCCCAAAGTTCCAAAGTCCTTCCACAGTCCTCCCCAAAACATGGCCAGGCCTATCACAGCAATACCCCAGTCCCTGGTACCAACTTCTGTCTTAGTTTGGGTTTTACTGCTGTGAACAGACACCATGACCAATGCAAGTTTTATAAAAGACAACATTTAATTGGGGCTGGCTTACAGGCTCAGAGGTTCAGTCTATTGTCATCAAGGCAGAAACATGGCAGCATCCAGGCAGATATGGTGCAGGAGGAGCTGAGAGCTCTATCTCTTCATCTGAAGGCAGCTAGTGGAAGACTGACTTCCAGGCAACTAGGGTGAAGGTCTTAAGCCCACACCCACAGTGACACACCTACTCCAACAAGACCACACCTCCTATAGCGCCACTCCCTGGGAAAAGCATATACAAACCATCACACACTTCCACATTGTAGGCCATCACTGAAGGAAGTCAGGACAGGAGCTGAAGCAGGGGAGGGACCTGGAGGCAGAGCTAAGGAAGAGGCCACGGAGGGGTGCTGCTTACTGACTTGTTCCTTCTGGCTTGCTTAGCCTGCTTTCTTCTAGAACCCAGGACCACCAGCCCAGGGGTGACACCACCCACAATGGACTGGGCTTTCCCCATTGATCACTAATTTTAAAAAAATGCCCGGATCTTAAGGAGAATTTTCCTCAACTGAGATTCCTTTCTTTAAGATAACTCTAACTCTGACAGAGGCCAAGGAGTGCCAGGCATTTGAGGATATCATCTAGAAAAAAAGTCAACGTGAAAAGGAGTCATCTGAAATGAAGATGTGAAATGAAAGGAAAAACACAACATTGTTATAAAATGTTAAAGGAGATAATCATTGCATCTCTGAAAAAATGATAATGGTGTTGGATATCCAGAGGAAAGTGAAAGGGCTAAGAAATAGAAGGGTTGAGGGGTATAGATGGGATGGGGTAGCAATATAAAGGACAGATTAACAAATGATCAATAAGAGAGAAGGTACAACACTTAGAGGAGAGTCTAGATCCAGCATCTGTCTTCTATAAAAGCCCCACCAGAACACTATAAAGAAATAGGAAATCATTAATCACATAAGTTCAGAAATCTTCTTCCTTTTTATTTTTCCTAATAAGACTGGGGCCTAAACTTAACTGCTTTGTGCATACTAGGTGTCTTAGAGTTTTACTGCTGTGAACAGATACCATGATCAAGCCAACTCTTATAAGGACAGCATTTAATTGGGGTCAGCTTGCAGGTTCAGAGGTTCAGTCCATTATCAACAAGGCAGGAACATGGCAGCATCCAGGCAGGCATGATGCAGGAGGAGCTGAGAGTTCTGCATCTACATCTGAAGACTGCTAGCAGAATACCAACTTTCAGGCAGCTAGGATGAGAGTCTGATAGCCCACAGCCACAATGACACACCTACTCCAACAGGGCCGCACCTTCTAATAGTGCCCCTCCCTGGGCCAAGCATATGCAAACTGTCATACTGGGCAAACGCTCTATCACTGGTCTGTGCATCTTCAGGCTGTGAAAAGTCTTCATAATTTCATAATATGAATTCTAGATTGAATGAGCCCATTGAGTGCACAGGACAACCGATGAGGGGAAAAATGATCTACACAAAGAAACACAGTTGTTAAAGGTTAGAAGAGCAACAAGAAAAGAAAAGATCAGAACAAACTCAAGGGAGAAAAAAAATCTCAGGTTACAACACTGTGAAGATTAGAACAGATCAGAGCTGTAATAGCAGTGAACATTCTGCACCCTTCTGAACTAAAAATCTAAGTCACTGAGCAATGAGTTCCCAAATCCAGGTGCTGTCCCAGCTGCAACACCTTGTCTCAACACGCCTGTGAAAGTGAGTTCTCAGAAAGTACAGCAGTGAAGCAGTCAGGAAATTAACCCGATTAAGTGTGATTTCTGGACGGCACTGGAAACTGAACGGGGGGGGGTGCGGGGAGGGGGTTCGGTGGAGGGAGCCCAAGCAAGATCACCAGGACTGTGATGAAGAGAGTGTTCATGATGGCAGCTGCCCAGCAGCTAACAGTGAGCCCAGAGTGTAGTGAGCCCCGCTGCTGGCAGTTGTACGCATACTCACGGAGAGTGGGTTTGATGGATCACCTGCATTTGCACGTACTGAATGCTCGCTGGTTTACACAGAAGTTTGAGGCTGTTTGGCGATGTGTGGCTCAATGTATGTCATGAAAAAAGAAAATTATGGGAAGAAAAAGTCGCCTTGTCTTCGGGTTTAGTGATCCCGGAATGACCTCTGAAGTCAGGCTGTACAGTCCAATCCTGCCTGCACTTCTTGCCCGGCATGGCCCCACTAAGATGCGCGCTCTCTGTGCTTCACTGTTTTGTCCGTGTGGAAACACAAGACCTCCTTAGCACGAGGCCTGTCTGTATTACATGAGTTAACGAATGCAGAGCTGTTAGATCAGTGTTTAAACAGTAATAATAGCAGGAGGGGGAGCTCAAAGTAAGCATCCCTTAAAAATAAATGGAAGCATTCAGAAGAAACTTCATGCTAACAAAACCAAAAAAATATAATATATATAATATAAAGTGTGACCTATAATAATGACCATTTAAATGTGAAACTTATAACTGTTTAGTGTCATTTCTTTTGTTATTTTTCTCCTTTGTGTTATTTTTGTTGTTTTTTGATAGGGTTAACCCAGACTGGCTCTGGAACTTACTATGTGGCTCAGGGTAGCCTGGAGCTCAGAAAAATCTTTCTACCTCAACCTTAGGGGTTCTGGACTTCAGATGTATGCTACCGCATCTGAAACATCTGTTTATATAATTCTAGTTTTTGATACTAGGGACCTTTTCCTTTCGTGTATGAGTTTTAAATTTTATTTTATTATTTTATGAGTATGAGTGTTTTGCCTGCGTGCCTGATGACAAGAAGGTGGAAGAGAATGTCGGGTGCCCTGGAACTGGATTTGCCAGTGGTTTTGAGTGATCGTGTGGGTGCTGGGAATTCTCTGAAAGAGCAGCAAGTGATCCTAACGGCTGAGCTAACTCCCTAGCCCCTAGGATGAGCTTATTCAGGCGTTTCTTGTTGATTGTTATTTTCTGCCAAATGGGTGGAAATAATTTACCAAATAACATTGGAATTATGCTGTGCAATTAAAATTCTGGTTTTCTTATTATAACTTTAATATGAGTTCAATATGAAAGATTTGGAAACTGCAGACATAGAACAAATGAAATTTGTAAATCAGTACTTTTACTACCCAGGGAAAACTCATACTAGCATTTCATTGTTTGCTGCTTTTTTTTTCCTCACGTATACATACATTTTCTCTCTTTGGAAACCTGTGGTACTTTCTTTAAGGAGATGCTACAAGTATCTGTTATTAAAGATAGTGTTTCGGACAGCCAACTGGCCTCAGACTCACAGGTGGCCTTGCACTCCTGACCATCCTGCTTTTCAGGTGATAGGATGATGGTGCCCCCCTGCCAGGTGTGGCTAGACTTCCTTTTCTGTCTTATTTGGCATGTTAGTGCCAGAAGTATGATTGTAAGTGTTGTCATCATTGCTATTTTAAGACAGCATCTTGGTATGTAGCACAGGCTGGCCTATACTTAATGCACAGTGAAGTCTGGCTTCACCATCGCCATAGTTGTTGTGCTTGGATTCCTGAGGCTACTATTCTTGGGGAATTGTACGTTTTGTATCTTATTTAATTTCCTGTCTGCTTTTTCCAGACTTTCTCTATGATATCTTATTGTCAGTCTTTATAGCTAAGCGTGTATACACATTTGCAATTATTTCTTTAGGTGAAAAGTCTTAGTAGCAGTATTGCTGGCTTAAAAACTATTTGTTGTTGAACTGCCTATGAGTACAACTAAATGGAACTGATAGCAGGTCAGGGCTGAGTCCTCTACACAGCTGCACACCAGGGGTCAGTCCTTGCTTCTCCTCTGTTTTTATTTCTTTAAAAAATTTCATCCAAAAGTTTCTCTTTTGGTTTTTATGAAGGGTATGAATGCCAGGCAGATTTTAGGGATTGCTTACGGTTATTGTATGTCAGGAAACATCCTGATCTGCTGCTATTAGTTTCATTTAGTTGTACTAGTAGGCCCGGAATAGACACAGGGCTAGTTTTCATCAGTGTGGGGAATGCCATATATCAAGTGATGGACAGGAAGGTTTGCAAGGTAGTGAATGCTGAGGCTGAACTTCACCTGAGCAAAGGTATGAGGAATGGTAGAGTGGTAGTAAGCTCACTGATTTAGAAGTTCTATTACACTCAAAGTTCTGAATTGGTGTGTTAAGAAAGCTAGAGTCGGTGCTGGAAAGGTTGCTCAGTAGTCAAGAGCGCTTGCCGGCCTTCTGGAGGACCTGGGTTTGCTTCCTATTATTCTCATGCTGGCTCACATCCATCTGTAACTCCAGTTCTAGGGAATTGTCCATCCTCTTTTGGGCTTCTCAGGTACTAGGCATTCATGTAGTGCACACACACACACACACACACACACACACACATACACACACAGTCAAATACTCATGCAAACAAGTTTAAAAGCATGAAATGAAAATAAAGCTAGAATAAATGAGGGCGGTTAAAAAAACAGTAGAGAGAGGATTAAAGCAGAGAGTTCTGTAACCTACCATGGCTGCGAAGGAATGGTATCCAGTTCCACCGGATGAGATTAAGTTGCTATAAAGCCAGAATTTGAAAGGTGACCTCAGTAAATACCAAAAATCTCCAGAAAGTAAAGTAGGAGCCATGCTGAACAGTGTGATCATGAACCAAAACTGAAACTTCCAGAAAGCGCGGGGAAGTGACTGGAAACTGGAGACTACAAGATGCACGACAAAGATAGTCTGATGTTTGGAATTAAATAAAAAGGGGGTGCCTTTTAGTGGGATCGCTCAACTGCAAATGAGAAACAGACACATTCTCTCCCTACCACCAGACCTCCCCCTCCCCTTAGAAAAGTTATATCGTCCCTACTCAAAAAATGTGGAACGCTACTTCTGAGAACAAGATGGTGAAGAAAATAACAAAGGCAAAAGTTGGAGGTGAGGGATGGATTTTGCGGGTGGCCATGTGTGAGTTCCAGAAGGCATCATGACTGTGAGGCAGCTGAGCTGTGGGAGGAGACAAAGCCCCTTGGGGATTCGGGAGCTGGCGGTGGGGGTGACTTGGGAGTCTGAGCGTCATAAGGTAACTGGCACAGACTGAAGCCAAGGGTCTGATTAGATTAGCCTTCATGATTCTAAAGGGGGTGGAGGGGAAGCCGCAAGTGCTGGCGGTGCTGTCTTGCCGTGGACCATGCCAGGCTTGGAGTCCATACCCGGCGTTTGCTCCCGCGGTCATGTAAAATTGGGAAGGCGAAGACAGGCTGTGGGTGTGCCGTTTTACTTAGAATACACAGCAATTCTTCATTTCTGACAGGAGGTAAAAAAAAGTGCCTTAGTATTAGAATATTATAAAATATAGTAATCATCAATGATTAATGCAATTAATTGAACCATGCTCAGTTCCTTCTTTTTCTTTATTTTTAAGGCCTCACTGTGTACCGTGCTGGCCTCAAACTCATGATCTTCCTGTCTCTGCTTTCCACCTCAGTACTTATATTACTGTCACACTCTTCCATATACAGCTCATTTAAGCATCCAAATCTCTCATTATTTCTAGAATACGCATTGGAAAGCTTGAACTCATGATTTTTTCTGCCTCTATTTACAAGTACTAAGATTACCGGTATACCCTACCCGATTTGTCTCACTTTCATACCCAGATCTCCTGTTTCTAGAACATGAATGGGACCTCAGTAAGTTTTGACCTAGGTTTGGCAGTTTTCTTCTTTAAAGTTAGTCCTACTCCTGATGGTGAGGACGAGTTGGACTCTGACCCCTGTGCCTCCTCTTGGGACTCTTTTCCTCCTGTTGGGTTGTTGTGTCCAACTCTGATGTGGTGATGTCTTGCTTCATCTTGTTTTGTTTTGTCATGTTTATGATCTCATAAAAGCTGGTTCTTTTGTAGTAAGAGGCAGAAGTGGAATGAATCTGTAATGGAGGGAAGGGAAGGAAGAAGGGGAAACTATGAGGAGGATTTATTATATGAGAAAAGGATCTATTTTCAATAAAAGAAGAAAAGGGGGAGAAGGGATTAGTGGAATACAAAGAACTAAATTCATGTGGGAAGGTACCAAGGTAGAGAAGGGAATACAGAAAGGGTTAAATAACACTACAGACATTTCAAAAAGTCATATATAGAGGCTTCCAAATATGCAAATATGTATATATGTACATATACATATATTCCATAATATATCCATTTAATATCAGTGTAATAATAGTATATTTAAAATAAATATTCCACACACATATGTGTATATATATGTATACACACACATATATACATATACACACATACCACACACACATATAACTATACACACATACCACACACACACATATATACACATACACATACACATACATATACATATACACACATACACATATACATATACATACACATACACATACATACACATATACATACACATACATATACATATGTAAAGTTATCCTATAGCCAGGCAGCAGTCCTGCTATTAGACACTAAAGAGTGTCTAGTGCTGAGAATGGGTGGCTCCTTTTGATGGAGTTGTTAGCTAGTGAGGGCCTATAGAGCCCCAAGAACTGCACAAGCCAAAGTACTTGGCTACCTTCCAGATACACTGCATCTGATAGAGAAGGAAAAGAAAACCCATCATCAACAACAACAGACCCCCAAACAACAACAAAAGGTATAGGGTATTAACAACGTATTTGGTTACTTTCTAGAACTTAACAATAAGACTCTGTTACTGAAGACATTGCATACATGAATGATAGAACATGGAGAAACCAAGCTATTACAGACCTACAAGTTTCATCTCTCCTGGCTAGAAGGTCCTGAGCAAACTACCAGAAGAGAAAAGTAATCACCAATCTTACCCAGATGTAAAACCTGTGACCGAAAACATTAACGGGACTGCCACGCCCACTGGTGCAACAGTGGAGTAAATACCATAGGGCACCCAACCACGTTATGAGTGAACTTAATCTTTGATCCACAAGATGAAACCTATAGCTTACACCATTATCAGGCCAAGACCCTGTGGCTAGAGCAGTCATGGACCATAAGGAAGAAGCTCCTACTATTATGTTACTAAATTGGTACCATATTAAACTGGCTTCTAACCACTTATAGTATGAGCGAAACAGTGCATCTCTCAGTTCTCATCAGGTAACCTCTTATTTACAACAGATGAGAGAGAGACCCACAACTGGCCAGGATGCAGTAAATAGGAGACTTCAGAATGCTGAGCCCTGAGTAGCACATCTGTATTGGACCCTGCTTTCCAAGGCATAGGGATCATTGAAGAAGAGGGAATATATCGATCATAAGAGCCAGATAGTGGATGACTATAAGTAAATTGTGTCTTCTTGACACGGCAGGGTGAATTCACACAGGAGCTCACAGGAGTTGTGAACAGCACTCACACAAGTCTTTTGTGGGTCCAAGAGAGACCAAATCCCAGCATGGGGGGTGGAGATGGAGATAAAATTTCATTCCTGGCTGCAGAGCTGATGACCATGGTTAGTTGTTGGGAGAAGAAAAAGTTAAGTTTTCTCTAAGGGTGTAGTCCCTAGTATGCTGACTAGTAATAGACATACATGCAGGGATATCTGGGCTGCACAAATTGCTCTTCATGGGTTAAAAAGAGAAAGAAGAAAAGCAACACAAAGGTGGTTGGGGAAGAGTATGAATCTGGGAAGAGTTGATGGAGAAAGAGTGAGTATACTCAAAATACACTTTATGAAATTCTCAAAGAACTAATAAATATTTAAAAATGAAAAAATGGGACGGGGGCGATGCCTTAGTTGGTAACATGCTTGCTGTGTTAGCATGTTGGCCTGAGTTTGAATCCCAGAGTCCATGTTGAATATGATAAAGTGTCCTAAAAAGGATCAACTTAGTCCTAGATTTGGCAGTATCGGAGACGCACGTGTCTCCCTTGGTTGAGTGCCATACATGTCACGAGTGCTCTTTGTAATTGGTATCCTTGATTGTCAAAGTGTCAGTGAGCTACAACAATCAGAACATGCAACAGAGCACTCTGTGCTAAGAGTCTCTTACCAGGATATTTGTAAGCCGAGAGTTTGATTAGACTTTCATGTTTGGTGACATTTTGTGGTATGTAAATCTAGGAGGTTCTGACTTTGTAACTGTGGATGTGACTAGGCATTTTCCTTTACAATCCTGTGGCCCTACTGCAAAGCTAGACTTTGAAACCTTGTCTTTATTAGGAAAAAGGAGTCTATACATAAGATCTAACATTAATGATGCTGCACATCTCAATGTTCACTAAGCATATTTATTCCTGTGTACACACTGAAAGGTCACTGATAATTCTCATCAGATT
Organism: Apodemus agrarius; assembly: GCA_964023405.1. NCBI lineage: Eukaryota > Metazoa > Chordata > Mammalia > Rodentia > Muridae > Apodemus > Apodemus agrarius. The sequence continues at coordinate 21,409,013 of OZ030006.1, forward strand.
TTGACTTAGTAGAATGTAATCATTTCAGTTAGTGTCCCGTTGTTGTGAAGAGACACCACAACCAAGACAACATCTAGTTGGGAATAAAATATTTAGTTGGAGACATGCTTACAGTTTTGGAGGATTAATCCATGAATATCATGGTGGGGAACGTGGCCTTCTGGCAGGGGGGCATAGCATTGGAGCAGGAGCTGAGAGCTCACATCTGACCTGCAAGTTGAAAGTAGAGAGAGGAGGGAGGGAAAGAAGGAAGGAGGAAGAAAGAGGGAGAGACAGAGACAGAGACAGAAACCGACACTGACTGGACTGGTGTGGGTTTCTGAAACTTCAAATCCTATCCCTGGTGACAAATCTCCTCCAACAAGTCCACACTTCCTAATCTTTCCTAAATAATTCTACCCACTGGCCACGAAACATTCGAATACATGCATCTACCCACTCAAATTCCCACAGTAACTAAAATAGACTCACCTTTTAGCAAAAGGTTCTCCAGAAATTCCCTTGCTTGAGCACAAATGGGAGGGATTTTTATCTTTACAGATTGGTAAGCAATAAAATGAAGCTCACATCCAACATTGCATCATGCATAAGCTTTTATAGTTTCAATTTCATGTAGCACGAACAAAAACGGATTTTTTTTTCAAAACCGGATTTTAAAACACTGGTTATTATGTACTGAAGAAATAGATAACAATTTTGTTACAAACCTGAGTTGAAGAATGGGTAATCAACTCTTGGTGCGACAAAGGTTCAGGGACTTCATCTTGTTTCTGTATAATGAGGATAGACAACTAGATAGTTGTCTCCCAAGAAGTATCTGGATGATTGTTCTTAGTTAAAAGGAGTAAAAATATAAATTCATGAGAGAGAAGATGATTTGGTAGGGACTGGTAGAAGACAGAGTGAAAAAGTAAGATCAAAATACTTTAAAAAGTCCTCAGCTTAGTATTTAGTTATTCTAAGCAAAATAAATTTGGATTCTTAAGGTTTCCATAAGTTGTTCTAATAAGTTTTTTATAGCTTAAACATCTAATGATGTCTTTGATCGTCATTGTGACCCCTATACTAGATGGTGGCTTATAATCATCTTGGAAATTTTCTGGTTCTTTTATATTCATATTATCCCCAAGTAATTTTTCTCAAATATTTGGGAGTTACTCCAAATAAAATATATTGATTTTCTGTAATATAGCAGTTACTAAGTGTGAGACTCAAATGCATGACCAGCCTATGCCTTGGAGTTTAGCGCTTTGCATGGTTCTGGGCACTGGCCATTCAGATGGACGTCATGTGGTGCCAGCTGGCACACTAGCATTTCTAGAGTCCAAAATGACCTCAGCCATGTGGTTAGAAAGCAGTGCCAGGGTTAACCGGGAATTCAGGTGCTGTTGGTGAGGAATTGATTCTTCGCCTTGTGCATGGTTTTGGTTGTTGCTTTGGTTTCCTGACCTCATAGTGGTATGACTCAAAAAGAAAGATTTCCATGTGAGTTCCCCTACTTGAAGCTGTGAATCACAGATGGTACAGAGGATCGCTTCTTCCAAATTAGATAAGAGCCAGCTCAGAAATGGGAGGAGATGATTTCGCCATCATCGAAACTGGAGTGTAAAGAAAACAGACATCTTTAATCAATAACATCTGTCGGACACAAGATACTTTTATTTTCCACCTATGTAGGAGGTACTAAAATTCTTCATTCCATTATAGCTTCAGGATAAAATTCAAGGGTCAGGTTCTCAACATTTGGATCAAGTCTCAGTGTCACGAAGGCTTCTCAGGTAACTTAGGTATGAACATTGAACCTGAAATAAGTTATTCCTTCCATAGAATCCTGTCTTAGTTAGATTTTTATTGCTGTGAACAGACACCATGACCAATGCAAGTTTTATAAAAGACAACATTTAATTGGAGCTGGCTTACAGGCTCAGAGGTTCAGTCCATTGTCATCAAGGCAGGCATGGTACAGGAGGAGCTGAGAGTTCTACATCTTCATCTGAAGGCAGCTAGTAGAAGACTGATTTCCAGGCAACTAGGGTGAAGGTCTTAAGCCCACACCCACAGTGACACACCTACTCCAACAAGGCCACACCTTCTAATAGTGCCACTCCCTGGGAAAAGCATATTTCCATATGCTTTTCCCAGGGAGTGGCACTATACAACCATACAAATCCCAAGATGAAGGTAGATAAGGACAAGATGAACGCAAAAGGCAGTCCTGTTCAAATGGTGCAAATAGGATGTACCCACGAAGACTGAGAGAGGTCTGCCACCTGGTTTCCCTGTTCGGGCAAAAGAAAATATATTTTATTTGAGTCTAGATGTTTATTTGTTTGTTTGTTTTGGAGAATGAGTCTTACTATACAACCCAAGCTGGCCCTGCACTCCCTCCTGCTTCAGCCTCCCAAGGCTGTAATTAGGAATACGCACCACCATGCTTAACTGGGAATGACTGATTAAGGTTTTGTCTCTTTTCAGGAATGGTTCTTTGTGGTTCTTAGCTTTACTCTCTGATCATTAGTTTGTAATATGATAAATGGCCTAGATTTTAGCTTCCGTATCTTTAAGACTTTTTGTTGATTGTTTGTGAGTTTCACATCATGCATCCCAGTTCTCCTCATCTCCCCATTCATCATCTATCCTTCGCTCTTGCAGCCTACACACACACACACACACACACACACACACACACACACACACGGAGCAAACAAACAAACAAAAAACCCCAATGTTCTTTGCAATGAGTCTGGTTCAAAACCTTTTGCTTCTAGGACAGCATCAATATTGGATCCTCATTAGGACTCCTCCCAGTCATCCTGTTGTTTCGCTCTGACATGGAGATCCTGCAGCCTTGGAACAGCAGGACTGGCTTTTTCACGAATTTCAACCATTCACAGATAATGTAGATTTTGGGGTGGGCCATCTCAGAGCTGTGCATCTGGGGCGGTTGTGGAGCTGGTCAGCCCATAGGTCTCCCTCTTCTGCACCACCAGGGTGAGCTCTCCAGCACTGCTCTGGCTAGGCCACTCATTGTTGCCATCAGTAGGAGGCGGGGTCAGCCTTCTTGCTTTCAAGCCTTTGAGGCTGGCTCGCCCACACCCATACCTTCAGAGCCAGCTAGCTGCACCGTGCTGTGCAGTAGAGGCAAGGGCACATTCTCCTAAGTGCTGCAGCCTGTAAGGGGATGGGCTACCTCTCTTGCTCTCACACCCTGGGGGCTGGTTCACCCTTGCCTTGCTAGCTCCATTGTGTTGACCTGGTGAAATGCAGGGCCTGCTGTTTTGAGTACTCCAGCCAGTGAGGGGGCAGAGCTCTCTCTCCCACACTCTTGCCCAGCTCTCCCCACTGCCACAGGAGGAGGGGATGCTCACACCGTGTGGTGAGGCCCCGGGGCCCTGCTCAATGACACTCACCACCAGAGCCAGCTCTGTCGCACTGTCTGTCCATGTCAAGCGCAGGGCTCACTCTGAGCGCTGCAGCTGGTGTGAGGGAAGGGTAGCTCTCCTATGCTCCTGACCCTGTGGGCAGCTTTCCTGATTTTGGGAGTCAGCTCTCCCACACCCATGTCCTCCGGCAGACTCACCCACACCCCTGTCACCAGGGCCAGCTCACTGTGCTTCCCTACCAGCACTGTGTGACATAGCAAAACAAGTCTCTATCTTCCTTATTCTCCTGTGCCACTTGGGATTTGATTTGACTTTTATGAGTCCTAGGCATGAAAGAGCTTTGGCCACCAAGCCAGGCATCAAGCTAGGATAAACATAGGACTGCCATCTGCTTTGCCTGTGGCTGATATAAGAACAACATGACCAACAGGATGTCTTATCTGCCTGTTGCCAGGAGAGTAGCCTGCATTTATCTTTCTAGGCCCAATTTCTGACTATAAAATGCTTAAAATGCCTGGTTTTGATTCAAGCTAGTATTCTAGTAAAACTATTTTTAATATTGTGACTTTCATGTGGATATTATTTGAATTTACCCTATTAATCAAAACTTATCTAAAAATCTTTTTGAGATAGCCCCCTGCAATTTAGGCTCTGTGAGACATGCCTTCAAGATTCTTAATAAGATTTTTATTTATATGATTCATACTTTCTCCTTTATTTCTTTAAGGGAGTTATTTATGTCCTTCTTAAAGTTCTCTATCATCATGATGAGATGTGATTTTAAATCAGAGTCTTGATTTTCCGGTGTGTTGGGTTATCCAGGGCTTGCTGTGGTGGGAGAACTGGGTTCCGATGATGCCAAGCAGCCTTGGTTTCAGTTGCTTATGTTCTTGCCCTTGCCTCTTGCCTGCGGGTTATCTGTGGTGTTCGCTGGTCTAGATGCCGATAACTGTGGCTTGTCCCTCCTTTAAGCCTGTGTGTCAGTACACCTGGGAGACTGGTTCTCTCCAGGAGGAATTTGGGTATGGAGAGCTATGGCTCAGGGTCACAGCTCCAGGGTGCTGAAGGAAACCAGAAGGATCCTGTCCCCAGCTGTACCTTAGTTCCTGTGTCCTAATGGCTCTGGGCGGGTTCCTCTTGGGCCAGGAATTTTGAACAGAAGTGGTGGTCTTAATGGGTCAGCACTCTTGGGAGACCAGCTCTCTCCCAGTGGGATTTGGGTATGGAGAGCTGTGGCACAGGGTCAGCTTAGGGACTCAGAAGGAAACTAGAAGGCTATGATTCATACGTCCAAGATTCTATTGTTTTTAAATTAGATATTTTCTTTGTTTACATTTCAAATGTTATCCCCTTTCCTGGTTCCCCCTCCGGAAACCCCCTAGTCCACCCCACCTCCACCTGCTTCTATGAGGGTTCTCTCCTATCTCCCACCCCTGCCTCCCCGCCCTCGCATTCCCCTACACTGGGGCATCGAGCCTTCACAGGACTAAGGGCCTCTCCTTCCATTGATGTCTGACGAGGCCATCCTCTGCTACATATGTGGCTGGAGCCATGGGTCCCTCCATGTGTATTCTTTGATTAGTGATTTAGTCCCTGGGAGCTCTGGCGGGGGGAGGGGGGAGAGAGGGGGGTGCGGGGGGGGGGAGAGTCTGGCTGGTTCATATTGTTGTTCATTCTAAAGGACTGGGGATGTTATGGATCAGTCCTTGTTTTGAAGGTAAGAAGGCCTGGGTTTGATCTCTCTCACTGAGTGGGGAATCCCTAAAAACTTCCTTGTTTAGGGGAGTAATCAAGTTCCTTGTGAGTCTTGGGAAGGCTTTTTTATTGATATATGGTCTTGAGGAAGCAGCCTGAAGTCTTTCAGAGGTTTTTAGCACCCAATCTTCTTATCCTTGACTTACTCTTAGCCCCAAGGACACATTTTAGGGATGGTGCCTTAGGTTTGGTAGTTGCCCTGAGGCTGTTACTTGGAAAATGATGGTCAAGCCAGTTAGTTCATTTGTTTCTTAGACCATGTCAGTGAGCGTACTGGAAGCAGTGTGTCCGTAGCACTTCAAAGCGTAAGAATCTTAACTCTCCCCTAGTTGGTTTGGTTAATATAATAACTCGGACAAGGTGATGTATGCTGGCTTTGTTATCATTAAGCTATTACCAGGACATATTTTGAATATACAGTTGGTATACAGTTGGTTGTTGCTTAGGAGAGTCATATGTTTGGATTGTAGTGAACACTGTCTAGGAAAGAGGCTGTAAGTAGACTGGAAACATGAGGTCACTTGGGAGTCACCAGCAGTATTTTGAAGGTATGAGGGAAGAGAAATCTGGAAAGATCTTCTCTTAGTAAAGTGAATAAAAATGTAAAATAAAAATGATACTCCTGAGTATCGTGGGTTATGCTGAGGGACCAGTAGCTAACTGTACTCATAATGCAACCTAAGATCACTCTGATACTGTGTTGGGCAGCAAGGCTCCGACTTGCAGAGGAGTTAAGTTTAACTGGTTGAAGATTGATTGGTGCATTGCAAAAGTACAACGCAGTACAAGAGAAAGGGGGCATGAGAAAGTTTAGTGTGTGTAGCAGTAGGCGATTATCGTGATTATCAAAGACTATTAACTGGTTTAAGAGGACAAATGAACGGCCATGAAAATTCCCAAGAAGGGGCTCAGTAGGTCTAGCCTTGTTCTTGCAGCGGTCTTAGGTTTAATTGCCAGCACCGCATGGTGGCTCACAGTCATCCCAGTGATTCTGCACTGTATTCTGATCTCATGGGCACCTGGCATGCAGGTGGTGCATGCCCTCATAGAAAGGCGAAACCCTCCTATAAATTAAATAAATCTAAAAAGAAAAAAAGCAAAATTTCAACCGGGAATTCTAGAGAAAAATCATTGAAAATGGGAATTAGTGAAGAGGTAGCCATTAATTGAAATCATGGTTATCAGTCATGTGAAGTCGCTTAGAGGCAGGCTTGCTATCACTTCAAATTTATAATCTCCATTTCAAAGATGGATGGAGTATACTTATAAAGATAAAAAAATGTAACCAAAGTTATATAGCTTGTAAATTAAGTACTTATCCTCACCCCCTCCAATTTTTTGTATTATACACGCTACTTCTGATTCATGAGAGTTTCCTGGGAAACAAAACACCATCATTATTTTGGCAGAAAGTGTTTGTTATTGTTGTTTAGGTTTTAGAGAGAAGGTTTTGCTTTACAGCTCAGACTGGTGTCAAACTTGCAGCAATCCTTTCTCTTCAGCCTCTTGGATGCCTAGGTTATAGATATGTGTCACCATGCTCTGTGGTGACTGAATGGACTTACATTTTTGTATTTGTTTAACTCTTCTAGGTTTATTATAGCACGTAAATGAAGAGTAGAGCTCAGAACACATTCCTACTTTTTAATATATATGTATACATAATATATAATATAAAAATAATATATAACATATAACATATAACATATGACATTGACACATAACATATAACATATAGCATATATATTATTTGTTTAATTTTATTTTTATGTGCATTGGTGTGAGGGTGTCAGATTGCCTGGAACTGCGATTAGAGATAGTTGCAAGCTGCCAGGTGGGTGCTGGAAATTAAACCCTGATCCTGAAGGGCAACCAGTCTTAACTACTGAGTCAACTCTCCAGCGCCAAGATTCCTCTTTCATGATACTTTATGAAAATGTACTTAGACTCTGTTGATAGTAGTATTATTTTACCTTTTAATAGAAGGAATAGAGATATTTTTAATAGAAGGGTTTTCTGCCTAACCATTAAAAACAACAATACTTAGCATACTTTTCACAATACTGCAAGCAAACAAAAACAGAATTGCATGAGCTGTTTCTGGCATTAACTCCATGGAGCCCTTTCAAGCAGTGAATGTAGCTATGGATGCTTGATTGGAAAGGCCGCGTAATTCCTGAGCAGAGGCTTTTTCTTCCCTGTAATTAGTCTTGCTGTGATTCACATTGTCTTATAGCTTAGATTTTTATAATTCAAGTGAAAATATTTCCTTGACATTTGAAAACTCAGAAGGCTTCACATTTGTTTTTAAGGAATCGAGATCACTGTGACGGCTGCTGCGACTGTTGTTTTTCTAACGATCATTTTTAGTCTCATTCACACCGACTTGAAGGTATTGACCTGGTGGCAATGGTGGGAGTAAGGCACGCAGACGCACAGCGTCAGTGCTAGCGGGCCTGGATGGGAGAGCTTTTGCTGCAGAGACTTGGGGCTTGCATTCCGGTGTCTGCCATTCTGTGTCCCTCCTTTGCTCCTTTGCTCCTTGAAGCTTCAGTTTCTGTTATCAGCTCCATGACCTCCTCCCTCCTCTTCCCATAATTCACTAGTTCAGATTCCAGAGAGCCGGAAGTCGGCTGGCTGGTCTAATTAAACATTGCCTCTGTGTGAGAGTGTTTCTTTTCCACTTTCAGGGAAGATGTGTCATATAGTACCCAAGCCACAGGAAAGCTTTCTGCAGAATCCTGGCCAGTGCCTATCCTGTTTATAATACATGTTGAGTTAGGCAAGCATGGTGTGGATGCCGTTGTAATCCCCTGTTTTGTCTGAGGCAGATACCAACGTCATTTTGTCAGAAACACTTGGAAATGTGTGAAATAGTTGATATACCTTAAAGAAGTAAAAAAAAAACTACTGTTGGTTGTCTATTCAGCAGTCATTCTTTCTACTGCTCTTCCTTAATCCGACTCAACTCTGAGTGCTCATGCTGCTCCTGGATGGAGAATCTTCATTAAACTGACATTTAGTGATAAATGTCCTTGGCAACGAATCGGTTTGGGTGGTCACATGTAATTCTAGAAAAGGACATATGAGAAGGTGAAAGCTATCTGTGCTGTAAAGCATGTGCTTACCTTTTAAGCTTTCAACGGTGTAGACCATCAGCGTGCTTAACTGCCTGTCTGCATGCATACATGCTTGCCTGACTTCCTCCCTCCCTCCCTCCCTCCCTTCCTTCCTTCCTTCCTTCCTTCCTTCCATCCTTCCTTCCTTCTGTTAAGACTTGGGATATATTTGCTCTTAGAGATTGCAGCAGCTACTTTAGGGCCATTAGAGAAGCCAATTAAGAGGACAGGCCAACCATCACACTGATTGATGGCAGAGCAGAAAGCTGACAATTCTCTTGGGGCTGGAGAGATGGCTCAGCCAGTTAAGAGCACTGGCTGCTCTTCCAGAGGACCTGGACTCAGTCCCTAGCACCCACAGCATGACTCACAACTATCTGTAACTCCAGCTCCAGGGGATCTGCGGCCTTCTTTGAGCCTCTCCCAGCACCCGGCATACATATGACACACAGACATTTGTATAGGCACAACACCCATGCACATGAAGCAACAACAATAGATTTTACAAAAGAAAGTACCCCAAGTTTCAATGATGCTAAGCTACCACATGTACCAACCTTGGTGTGGCCAGTGGAAGCCTCCAGGCAAAGCTGTCTCAGAGGTAGGGACAGAATTCCACAAATCAAATTAACCCTTAAGCTGAAGATGAATCAGTTTAGGCACTCAGTGAGAGTCCAGTCAGTTTAGTGTTCTCAGAATAGGGCGTAAGCTGTGGAGAGGGACCTCCAGCTCACTCTGCTGTGTGCGTACTCCATGGCTGTTTCTCTCACTGCTGCATTTGCCTTCCTTGTTATCGATTATACATGAGATTATGCAGACCTCAGAGAGGAGAAAGACTACCATTTGTAGTTGTCTATGTAATGCTTACTCCTTCGGGTAAATCCACAGATAATCTTCATTCTGTGAATTCTGCCTCCATATAACAGTTTCCCCCACTACCTACCCATCCATACTTGACACATCTCGAGCGTTTTTTTATACATATTTTAAGGCTCAAGATTATTCATTTAAAAGTATTCACTGCTCAATGAAAATTCACTTACAGTCCTGATATTTCTAATAAGATGACAAATGTTTTTATAGTTTAATGAACCTTATAGGCATTTCTAAAATCTGCACCATAGAACCTAGTGCACCTTAGTGAGATCTCCCATAAGGCTAACAGGAGAGTGTAATCCAGGGAGTGGGCAGATGCCTCAGTGGGTCAGAGCACTTGCCCCCCCTCCCTTTGCTGGTGTGTATAAATTCCCTCCAGCACTATGAATGCTAGTCAGTAGGGCTGAAGCTTCTAGTAGATTCTAAGCTCAATTTTCCCTGTCCAACGGCATATATGTGGTGTCTTCAGCAACAGGTTGTGGAGAGTATCCAATAGCATTGGCAACAGCCTGTGATGTTTTTATGTACAAAATCCCAACACCGATCTTGGTCCTGGGGAGTGTTTGGTAGCGTATGATGTCCATTTGGGTCATTCTCCCCTCCCATTATATTTAACTTTATCTAAATTCATTTTATACAGGTATGCTTCTATAGTCGTAGGTTCCCTTATGCAAGATGGCTCAGCAGATAAGACCACTGGATGCTCTCATAAAAGACCCAGATCCAATTCATAGCACCCACATTGCAGGCCACAACTCTAAATCGAGTTTCATGGGGTCTTACATTCTCTTCTGGCCTCCACAGGCACTGTATGCATGTAGTACACAGACATACATGCAGGCAAAACACCATCCACATAAACTGAACTAAACAAATAGATCACTAATTATATGAACATCCAATCATATGAGGAGGTTGTGTAGAAAACTTTAAGAAAAAACAGCTTCAAATTACGATGTTTTGCTTTTCATTTCTTGTGTGTGTGTGTGTGTGTGTGTGTGTGTGTGTGTAGTGTTTGTGCATCAGTGTGTACGTGGAGGTCAAGGACAACTTGGGAGAGTCAGTTATCTACTTCCACTATGTGAATGCCAGGACCCAAGTTAGGTTTTCAGCCTGGGCACCCAGTGTCTTTACCCACTGAGCCATTTTGCCAGTCCATTTCCTGTTTGTTCTCATTTTTTCCGCTCTTTCTTTTTCTGTGTGTAATAGACTAATAATTTGTGAGAAAAAAATATGATACATAAAAATGGTAAGATGTAAATTAAAATTTTTGATAGAAAGCTGTAGAAAAAACAAAACAGAACAAAACACACACACACACACACACACACACACACACACACAACCCAACAAGACTAAACTATTTTGAAAGAGTAATTGTGTTTCGATAGTTTCCTAGACCCGGTGCTGGGCGGGGAATCGGCTGAGTTCCTCCCTGGGAGAACAGGTGGTGGAGCCTTCAGCTCTATCTTTGTAGAAGCACTGGCTGTCTGGCATATTCTCTCCCTCCTTTCTTCCTTCCTTCCTCTTTCCCTTTCTGTAAAATGTTGATTTTGTTAAAAAATCTGAATTAAAGAATTATTAAAGGAGATACGTGTGAACTTGATCAAGTTTTCAAAAGTGATATATGTTCAAGGCTAACCCCAGCCCAGCCCCGCCCCGCCCCGCCCCCAAGCACTGGGGTCATGGAGTATGCTTGGCAACTCGGTTTCTGAGTTGTCTTCCGCCGCAGGGTCCTCTTTAACTGCCGTTTCTCTTTTTTTGTAGCGAGTTGCTGTCCTCTGGTTACGTGGAGAGACATATTGAACATGGAGGCAAGGTCGTGGAGAAGAAAGTAAGTGAATGTTCCTTCCTTTGTGGGCAGTCTCTTTAAACGCTGGGTTTGGGACCTGGAAGCTGTGCATCCCACCACTTGAGCTCTGCTCCTGAAATGAAAACTGTTCCTGGCTCATTGAATGCCTACAAGTCAGCCTCTTAAAGGGCTCTGCTCAGTTGTCGTACAACAATCACGGGTAAGATCAAGGGAAGTGCATTCCATTTGGGGTACGAACACGAATGTGCTGAGAGAAGTACATTCCTATGAAAATGTAATCGCTGCTTTGGTAAGTCTTTAAAACGGTAATTTTTAATTTAAAAATATTAAAATATGTAACTCAGAGACAGGGACGCACGTAAAGCCAGGTAAGGACTGATGAGTCAGCTTATAACTTCCAATTCGAGCTGTTGAGCCTGGTCAGCAAGCCCACTTGTTGGTTTGCCCTGCCACGCCAGACCCCGCCCCCACCCATGCCCTCGCCCCGCCCCCTCCTAGTCTCCTGAGACCACCCTCACTGGTGAGCCCGCCCCCCCCACTACCCTCAATGGCGAGCCCACTCCACCCAGACCACCCTCACTGGTGAGCCCATCCCCTGAGATCACCCTCACCTGCGAGCCCGCCTCCCCCAGATCACTCTCAATGGTGCACCCACCCCCCTGAGACCACACCCTCACTGGTGAGCCCACCCTCTTAGTGCTGTCACTTATGGTTCCATCACCAAAGCTTCTGTCTATTTAGTTTAGTTTTGTCTATTTGCGTTTAAGGTGTCTCAAATTTATTTTATATTTTTGCTCTTTGTAATTTACTTGTTGAGGGAATGAAATTGTTTATCTTGTACAGTTTCTCGCTGTCTAGATTTTAGTGTTGACTATAATTTTACATTAGAGCAAGTAAACTCCACCTTGATGACTATCTTTAACAGAACAGTTGATTTTGCCTTTAGGGCCTTTTAGGTTCCATCAAATGTAGTTTTATCCTATACAACCCAGATTTTAAAGTTCTGTTATAACTGTTTTTATACCTTCTCCCTCCAAGTTTATAAACTATCCTTATGTACAAAAGAGATACTTTTTTATTTTTTTAATAAGACAAAATTTCATCTTTAACATTTATTTACTTATTTACTTATTTATTAATTTGTTTATTTTAGTTAAAAAGTACATTCCAGGATTGGGGGAGATGGCTCAGTCAGTAAAATAGCTACCATTGCAAGCATGGTGCTTGGGTTCTGATCCCCAGAACCTAGGCAAAAAGCCAGGCTGGAGGCACACACCTATCGTCCATCACTGGGGGGATGAGATGATTTCTGGGGCTGGTGGCCAGCTAAGTGAAACTGAATTGTTCAGTCCATGTTCATCCAGTCTCAGACTCCTTCTCAACTCGAAGGTGAACGTGATTAAGAAGATCTTCACATCAGCCTCTGGCCTTTACCCACACAGCATGCGTGTGCGTGTGCGTGCGTGTGCGTGCATGCGTGCGTGAGTGTGTGTGTGTGTGTGTGTGTGTGTACACAGTTGTACACACCGAGGCACATAGACCCCCCCTACAATAAGTATAAAATGGAGTTATTATAGATTTTTGTGTTTGATATGAACTTATTTAATTTCTTTTTGTCTACACCTGTGTTCCAATTAAACTGTTTCCCTCATAAATAATGACAGCTGCCATTTGTCAGAGATATAATGTTTCCTGCCTCGTAATCAATATAAATGTTCCTTGGAGATACATATTATCTCCTTTTTATAAGAGTTACAAGTATGAGTGAATGAAGTTTTGAATTCTGCCCAAGACGAATTACAAAGTGACAGACAGCCTTGGGATGGACTTCCCAGCTCATCCACTGTTAGTTCTTGTGAAGACTGGTATAGATGTACGCATATTTTTTCTTAGTTTTGTTTTTTGAGAGGAAGACACTCTGTAGTCCCAGCTGACCTCAAGTGCACACCAGTCAGTCTGCCTCAGCCTTCTAAGAGCTCAGATTACTGGAGCCACCGTAGCCGGCACCAAAGAATTGAAAGCATTAGGATACAGTGGGAGGGATGTTTTCAGTTTCAAGTGTGGAGAATGGCAACCTTGGATTTGGGAGAGAGGAAAACGGAAGCCACGAACAGTAACAACACGTTCCAAACCATACAGTTTGCTAGTTTTAAGTTACAGGGTTTGTTATTGTTGTTTCTGGTTTTTGTTTGTTTTTGTTTTTGAGTGAGTAGTCTTAGGACTGAAATGAATCTGTTGGTGTTATGCATGTCTGAAATTTCCAGTTACACAGGCACAGCATTATGATACTCATAGCGATAATAACTAACTTTTATTCATGATAATGGTGTGGTCCTACACATACCTATTTGGGTTTTACCCCCACAGTGATCTCTGATCATCAATAATGCTGTTACCCTACTCTACAGAGAGGTTCATAGCTACAGCTTGAGCCGAGATGAACTAACGTCATGGCCAAACCTTCTACCATATTGTTTATCACATAGGCTGTGGTGCCTAAGTTAGGAGGACTATGAAAAGCTGAAATGGATTTTATCAGTCCTTTTCATATGCTTTCGTAATTGGTTTTTGGGGGGCTCTAATAACAATAACTTTATTGTCTTTAATCCACAAGCTAAAGTAGTAATTTACCCAAAGGCCCTGTAGGTTTTCTCTCAGCTTGGGTAAACGGACTTCGGTTAGTTTTTCCGAATTGTCAGTTCCTGCCTCGTTTTCCCTACGTGAGCATCTTGGGAAAATAGCTCTAGCACATGTGTTGGAACAGTAAATGTGGGGTGGAGAAACATTTTCATGTACCAGGGACTTGTGCGAGTGGCTGAGGGGGTAGATTCCTCGGGGTCAAGGAGCAAAGTCAGCATAGCTATGGACATGCGAATTATCAATCTGCCACTAAAGTGATAGGTAGGTAGAATGGACATTCGCTTGTATCTTTAGTTCTGATAGTATTTTTGTTCAATTCTTTTATCTCTGGTGATAATAACAAAAGCAATAGCCAGTGAGTGCCTATTTTCAGTAGCAGTAGCTATTTGGAAATATAATTATTCCTGCTTGCGTTTGTGTAAGAATTCTCAACATTATGGTTCAGTGTATAGAGCTTGTGCTGACTTCGGCTGGCACCTACCTGGCTGCTAGTCGCCCACTGGGGTGCATTTGATTCTCACCACAAATTATGGCTTCAGAGTCTTCATTGGGTTCTCAGCGGCAGGAAGAAGATGAAGAGGAATGCAAATGAGTGTGGGTGGAGGTTAAAGTCTGGAATGTGTAAGATGGATGGAAGTGCAGTGTGAGGGGGAGCAGGTGTCAGGGGAAAGTACTCAACAGCAGAGCACTTACTGGGACACCAGAGGGGCCTTTTACTCTGAGGAAATGTATTGTAATTTATACAACCAAAGCATACACATGGAGGGACTCAGGGCACTGGCCACATATGTAGCAGAGGATGGCTTTGTCGGGCATTAGTGGAAGGAGAGGCCCTTGGTCCTGTGAAGGCTCGATGCCCCAGTGTAGGGGAATGCGAGGGCGGGGAGGTGGGCGGGGGAACACCCTCATAGAAACAGGAGGAGGATGGGATGGGGGGTATCTGGGGTGGGGTGGAAATTGGGAAAATGGATAACATTTGAAATGTAAATAAATAAAATATCCAATTAAAAAAACCAACATATTTTAAGGCAAACTCAAATAGCCATTGTTTCTGGAAACAGAAACAAAGAGACTGTCTAAGGTTTTCTACATCCATCTTTCCCTCCATAGTGCTAGAGTGCCGTGAGAGCTTTCTTTATTCTGTGTGTGTGTGTGTGTGTGTGTGTGTGTACTGTGATACGTGTGTGTTGTGGTATGTGTGAGTGTGTTGTGGTATGTGTGAGTGTGTTGTACTATGTGTGAGTGTGTTGTACTATGTGTGAGTGTGTGCACATCCCCATGCCTGAGTGCTCTGGAGGTTCAAGATGACTTGTAGGAAGGACTGTGTTCTCTCACTCCACCCTCTGGGGTCTTGGGAACTGAACTCGGATAATCAGTCTTGGCAGCAATCACCTTTATCCATAGAGCCGTCTCACTGTCCCACCACTGAATGGTTCCTCTTTGGCATAAGAAGATCTTCCTGAAGGTGCCGGCATTACTAAATTCCTTTAGCATTCATTCTCCTAAATCAGATTTCCAGCTCATTTCTTTCTTCCTTGAAATCTTAGCCTAATTATTTTTTTCTTTAATGAACAAGTGACAGGGGGGGAAAAAAGGATACTGTAAGGACAGTTGTGAGAAATCATTCAGAAAAAACAATTTTGGTGAATGTTAGGACAAGGGGATTTTCCTAACTTTTTATCTCCCATGAACCTTAGCAGCACCGATGGAAACCTGCCCATGATCTCCACTGCACCTCAGGTTTCTCCTTCTCCTTTTCTAGATTCCTTTCCGAAAACACAGTTCCCAACCTTCCAGCAATTCAGAAGCTTCCCATGTGCTGAACGAAGAGCGTTCTGGACATGTATCTTAAGGTCTCTGCTTGTGAAAAAAAGATGTGGTGTTGTAGACATCTTCCTTAAGCCAAATACAACCAGCTTTCATTAATGATAGAATTCGGATCAAAGATGTCATTGTTTCATGACGTCTTATTATTTCTACTTTTTTTTAAATTTTTTTTTATTTTCTATATTCTATGTTTACATTCCAAAGGCTTTCCCCTTTCCCAGTTCCCACCCACCATAGTTCCCATAGTTCCTCTCCCCCCCCCCAACTGTTCAATGTAGTGACAGGATCATTAATTCATATATCCTTTCATATGCAACTCGAATCTTACTGAGATTGTCTCATATCATTGAATAGTACAAGAAAAAATACTTAAGTTGTTGCTTTTTGACCCCGGGAAGTAGAAACTTAGATATTAAACAGTCA
Source organism: Apodemus agrarius (assembly GCA_964023405.1). NCBI lineage: Eukaryota > Metazoa > Chordata > Mammalia > Rodentia > Muridae > Apodemus > Apodemus agrarius. Next base: position 21,424,849 of record OZ030006.1, read on the forward strand.
GTGGATATTAGAAATAAATTTGTTACAGCACAAAAGATGAACACAGGAGTTTGCTTGTCTTAGACGTTGAGGTTCCTGATTGATTCCCAAAACTGCTTTAATCCTTCAGAATCCTGGTCAAGAACAGTAAGTAAGCCATTAAGTAGGAAAGAGAAACTGGACTCTGGGGTAAAGTGGCTTTTGCTGTGTGTGTTAACATAGAGGGGTCTTCACCATCGTGTCTATTGTAAGCAGACATCTTTTCCTCAAGTAGCTACTTAGTGTTTCTTCAGGTTTGAAAGCTGCCTTTGAGATGCTATGCCAAATGTTCTCGGCCAGACTGTCCTCTTCAACCCTCCCCTCCTCTCCCTTGCCCGTTCTACCTCCCCCACCCCTTCTTCCTTTTCTGTCTTCTTCTCTTTCTTGCAGGCTTTACCATAGCTCAGGCTGGCCTTGTGCACAGTTTTCCTGGTACATCCTACTGATGTGTGTGCCTTCATGCCTAGTTTACTAAACCGTTTTCTATTTTGATTCTCTCTGTCTCTGTGTCCCTCTTTCTTTCGCTTAAAGAAGACAGCGACTGCCTTCCTTTTCCAAGGTGCCTCTCTCAACTTACAACTTCATCTTATATTTGAGACATGTTTTCTTGTCTAGAATTCTAAACTCGGTAGCTTTCCCAGACTCTTGGGTAATACTTAGTTACCTTAAGAGTCACTGAGTCATGTGGGATGGGAAGATGATTTTAGAAAGGAATAAAAAAAGGATCTATTTATAGAAGCTGTTACTTAAGCTTAAATTTAAATCCTGGGCTGTGTGGAGATAGGAAGGTGGCCACCCGAGTAGAAGGAATTCAGAAATGTGCATTTTTAAGGCTGGCTGGTAGGGAGTGCCAGCCAAAATCCCCAGTCCTTGGAAGGACTGACCTATGTCCCCAGCCCTGGAGCATAAATTCAATAACAAAGTATATGCGTGCAAAGTGTATGAAATGATTTAACATAATTAACGAAGCCATGATAGGAATATGGTAGCAAGTAGAGCTAGCATGTATTAGAATCTGTAATGACAATTTTTTAAGCTGCACTTTCTGGAGGAAGATTTGGGTTAAACACTCTTAGTACTGAGCTTGAATTCTGAGAGCAGAACCTTTACTGCAGGACAGTAGTCACATTCAGGTGTGGGAGATTCAAGTCATGGCATGTATAGCCATGAGCCCCACCTAAATTCAGAATAGAAAATCTTCAGATTACCACTGTGGGCTAGTGACCGGGCAAGTGTTACTGCCATTAAATCTGTTTTGTTTTTTGTTTTTTCCAAACTGAGAAACAAAAAGATATGTAAATGAACATTATTTTCTATTTAAGATAGGCACATTCTAGTTTTCTTTTCTTTTTTAATTAGATGTATTCTTTATTTACATTTCAAATGATTTCCCTTTTCCTGGTTCCCCCTTCCCTGAAAGTCCCATAAGCCCTCTTTCCTCTCCCTGTTCCCAATCAACCCCCTCCCACTTCCCTGTCCTGGTAATTCTCTACACTGCTGCACTGAGCCTTTCCAGGACCAGGGGCCTCTCCTTCCTTCTTCTTGGACATCATTTGATATGTGAATTGTTTCTTGGGTATTCCGAGCTTCTGGGCTAATATCCACTTATCCAGTGAGTACATACCATCTGTGTTCCTTTGTGGTTGGGTTACCTCACTTAGGATGGTATTTTCTAGTTCCAAACATTTGCCTAAGAGTTTCATGAATTCATTGTTTTTAATAGCTGAGTAGTACTCCATAGTGTAAATATACCACATTTTCTGTATCCATTTCTCCACTGAGGGACATCTGGGTTCTTTCCAGATTCTGGCTATTATAAATAGGGCTGCTATGAACATAGTGGAGCCTCTGTCCTTATTACATGCTGGGGAATCCTCTGAGTATATGCCCAGGAGTGGTATGACAGGGTGCTCTGGAAGTGTCATGCCCAGTTTTCTGAGGAACCGCCAGACTGATTTCCAGAGTGGTTGTACCAGCTTGCAATCCCACCAGCAGTGGAGGAGTGTTCCTCTTTCTCCACATCCTCACTAGCACCCACTGTCTCCTGAGTTTCTGATCTTAGCCATTCTGACTGGTATGAGGTGAAATCTCGGGATTGGTTTGATTTACATTTCCCTGATGACTAATGATGTTGAACATTTCTTTAGGTGCTTCTCAGCCATTCGATATTCCTCAGGTGAAAATTCTTTTTTAGCTCTGTACACCATTTTTAATAGGGTTATTTGGCTCTCTGGGGTCTAACTTCTTGAGTTCTATGTATATATTGGATATTAGCCCTCTATTGGATGTAGGGTTGGTAAAGATCTTTTCCCAATTTGTTGGTTGCCGTTTCATCTGCTTGACAGTGTCCTTTGCCTTACAGAAACTTTGTAATTTTATGAGGTCTCATTTGTCAATTCTTGATTTCAGAGCATAAGCTATTGGTGTTCTGTTCAGGAAAATTTCCCCTGTGCCCATGTGTTCAAGGCTCTTCCTCAGTTTCTTTTCTATTAGTTTCAGTGTGTCTGCTTTTATGTGGAGGTCCTTGATCCACTTGGAGTTGAGCTTAGTACAAGGAGATTAGAATGGATTGATTTGCATTCCTCTGCATGCTGACCTCCAGTTGAACCAGCACCATTTTCAACTCCAAGTGGATCAAGGACCTCCACATAAAACCAGACACACTGAAACTATTAGAAAAGAAACTTGGGAAGACCCTGGAGGACATGGGCACAGGGGGGAAGTTCCTGAACAGAACACCAATAGCTTATGCTCTAAGATCAAGAATTGACAAATGGGACCTCATAAAATTACAAAGTTTCTGTAAGGCAGAGGACACTGTCAGAAGGACAAAACGGCAACCAACAACATGGGAAATGATCTTCACCAACCCCACATCCGACAGAGGGCTAATATCCAATATATACAAAGAACTCAAGAAGTTAGACCCCAAAGAACCAAATAGCCCTATCAAAAAATGGGGTACAGAGCTAAACAAAGAATTTTCACCAGAATAAATTCGGATGGCCAAGAAACACCTTAAGAGATGTTCAACATCATTAGTCATCAGGGAAATGCAAATCAAAACAACCCTGAGATTCCACCTCACTCCAGTCAGAATGGCTAAAGATTAAAAACTCGAGAGACAACAAGTGCTGGCGAGGATGTGGAGAAAGAGGAACACTCCTCCACTGTTGGTGGGATTGCAAAATGGTAAAACCGCTCTGGAAATCAGTGTGGCGGTTCCTCAGAAAATTGGGCATGCCACTTCCAGAGGACCCTGTCATACCACTCCTGGGCATATACCCAGAGAATTCCTCTGCATACAATAAAGACACATGCTCCACTATGTTTATAGCAGCCTTGTTTATAATAGCCAGAAATTGGAAGGAGCCCAGATATCCCTCAAAAGAGGAATGGATACAGAAAATGTGGTATATTTATACAATGGAGTACTACTCAGCAATTAAAAATAATGAACTCATGCAATTTGTAGGTAAATGGTTAGATCTGGAAACTATCATCCTAAGTGAGCTAACCCAATCACAAAAGAATACACATGAAATGCAATCACTGATAAGTGGATATTAATGAGCCCAGAAGCCCTAAATACTCAAGGCACAATTAGCAAGTCAAATGACTCCCAAGAAGAAAGGAGAGGACCCTGGGCCTGTAAAGATTGGATCCAGTATTGTAGACCCAGAACAGAGAAATCATGGGGGGGGGGGGATGAGTGGGGAATAGCAGGGGGGGGAGGGGAACTATGGGACATATGGTGGGGGGTAACTGGGAAAGGGGAAAGCCTTTGGAATGTAAACATAGAATATAGAAAATAAAAATTAAAAAAAAAAAGAAAAGGCTATCTTTTTTTCCACTGGATGGTTGTAGCTCCTTTGTCAAAAATCAAGTGACCATAGGTGTGTGGGTTCATTTCTGGGTCTTCAATTCTATTCCATTGATATACCTGCCTGTCACTGTACCAACACCATGCAGTTTTTAACACTATTGCTCTGTAGTACTGCTTGAGGTCTGGGATACTGATTCCCCCAGAAGTTCTATTATCGTTGAGAATAGTTTTAGCTATCCTGGGTTTTTTGTTATTTGAGATGAATTTGAGAATTGTTCTTTCTAACTCAATGAAGAATTGATTTGGGATTTTGATGGGGATTGCATTGAATCTGTATACTGCTTTTGGCAAGATGGCCATTTTTACAATATTGATCCTTCCAACCCACAAGCATGGAACATTTTTCCATCTTCTGAAGTCTTCTTCGATTTCCTTCTTCAGAGACTTGAAGTTCTTGTCATGCAGATCTTTCACTTGTTTGGTTAGAGTCACACCAAGATACTTTATATTGTTTGTGGCTATTGTGAAGGGTGTCATTTCCCTAATTTCTTTCTCAGCCTGTTTATCCTTCTCAGTTCCAGGAGTGAAGATGGTGGCCTCACCTTTAATCGTGGGACTCTCTGAAGAGCAGATATCCCCTAGCAGACTAGGTGTACACAGGGCTGTGGAGGCACTGCCCAGCTCCTGGGTGCAGGTGGGGCTCTGGTGTGCCATATCCCAAGCAATCTCTGCATACCTGTCTGTACCTGGCTGCTCAGTCACAGGAGCAAAGATTCTGGTTTTCTGAAATCTAACCATCAGGGAAAAAAAATCTTCTAGTTAGTACTAACTTTATTTCTCTGTATACTATGACCAAAATATGTGGTGACTTCAGCAATTGGGTCTTCCCATCAAGTTCTGGTGGGAAACCAGAGACAGAAGCAATGGCCTGCCTGTATTTTTTTTTTTTTTTGCCAGTGTGTTGGACAGCTCTGTCCAACAGCGTAAAGAGAGTAGCCCACCCCTGACCTGGGCTTTTCATTTGGTGATCCTTTCTTCTGGGAGCTGCATTATCACCTGTGTGGGCAAAGTTTAATTAAAATCATTTGTCTGAATGCATATGTATTCAAGAGGTTATGAGATAGTAAGTTTCCATGTGGCTTTAAAAAATTCCTATTATTAGTTATCCCTCCCCAACCCCATCTGCCTTGCTCTCCTATCCCTGAACCTTTTATCAAGACAAGGCTTCACTATGCAGCTCACGGTGGATGGCAGCCCGGACCTCAGACTGTGGCCCGGTGGATCTCAGCTTAGGAGTCATTAGGAGTGCACTGCTCATGCTTCCCAGGTGACGGGATTACAAGCAGGAGCTATTGCACTTGCCTCATAGGAAGAAAATTATTATTATTATTTTTTTAATTTTTGAAACTGAGGCTCATGTGACCCTGACTGGCCTTGAACTCAGTATGTACGTGAGGTTGGTATTAAATGTCTACTCTGCTTAATCTTCATCCTCCCTCCCTCCCCAGTGCTTGGATTGCAGACATGCGTCAGTACACCTAGCATTACGTGTGTTTGTGTGTGCGCGCGCTTGCATGTGTATGTAAGATAAAATGATTCTACAAGAATGAGATGTAGACTTTCTGCATGACAAATGTAAAGTAGGTTTAATCTGCGACCATTTAATATCTAAACAATTGAACTTCATGGAGGTGGCAGAGGGGTTCAATGCTAGTATCTTTCTATTTAGAAACACTCGTAATGGCAAATAGGGCCATTCCTGGAAGCCTTGTCCTTGGGGTCCTGTGGGTTTGACCTGACACTTATTTTTAAAACACTGTTGTTTGAACGAATGAACAGAATCCAAAGGAAAACTCAGTTTTCTCTGCTACTAGTGCAAGAACCATGTCATTTTCCAAAGATATTTTAAAATCCTCAACAAAATATTAGGTGGACTAAACAGTTTCGGTCATCAGTGGGTTAGAATCTTGGGGCACTGAATTTTTTGGCTTATAATTTACCATATAGTGGTGTCCTGTAGGAACTTTAATTGGCTTTCTACTAACTCGGGCTTCAAATAAGTCTTGTTTTGGGGAAAAGTATGAGTCCAGTTATTTATTGCTAGTTGCTTGGGAGAGTTAATGGCCTTCCCTGCCTCATAAACCCACCGCACTCCCTCAGAGAGGCTACAGTTAGCGTGTTTTCTCCAGTAAATGAAACACTTGTTCTCAATGGTGTTGTATGATGGTTAGGGCAGTATGGTGGAGTGCCCCTTTAATCCCAGAAGGTGCACGTGGCTCTCTGTGAGTTTGGGCCAGCCTGATCTACATAGTGGGTTCCTGATCATCGAAGGCTTGCCAGGAAAACAAAGACTATTTTCTTGCTGTACATTCCCCAAATTATGTATTTTACAAATTAATACTTATTATCATGCTGATGTCACTACGACAGAGTTCCTGTTGTCTTAATATTGACCTAAGGCATGTGATGACCCGGCACTAACACTAGCAACTGGGCTGAGGGATACTGAGAGAACTCACTTAGTTGGAGTAGTGCAAGCATGCGCTACGCACCGGACACTAACGGGCAGGCTTTGCCCATGCATTACGTAGTCTTTGTTATCTTCAATTTGCATGTGAAGAAACTCAACACAGTGTTGAACATATTGGCCTAAGAATTTGGAGTCAAGAAGTCTGGTCCGAGGATTTGTGCTTTTATCCACCAAAGTCCAAGGCTCTCTGTAAACAGTAATAGCAGAGGAATTAAAATGTAATTTTTTTTTTTTACTCCAGTACTTCAATAACATCTCCTTTGACAGTTGTATTTAGTAAGTTGTAATGTGGAGATGTAATTGGCTTAGATGAGTCTCAATTATTCTCTAAAGGAAATTTCCATTCTTCCAAAGAAGACCAAGTGCCTGCAAAGGGTGCCCCACATTCTCAACCGTTCGTTCGTGCGTCTATTTTTAGTCCCGCTTTGTTCTCTATAGAAGTTAAATTGTGCATTGTTCGTGACAGTGGCTTCCGAGCCATCATATCCCAAATACGTTGCTGCCTTACACATGGGAAACACATGCCCGGTTCTCAAACCCATCTTATGCCCGCATATACATTTATCTGCATCTGGAGAAAATGTGAAATTTTATGAGCAAGAGTAATGAGGCTGAAACATATCATCATCTTGCCAGAAACTTGAAGAGATTTGATTACATCCTTGCCAAAGTGCTTTAAAATGTCCACCCTCCTCCCCCACCCTCTCCCGTCTTTTCAACACGCAACGGAGCTGCACAAATCTAATAAACGGAGGGAGAAGATGTTTGGTCCTCCCTCACACGTGCATCAGCTCTCCGGGTCAGCGAGCTAACTGTCCTTCTCGTCTACGGCCGAGCATCTGTGCGTTTCGCTTCTCCCCTGTGGGCCTGATGGGGTGTGTGCCTCCTCCTTGGCAGGCTCCTGCAAGCATATGCTCCTCTACCGCAGTGTCATCAGAGTGGCTCAGGAAGGTCTCCGTTCACCGTTTGACTCTCCCTGAGTTATAGGCAAAAGAATTCTTTGGGGATTAAGTAAATTTCCTTTTCCTTTGGATTAAAGCAAGGTAGCTGTGTGCCTGTCATCATGTATAATGAATGCATCAGCCACCCTAATGGAGTTCTAAAGACCAGGAGTCATCTTAACTCTGTACCCGAAAGAAGACATATTGGCCCATTCCCAGTTGATGCAGGTCAGGCATTGCAGTGCTGGGCGTCCAGAGAATGAAGTGACAGCTGCTCTCAGTGTGAGTTCTGTCCCCAGCTTTGCTCCCAAGCTCTTTAGTAGGAAGTCTCTCCTTTATTCTTTCTAGTGCAAAGTTTCTCTTCACCCAAAGAATTATTTCACTTGTTAATTAATATTCAAGATCTTATCTATAGGACCTAAAAGACATTTTCATCACACACACACACACACACACACACACACACACACACACACACAATTTTCTTGATGCCATTCTAAGATATAGCTACGTTCTTATTCATTATTAAATTCTTGCTTTCCAGTAAGTATTATTATAAAATAAAAGCACACAGTAAAAACCAGAGAATCAGCACCCTAGGTGTTGAACACTTTGAATGTTTGTAGGCATTTTGGATGGTAATTTATCAGTTGTCCTACTGATTCTTTTTGAATAGAATTCTTGCATCAGTGCAATAAGAAACAGCTTAGATGCAGGCAGACTTGATAATTCGTCAGACTGGCGGGTCAGAGAGGATGTTAATTCTTCAGTACTGAAACTGAGTACAGGACCGTTCCTGAGCGAGATAGGCGAATCCTCTACCATTGAGCGGCCCATCAGCTCCAAGATGGTCTTCATGAAATGATGCTACATCCAAAGTTTGAATGATAAGTATGGCAGGTGAGAATGGAGCAGAACGTTCTCTGGCAGTGCAGTTAGCATGTTCTGAAGCTCCCGAGACCTTGATGCAGGATATCCTAACATGTGAATGGAAAGAAAGCAGAAGGCTGGGCAGTGAGAGTAGAGCAGGAGGAGCAGGAGGGAGGACTAGGAGGACTGGGAGGAGCAGGAGGAGGAGGGATGCACATGGATCCACACTCTTACTTATCTCCTAACCCTCTTTATCTCAGGAAACATGTCTGCATCTGTGTCTGGAATGCTGAGTGTTGGATCGATGATTCCAAGGTATTCCACATTGTAGAAGTGCTTTGGATGAGGTCATATTTCACTTATGTGCATGCTCAGAACGCATGCTAGTCCATGTCCGTGGGACGATGCAGAAGGACTGAACTGCCCGTGAGCTGGAAGTGTGGTCTCTCCCGGCCTCCAACAGTGTGGGTGCAAGAGTCCATTTTCGAGAGATCTGGCTGAATCTGTTATTTTTCCTGCTCTAAGGATGCCTGAGGAATGTGAACAGGATCAGTTCATGAGCCATATGCTCACCCCTGGAAGTTCACCTCCTTTCCCAAGGCTGGCTCATGCTCAGAGTCTAGAGATACTTTTTAGAAAGTTTTAAATTCCAGCCTACAAATTATAACCAGTTAAATTGGCTTGGGATAAAATTTCTGTAATTTTAAGGTATTTCACACATATCAAAATTATCAGATATTTTTAAAAGAAACCTATGTAAAATTTAACCTACTAGTGTTTTACTGCATTTGTTTCTACTCTCTCTCTCTCTCTCTCTCTCTCTCTCTCTCTCTCTCTCTCTCTGTGTGTGTGTGTGTGTGTGTGTTTGTTTCTCTGTCTCTCTGTGTGTTTGCGTGGTATGCCTGGTGTGTAGTATATGTGTTGTGTGTATGCATATATAGAATGACACATGGGTTATGTGGTGCATGTGTGTGATGTATATATGATGTATGTATGTTCTATGGTGTGTGTAGTGGTGTGTGGGGTTATGTGTAGGAAGGCAGTGGGATGGAAGCCAGCACTTTGTGCATGTAACATGTATTTCCCCCGGGCTCCGTCCCTCGGATCTTCCCCAGATCTCCCTGTGCTCCTGACGTCTATTTTTCTGAATCCTTGTTCCTCCCCTTCCAGTTTTATCTGGATGTATTTATTATTTATTCTTTTGTTGACGAGCCATATTAGTTTAGTGTATTTTAAAAATAACTTTATTTTCTTCGCCATTGTTTATTTTCCAATAATTTCTCCTCTTATCTTCATGATTTCCTTCTACTGATATTTTTCCACAGCAGACTCAGTGATATGTACCTGCAATTCTAGCAGTCAAAAGGCAGAGGCAGGAAGGTTACTACAAATTTGTGGCCAGCCTAGTGTATATAGCAAGTTATGTGCTAGCCGGGGCTGCTTAGTAAGACCTTGCCTCATAAAAATTAAACAAGAAAAACTACCACAAACCCTCCCCCTATCATTCTTTGTGTGGCCCAATGAGTTTAATGTTTAACCAACCTATTAAATATGTTTCCTTTTGTTCTTTTTTTTTTTTTTTTTTTTTTTTTTTTTTGTAAACATCCAGCACCCAGTTGTGTAAACTGTACTCTTCTGGTTCTCCGTCTCTTATTTTCGTTTTGTCTAGATGGATAGTCTTAAACTTCTGAGCTTAAGCGCGCCTCTCTCCTTATCCCCTGATTGCAGATATATCCGGCGTGCTTCGGTGAGCTCAGCTGTAGCGTGCGCCTAAGCCGCATTCCAGCAGCATGCTGTATGTACGTGGGCTACACACATTAGCTTACTTAGGCTCTTTATTTGACTCATAAATTATCTACACCTTTAGAAGAAACGTTCAGTTGTTTAAAATTTTTATATTTAGCATTCTAAGTGTTTTAATCATATATTTGTTCGTTTGAAATTTTATTCCTTTATGCTAAGTGCCGTCTACGCGATATTAGCTCTTTAGATGTTGGCGTGGTATTTAAAGGGAGTGACCAGGAAGCCGGGAGGTCTGCTGACTCAGCGCCCTCCTTCATTTTAAAGGATTTTATCTCCAGAAGATGGATGAGCAGCTCAGGCCTCTGGGGCAGTTTATGGATAAAAAGCCCCTTTCTTTCATGCTCAGCATCTTTACAACCTCGGATGCCGACTCGCCTTTCCCCATTGATACCGAGGAGTTCTTCCTCCCCTTAGCAGGGCAGCACTGTGCCTTGCTCCGTCCCAGGCGACTCTGCAGTCATTCAGAGGAGAAACAGGACTTGAATGTTTCAGGACCCAGGGTGCAGGAAGGAAGGAGATGCTGCAAGGGAGCCTGCACTAGGCTGCTAGAAAGAGCCTCCTCCTGTTCCCCTCTACAACGGAGTAGTAGACGGGAGAGTGATAAAATGGAGGGAAAGTTAACGTGAAGTAAATACAGGGGACCAGCAGAGAAAACGAAGCAATTTCCATCTCCCTCGTTATTTCACATCCTCAGACAGTTACAACAGCTCTGTTAGTGTTTTCCTTTATTTATTTATTTGTTTATTTTTGTTTTATTGAAACAGGATCTCGAAAACGAGGTTGACCTCAAACTTCCTATGTAGCCAAGAATGGTCATGAGCTACTGGCCTTCCTGCCTGTACCTCTTAAAGCTAAAAGCTTATGGGAGAGTGACACTGTGCCTGCTCCCTTCCCTTCTTGTCCCCTCCCCTCCCCTCCCCTCTTCTCCCCTCCTCTCCCCTCCCTTTCATTTTATTCTTTCATAAGAAAAAAAACTAACAAAAATTGTTTTCTTCCTCTATTTTATGGATGCCTAATCAGTTTTCTTTTGCTATATGTCTTTATCATCTTGTTCATTATCAAATACCCAACGAAGCATAAGGTTTCAAGTAATTTATATCTTTTATGCTAAACACTTCATGTAGTGCAGCACATTGAAATTTTATTATTTATGACATAATGCTATCATGTGGTAGTTTCCTAGAAATAGTTATAATTTATGGGTTTATAATTAGATAGTCAATGTATGTGGCCCACGTCGATTTTCCATTCTCCCAATTTAGAACCACGTCTGGGCAGACCTGGTAAAAGCCATCTTTGCACTGCAGTAATTTGTTACAGAGAAGCTCTTTGTGGGAACCTAAAACTTTGAGTAGCAGTATCATACAACTGAAGAAGAATTTCTCTTGATTTGGAATCTCTGTTTGATTTAATAATAGAATAGGAGATCTGCTTTCTCCTATTATTTGGTAAAAATAAATGAGCACTTGTATGTGTGTATGTGTATGTATGTGAGTACATGTATGTGTATGTGTGTATATGTGAATGTGTATGTGAGTGTGTATGTGTGTGGGCATGTGTATATGTGTGTGTATGTGTATGTACATTCATGTGTGAGAGTACGTGTGAGTGTGTATTTGTGTGAATGTGTGTATGTGTGAATGTATATATGCATATATGTTTGTGTATGTGTGTGTATGTGTGTATACCTGTCTGTAGGAGTATGTGAGAATGTGTGCATGCATATATGCATATATGTATATGTGTGAGTATGTATGTGTATGTGTACGTGTGTCAGTACGTATATGTGTATATATGGATATATGTGTGAGTGTGCATGTGTGCGTATGTGTGTGTTTGGGTGTATGCGTATGTATATGCAGATGTGCACAGAGGATAGGGGTTGAACTCAGGTCTCTTCCTCAGTTGCCTCTCAGCTTGTACACTGAGCCCCGATCTCTCCCTTGACCTCTATATTCCTGTGACCTCACATTGCTGTACTGATGTGGGTCCTGGGACGTCACCTTCTGTCCTCAGGCCTGTGCCGCATGCACTGATTCCCGCTGAGCTGTCTCCCCGCCCTCAGTTAAGGAACTGAGAACTGTGTTTTCCTTTTAAAAGATCTGTTAGTTGTTTTATTCATTACGCGTGTGTGCCCGTGTGTGTTTATGTGTGTTACCCGGGTGCACATGCCCAGGGCCATCTGAGGGTAACAACTGGAGCTACAAGTAGTTGTGAGCCACTTGACCTGGGGGGCGAGAGAGTGGGGCTGGGAACCTAACTCAGGTCCACTGCAGGAACAGGAAGAGCTCTTCTGGCTTGTTTATTTTGTTAAGACAACAGTTTTTATTCCCTGTACAGTATTTCACTCAGGTAAAACCAGCAGGCTGCATGCTGCTCAGAGCACAGCCCCGGAGAGTCTGGAAGGTATACCAGGCCTCAGTTCCCTTTCTGTCTTCTGTACAGCCAGCAGTGTCCCTTCCCAAGCAGAGTTCAGACCAATCCAGCGACTAGGCAAGGGGTCCCTGACAGAAGGGAGTTAGGGCAGCTGCCCCACCAGAGTCCCAGCACCCCAGCAAGTGTTAGGGTTCTCCTCAAAAGGTCTCCAAGTCAGGAGAGGAGAAAGACAGAGAACATGAAAATAAAATCCTAGGCCAACAGCCAAGGGGAAGCTTGGAATAGGAAGGTAACCGAATGAATGAATGAATGAATGAATGAGAATCGACTTCCAGGCTAGAATGTGCCATCTTTCGAAACACCCCAACACGTGAAATACCCTAAAGCCATTTTCTTTTAATTGCACCAACTACCATCCTTTTGCAGAATTCCATGTTGACTGTGCACACATACACAGCTTGTCTGGCTGTTGCATTGGTTGTGCATTCCGTGTGAGAGCTTAGCTTTGAAGCAGTTAAGTAGAAACAAAGAAGGAAGGCCAGTTCACTTGGGAATTTTAGTGGAGCAATGGGCAGGTGGCTCAGCCGTTGGCCCCGTAGCCTCTCCCATGGCACCGGTCAGGGAACGCGGGGGATGGGAACAGGGAAGAAGAATAGGAAACCAAACCCAGGTGGATTTTATATAAAAGCTTCTGGTAGCCATGGCTACCGTGGTAGGTCAGCAGTGGTCTGGTCTCGGGATCCTGCTCTATGATATGGTCTACAGAGATATCTTACAGAGATAATCCACTTGGGTATGCTGAAAGAGGTCCTCTAGGGCCAAGTGTTCTTCAAGCAGAGGGTCTCTTCAGAACATCAGCATCTCATCAGATGACTCCTGGCCCTGGGACCATCAGATCAGCCATCCTTCGAAGAAACACCCACCTATTCATGGAGGCCACAGGCAACTGCACGATTCATCTGCACAGCCTGCTGCCAGCATGCAGCAAAAAGCAGCCTTTCTATCTGATGCCCCAGGGGAGGAACTCTACTTCAAGTATATCAGATGGAACAGCCTCCCACAGTGGGGTAGGGGACTTTCCTTCAAGTGTCCCAGGCTCTCTCTATAGATGCTGTCTCTCTCTACTTCAAATACTTAGTCCCTCAATAGACTCTCCCGTGGTATCTCGTATTGCTGGGTTCCACTGAATCCTGGAGTGGAGCGTGGGAGTGGATCAGAAGCCCGCCCCGGAACTTTAGTCACCACAGAGACCACAGGTCACTAAGATGGGCAAGGGTAGGAGAAGACATGCCAGTGTTGGGAGAAGATCAACACTGCATTTAAGTCCCTGTCACCTCTTCTAACTCCTTTGAGTGCTTTCTGTGGGGACTGCAGCTATCCTGGGAGAAATACTCGAACTTACATCTTACCTGGTGCTTCTTCAACCATCTGTAGTGAGAGCTCTTGATCACTAAGCTGTCCCTCCAGCCCCTGGCTGAACTATGTTAAGTGACGTTAGAAGACACTAGAATCGCTGGCTACAAGTTTGAGATTTAGACTAATCATACTAGGTTAGTGATATTTCAAAAGAGACCTCCAGTTTATAGAAGGAAAGTATCTGAGAATCGTTGAGTCTAAAAACTTGCTTGGCGATATTTAAAGAGGTGAGAAGTTGAAGAGTATGCACACGGAATTTATGTCAGGAAACAGCACTGTCCCCTGAAGCCACACTAGCCTCAGCAGCTGAGATCCTTTGAAGGAGGGAGTTCAGATATGGAGACACCAAGCCATGAAGACTCAGAAAGGATTTGGGATTATGCCTACAATGGTGAGGTGGTTGGCAGTCACTGTAGGTTAGAAAGAAACCGGGAAAGATTCATTTCCCCAGGGCCTTCGTGGGAAGAAGCTACTTCACGTCAGATTTGGATATGGGAATGTAAGGAATGAATATCTGTTGTCTTAAGCCCACCCAGTTTCGATAATTTGTGATGGCAATCCAAAAAGACTAATACAGAAGAGGTGTGTCTTCATTCATTATAAGCAATATAGAAAACATTAGTATACCTAGTGGAGTTGCCTGAGTCTTCATACTGGAGACAGGCTGAGTTCACATCTCTGGAAATGCCCTTGCATCGCAGAAGACTTTAAAAATTGGTCACTCCGGGCATTCGTGAGCTGGGCTCCTGGGAGCTGGCGTAGCATAGTCTTCGTACTTTGTTTTGCATAACTGACTTTACTCAAGGGAAATCAGTGGAAGGACGGGCTCTTGCACAACAATAAAAATAGATGCTAAGCTTGCTGCGTCCCCAGTGGGCCATTTGTTAAGCCCAGAGCTCACGAGAAAGTTGTCTGCCTGTATTTTGTGATGTTCACACACTCTCCTAATAATATTAACTCCTTCCTGATTGCTTTTATTCATATCACAATAGGTTTTTATAGTTTTGCTTGTTTCTTTTGGGTGGAAAATTCTGCTATAGTAATGCTTTTATGTAGGTTCTTCTCCCCCATTTGAACCATGAATCTAAGGGGGGAGGGCGGGGGAGGAAGAACTCTTCAAGGAAGGCCTGGCATGGGGGAAATAATTTGGATGTAAATAAATAAAATAAGTAATTAATAAAATACTTTTTTTGGTCAGGTAGTTTTAACTCATTAATTTCTGAAATGGTTTCTTTCCGCCCTTTATTGAAAATATCCTTTTTTCTTATATAATATACCCTGGTTACAGTGCATCATCTCTCTACTCACTCTAGTCTTCCCCTCCCCCACCCAGATCCACCCCCTTTCTGTCTCTCAATAGAGAAAAAAAACAAGCTTCTAAGGAATAGTAATAAAATGAAATACATACTTATTATGGGTTCCTCCGTAATTTTTTTTAAATGGGATTTCTCAGTATATGAAAGACTTGGTCTCTGCTTCTACATCTCTGTCTTATGTGTCTTTTTGCACTCTTTTTTTTCTGTTTGTTTTATTCTATTACAATTGATTAGCTTTTTGTTTTACCATATATATATAATAAGTATAAGTATATATAATAAATATGTATATAATACATATATAGAAGATATGTATTATACAATATATAATTAATATATATTTATATTATTTAAATATATAATTATGTATTGTGTATTTATATACATACAAAAATATATGTAAACTAATCAATTATAATAGAATATATATGTCATATATATATCATATATATGATAAACAAAAAGCTCTGACATAGGAGACAAGGAAGCTCCCCTGATACTGTTGAGTTCATTTTCTGTTAACCATCTACTGCTAGACACGTAACCTACCCTTAAGAGTAGTTCTGTTCCACAGGAAGAATCACTTAGGAAAAGCTACACTTTCATTTGTGAATTATGAACTGGAGATGGCTTCTGGGTTAGGAAGGGGGCATGTGTCCACCTCTCCTTTCCGCCGTGGGCCCCATCTGTTGGAGACTGTACATGCTGTCTCGTCTCTGAGTTCATATGCATGTGGATCCTGTTGGCTGAGAGGGTCTTGTTTCCTGGGCGTCCTGCATCCCTCTCTCTCTCTACCTCCTCTTCCAGTAGATTTCTTGAGTCCTGAGGGGGATACATCTGACAGAGACATCCTTAGGGGTAACCGATCCAAAGTCTTTCATTCCTCTGCAGGAGGATTCTTCTCTGAGGATGGCTGAGCAAGGCACTGATCTAAGAGTATAGCAGAATTGCTACTTTTTTATTCTTAGAATGATAGTATTTGGTTTTATCCACAGTCCCTGACCTATCTAGTCTTGGGTTCTTGGTCACCCAAATAGTCTCAGGTATGGGTTTCATCCTAAGGAGTTGTCCTTAAGTCAGATTAAACATTGGTCAGGTACTCCCACACATTATGTGCCTTCGTTGCCCTAGTATATCTTGCAGG
The DNA here is from genome assembly GCA_964023405.1 of Apodemus agrarius. Lineage (NCBI taxonomy): Eukaryota > Metazoa > Chordata > Mammalia > Rodentia > Muridae > Apodemus > Apodemus agrarius. Next base: position 21,441,089 of record OZ030006.1, read on the forward strand.
CGGGATATCATTGTTGATCCAGGGACTTGTGATTAGCTTGGTGTTGTTTGTTTGTCTTTTGGTAGCTTGCAGAGTACCTTCCTGTTCCAAGGATGCTGGGACATAGGACTGAACGTTCTGTAGGCAACAGCTTGGCATTCTGTGTTCTTTGAATTGTGTTGGTGTTTTCTTGAGCCTGTTGGTCCTGCTAGCAGGTGAGTGTCTGGATCCCAAACTGCCTTTCCTTTCCCCAGGCATCTCAGCTGGGCAGAGACAAGTTCTCTCTGTGCTCTTGCTCTCTCTCGCTCTCTCTCTGTCTCTCTCTCTCTGTGTCTCTCTCTCTCCTCTCTCTCCCTCTCTCTCCTCTTTCTCTCTCCCTCTCTCCTCTCTTGCTCTCTCCTCTCTCTCCTCTCAGTCTTACTCTTCTCTCTCTCTCTCTCTCTCTCTCTCTCTCTCTCTCTCTCTCTCTCTCTCTCTCTCTCTCCTCCCCCTCATGAGTTTCTGGAGAGCAACCTATAGTCTTGGCAATAGCTGGGTTGTTTCTGGGCCTATGAACCCCTTTGGCCAATTACATGTAACCTAGTTCTGGTACTGGAAGCTTTATTTGGTGACAAGATGTATCCAGTTGGGACTTCCCCTGTTATTTGACAATTTCATTTAGAGCCCTTTCATATATTTATATATTTTGTGAAGCTTCTTCTATTTTAGGTTTTCATGCTACCCCTCAAATGGCTCTCAGTTTTAGCTGTACCTCTCCATCTTCCCTCCCTTACCCCCTCCTCTCTTGCCCTCCCCAATTTTAATCACCCCCATATCCACCCATAACTATTCTATTTCCTTTTCCTAGTGAGATATACTCTTCCACCCCCAGTCTCTTACTGTATACTTACCCTCTGTGATTCTACAGATTGTTGTTTGGTTATCATTGATTTAACAGATATTGTCCAAATATAAGTGAACACATCCCATATGTACGTATGTATGTTTGTATGTATATATATACATATATACATACAAACATACATATATATATGTATATATATATATGTGTATGTATATATATATATATATATATATATATATATAAAATGAGTCTTGTTTACCTCACACAGCATGATATTTCCTAGTTTCATTTATTTACCTGCAAATTTCATGATATCTTTTTAAAAAATAGCTATTATTCCAATGTGTAAATGTACCACATTTTCTTCATCAATTCATGTTGAGGGACATCTAGGTTGTTTCTAATTTCTGGCTACTTTAGAGTATCAACGAACATGACTGAGCAAATGTCTCCATGGTAGGAAGTGTCCTTTGGGTATGTGCCCAGGAGTAGGATAGCTGGATCTTGAAGTAGATGGATTCCCATCTATCTGGGGATCACCACACTGATTTCTGTAGAGGCTGTACAAGTTTGTTCTCCCAGCAGCGATGCATGAGTGACCCCCTTGCTCCACTTCCTCTCCAGTGTGAGCCGTCATTTGTGTGATCCTAACCATTCTGATGAGTACAAGATGAAATTTCAGAGAAGTTTTGATTTGCTTTTCCTGATGACTAAGGCTGTTGAACATGTGTTTCTCAGCCATTTGAGTTGCTTCTTTTGAGATTCTCTGTTTAGATCAGTACCCTACTTTTTAATTAGGTTATTTGATTTCTTGATCTCTAGTTATTTTTCCCTTTGAGTTCCTTGTATATTTTGTATATTAGCCTTCCTTGACTGATGGTTGCTGCGTGTAATCATGATGTAAACGTTATGTGATCAATATGTAACTATTAAATTACTGCAGACCAAAGATACAGCATATACAAAACCTTGAGTCCAGTCCTGAGGAACAAAAAGCGATAAAATATATTTAAATATCCCCATTCCAAACAATAATTACCTCAGGACCCCCTCCTTCCTTCCCTTCCCCCCTCTCTTTCTCCATCTCTGTCTCATTTTGATACTGGTTCTTTCTATATAGTTCAGGCTGGCCTGAAACTTTTAGTCCTTATGCTTTCGTACTGCTAAGTGCTGAGATCCCCAAAGCTCATCTGGCTCGTGAATTAATCATAACAAAGAGTGCGGTTCATAGCTCAAGGGACACTTCAGCATCCCTCACAGGAAATGCAATCAGACTGGACTCCTGGCACTTTTGCAGGATCTCTCCACCCCCTCCTCTCTCTCCCCTTCTCCCTTTCCCCCCTTTCCCCTCTCCCTCTCTTTCCCCCTACCTTTCCCCCTTCCACCTTCCCTCCCTCTCCCCATGTACACACACACACACACACACACACACACACACACATCCTTGTAAACTCCATCTTGTTAGGTTATAGAACCCCCTGGTGAGGCTTCCTAAGTAGCTATGGTGCCTGCTTTAGTGATGAGCATCCTGAGGTTCAGAGCCTGTCTCTCTTTCAAAGAATGCTTGGAATCATGGATGCATATCAGGCACATACTTACCTGAAGGAGACATGGTCAGCCTGATTAAATAAGGCAGGGGCAGGAATGCAGGAAGAGAAGATAAAGATTTAAAAATGACAGTATCTAGATATTAGTGGGGACTGAATTGGCTTCTGAAGAATGTGACATTTCAAGAGAAATGGCCCCTTTGAAGATGGGAAAGTTACTGCATTTCCATTTGAAGACCCAGGGGCCAATGGCTGGGATGCTGATGCTTTGCTTCAGTGGGTCTCCTGCCTTGTGTTTTCGCCCTTTTCTAACCCAGGCCCAGGCCCTGTAACTTCCTTTAGGGTTATCACCTCAACTTGTTTGTAATGAGTTGTCTTTTCAGGTCTTGTAGGCTAATAAAAGTATCGGCACAACTTTTAATTTCATAAATGATGGTTGTTTTAAATTATACTCCAATAATTATTTTATCTAAATAGACACAAAAGTTCAGATTTTCTTTTAAATAGTACTAATTAATTAAAACTAAGCATCTGCACCATTATGACTGTTATGGTATCAAGCAGTATGAGGAAAGCTTGAAGCACCGTGGCTATTTCTTGAACAAATAACAGTAAGAAATATCACTATGACTGGCAGACAGAGTGCCCATCTCTGTGAGAGAACACTGGAATTTCCCCTTCCTGCACCATCTGACTGAGATTATTATATATGATCTATAATACTTCCATAGCAGCTGGTTCCTTAAAGCCATATGAAGGTCTGGAGAAACTTCACACTCGGTTAGACTTGAGAGAGTTGGTGTGAAATCCGTGAGTGGTATTGAAACATGTGATTCTAATTGTGTGTACACACATGCCCACACCCAATTGTGTGTGGAAATCAGAGGACAACTTTTAGGCGTTGGTTCTCTCCTTAGACTTTGTGGGCTCTGGGAATTAAACTCTGGTTCTCAGGTTTGGCAGCCCGTGCCTTCTCCCCATGCCATCTTGCTGGTCTGAAACTCACAACTTTTAAGTAGAGTGCAGTTTCTTATGATCAGTTACAGTACATAAGCAGATATATGAATGTATAAAAGTAAAATTTGTCTCTCTAGTTTATTAAAATTAAAATGCATCTGATGTTTGGCCCAATAGGCCAACATTTGTTAACTCTATATTATCTGTCACAAAGACATACAAATACTTGAAATGATGTTGTCTGCATAATTGTTTTCAATAGCAAGACTTTATCAAACTGTGTGTTAGGGCAGGGCTGTAATGAACTATAATTGATCTCTTAATGGATTATCATGTTGTCATTGAAAGAATATGTACTGACAAATGATAAACATCTAACACACACACAAATCCATGAAAATAAATAATATTTCAAGTTCCTTTTGTACTACTACTCCTGGACGTGGGCGCTGCTGTGGAGTGTGGTTGATAGTCCTAGTGTCACTCCATTGGACAGCAGGTATCACCAATTACACATAGCTTCTTACCTAGGGGTGAGACTTTGTGTCCATGTCCCGGCTCAGTGCTGTGACCCCTTCTGGCTCAAACCTGTGCAGGCCTTATGGATCTTGCCACAGTCACTGTAAGTTTCTATGTGCACCAGACACCTCTGTTTCTATCTCCTCTTCTGCATAGATGCCCGAGCCTTGAGGGGAGAGGCTTACTGAAGACATCCCATTTAGGACGCAATAATTCAAAGTCTCTACTGTCTGTATAATATCCTATTGTGGCTTTCTTTCATAGTCACACCAAATGCCTAGTTCAGTGGTACACTGATCTGTGGGTATAGCAGTATGCCATTAGGAGTCTTTTAATTTTTTTATTTTTTATTTTCAGTAAGGGCTCTTTTTTTTATTAGATATTTTCTTTATTTACATTTCAAATATCCCCTTTCCTGGTTTCCCCTCTGAAAACAACCTGTCTCATCCTCCCCCCCCTCACCAATCCACTCACTCCTGCTTCACTGTCCTGGCATTCCCCTATGCTGAGCCTTCACAAGACCAAGGGCCTCTTCTCCCTTTTGTTGTCCAACAAGGCCATCCCTTGCTACATATGTGGCTGAAGCCATGGGTCCCACCACGTGCATTCTTTGGGTGGTGGTTTAGTCCCTGGGAGCTCTGGGGGCAGGTACTGGATGGTTCATATTGTTGTTCCTCCTATGAGACTACAAATCCATTCAGCTCCTTGGATCCTTTCTCTAGCTCCTCCATTGGGGACCCTGTGCTCAGTCCAATGGTTGACTGAGAACACCTATCTCTTTATTTGACAGGGCCTCTCAGGAGGCTCCTGTCACCAAGCACTTGTTGGCACCTACAATAGTGTCTGTGGGTTTGGTAACGGTATATGGGATGGATCCCATGTGGGGCAGTCTCTGGATGGTCTTTCCTTCAGTCTCTGATCCATACTTTGTGTATCTCCTCCCATGAGTTGTTCCCTTTCTAAGAGGGACCGAAGTATCTATACTTTTGTCTTCCTTCTTCTTGAGTTTCCTATGGTCTGTGAATTGTATCTTGGGTATTCCAAGCTTCTGGCCTAATATCCACTTATCAGTGAGTGCATACCATGTGTGTTCTTTTGTGATTGGGTTACCTCACTCAGGATATTGTCTAGTTCTATCCATTTGCCTAAGAATGTCATGAAATTATTGTTTTTAATAGCAGAGTAGTATTCCATGTGTAAATGTACCATATTTTCTGTATCCATTCCTCTATTGAGGAACATCTGGTTGCTTTCCAACTTCTGACTATTATAAATAAGGCAGCTATGAACATAGTGGAGCAGGTGTCCTTATTACATGTTAGAGCACCTTCTGGTTATATGCCTAGGAGAGGTATAGCTGGGTCCTCAGGTAATACTATGTCCAATTTTCCGAGGAACTGCCAAATTGATTTCCAGAGTGGCTTTACCAGCTTGCAATCCTACCAATGGAGGAGTGTTCCTCCTTCTCCACATCCTTACCATCATCTCCTGTTACCTGAGTTTTTGATCTTAGCCATTCTGACTGGTGTGAGGTGGAATCTCAAGGTTGTTTTGATTTGCATTTCCCCCATGACTAGGGATGCTGAACATTTCTTTAGGTGCTTCTCAGCCATTCGGTATTCCTCAATTGAGAATTCTTTGTTTAGCTCTGTACCCCATTTTTAATAGGGTTATTTGGTTCTCTTGAGTTCTTTGTATATATTGGATATTAGTCCTCTATTGGATGTAGGATTGATGAAGTTCTTTTCCCAAACTGTTGGTTGCTGTTTTGACCTTTTGACAATGTCTTTTGCTTACAGGAGCATTGCAATTTTATGAGGTCCCATTTGTCAATTCTTGATCTTAGAGCATAAGCAATTGGTGTTCTATACAGGAAATTTTCCCCTGTGCCCATGTGCTCGAGGCTCTTCCCCACTTTTCTTTTCTATTAGCTTCAGTGTATTTGGTTTCATGTGGAGGTCTTGATTCACTTGGACTTGAGCTTTGAACAACGAGATAGGAATGGATCTATTTGCATTCTTCTACATGTTGACTGCGAGTTGAACCAACACCATTTGTTGAAAATGCTGTCTTTTTTCCACTGGATGGTTTTTATCTCCTTTGTCAAAGATAAAGTGACCATAGGTGTGTGGGTTCATTTCTGGGTCTTCAGTTCTATTCCATTGATCTACCTGCCTGTCTCTTACCAATGCCACGCAGTTTTTATCACTATTGCTCTGTAGTACAGCTTGAGGTCAGGGATGCTAATTCCTCCAGAAGTTCTTTTATTGTTGAGAATAGTTTTTGATATCCTGGGTTTTTTGTTATTCGAGATGAATTTGCTAACTGCTCTTTCTAGCCCTATGAAGAATTGACATGGAATTTTGATGGGGATTACATTGATTCTGTAGATTGCTTTTGGCAAGATGGCCATTTTTACTATATTAACCCTGCCAATCCATAAGCATGGGAGATCTTTCCACCTTCTGAGGTCTTCTTCGATTTCTTTCTTCAGAGGCTCGAAGTTCTTGTCATACAGATCTTTTACTTTCTTAGTTAGAGTCACACCAAATAATTTTATATTATTTGTGAGTATTGTGAAGGGTGTCATTTCCCTAATTTCTTTCTCAGCCCTTTTATCCTTTGAGTATAGGAAGGCTGCCAATTTGTTCCAGTTAATTTTATATCCAGACACTTTGCTGGAGTTGTTTATTAGGTTTAGGAGTTCTCTGGTACAATTTTTGGGTCACTTAAGTACACGATCATATCATCTGCAAATGGCGATAGTTTGACTTTTTCCTTTCCAATTTGTCTCCCTTTGACTTCCTTTGTTGTCTCATGGCTCTGGCTAGGATTTCGAGTACTCTATTGAACAGGTACGGACAGAGTGGGGCCGCCTTGTCTAGCCCCTCATTTTAGTGGGATTGCTTCAAGTTTCTCTTCATTTAGTTTGATAATGGCCACTGGTTTGTTGTATATTGCTTTTTACTATGTTTAGGTATGGGCCTTGAATTCCTGATGTTTCCAAGACTTTTATCATAAAGGGGTGTTGTATTTTGTCAAATGCTTTCTCAGCATCTAATGAAATGATCATGTGTTTTTTTTCTTTGAGTTTGTTTATTCAGGAATCATTTCTAATGTTTGTTAGGAGTCATTTTATTGCTTTGTCTTTTATTTTATTTTATTTTATTTTATTTTATTTTATTTTATTTTCTATATTCTTTGTTTACATTCCAAATGCCTTCCCCTTTCCCAGGTCCCCCCTTCCCATAAGTCCCATAGGCCCTCTTCCCTCCGCCCATCCCCCAATCATCCCTGTCTCATTTCTCTGTCCTGGTAATCCCCTACAATGCTGGATCAAGCCTTTCCAGGACCAGGGCCCTCTTCTTCCTCCTTCTTGGGAATCATTTGATATGTTAATTGTGTCTTGAGTATTCAGAGCGTCTGGGCTAATTAATATCCACTTATCAGTGACTGCATTCCATGTGTATTCTTTTGTGATTGGGTTACCTCACTTAGGATGATGTTTTCCAGTTCCAATCATTTGCCTAAAAATGGTACCTTCTCCAAAATCGACCACGTAATTGCTTTGTCTTTTTAACAGAATAATAATATTAGGTTTTCCTCTAGGTCCATGACTTATCAAGTCTCAGGTTTTTGGCCACTTTAACAATGTCAGGTATGGGTTCAACTTAATGGAATTTGATTATATCCTTTAATACAATGAGAAAGTGGTTGTTTATTCTCATAACATTTGTGCCCTTATTGCATCAGTATTTCTTGTAGATTGGTTACTTTGCAGGTTACAGTGTTTGTAGGTACCTTAGTGATATCAGAGATAACTTTTCTCCTTTGGTAGTATGCAGGATGCCTTCTAGTGCGATGCATGCTAGTCAGTTGGGGTAAAGCTTCTAGGGAGTACCAGCTCAACTTCATGTTTGATGACATAAATAAGTGTTGGCTTCAGCAATAGTGTCTTACCATCAGGTTGTGGACAGCAACCAATAACTTTGGCAATATCCTTTGATTTTTTTGTGGGGGGAGGGGTAGCATCCATGGACTCCTTTAGTCTGCAACTCAATAAGGTGAAACCCATTGTTTTTGTTGTTGTTGGATTGTTTTGTGTGTGTGTGTGTGTGTGTGTGTGTGTGTATGAGTCTGTGTTAGAGGTTTTACTTGGTGGCATAAGATATCTAGTTGGCACATTGTCTCCTTCATTATATGGTGACTCCATTTAAATTTCTTTCATATATATATATATATATATATTCTTATATATATATATAAATATTTATATAAATATATATATTCTTTTATACACACACACACACAAACACATATATGTTTTAGGGAGCTTCTATAATATGAGGTTTCCATATGATTTTTCAAAAGCTTTGTAGTTTTAGTAGTTCCTCCCCATATTCCCCACTTCACCCTATTCTCCCATCCCTTCCCCTTAACCTCTCTCATTCTGATTTCCCTGTGTCTCTCTATAGCACTTTGTTGCATTGCCCTCTCTTGGGAGACCCTCCCCTCCCCTCTGGCCCCTTACTGTGTACCTAAACTCTGTGATTATTTGGAGAGTAGCACACATATCAAAAGATTAAAAGTTAACATTCAGATACAAGAGAAAGCATGCATATTTGTAAGCAGTATAGGGATTGCAGCATTTCTGTTAAATTCTGCAGAATTTGAACTGTATAGAGATAATTTGTAAACACAGTACATTCCTAATATGATGCACAAAATCTTTCAAAATGGTAGTTTTACTTATTGGAGGTAACTATGGCTTCCACAGTACAAGTGTGGAATGTAATTTTATTCTTTGCCATAAACAGATTAAATTCTTAGAATGTTCATCCTAAATGTATATCATTTAAAAATTATGGGCTAGATACTTCTTAAAATGTAAAAATGGTCATTTATATTAATGTAAATGAACTATGATACTTCATTAACTTTAAAGTCTTTTGTCTGAAATAATATGTATTACCAGAAACGTTAAAAGAAAATAACCTTCATTACTACTTATTTATTTATTTATTTATTTATTTATTTATAAGTTTATTGGTGTTTTGCCTGCTTGTCTGTAGATCATGTGCATGCACTGCTTCCAATGACAAGGTGAGGATATCAGGTCTCCTGGAAGCAGAGTTCTAGGTGCTGGGAATTGAACCGTTTTCTGCTACAGCAACCAGTGCTTCTAACCACTGGGCCACCCCTCCTGCTTCCCTCACTTCCTCATATAAATAACTGTTAATTTATTGTAAATAGCATCTGATAAATTTATAACACTCAGATAACTTTTTGCCACTCTCTGGAAGAATTACACATGCTACCGATTGAGGGTCTTATTAATTGAATAGTAACAGCCCAGGCTGAGGAGGTCCCTCTTGCTCCTGCTTCTGCTTCTTTTGAAGTGCCATGGAAATACTCTGCAGTGAGTCAACCACATTGCATTCTTCTTTGCGCCTGCAGTGTCAGGCTTTCACGCACAGGCTCTGGATCATATGCTGTTGTTGGATTGACTCCTATTTTTTTGTGAACTGGAAATTAATGGGAGATTGTGTTCTATTATCTAATCATCTAACTCTTCCCCCAATACAGTAGAGGGATGTTCTTTTAAAAATGAATTATTTGTCCTCCTTACAGTCACAATGACATAATTCCAGAGCAGGTATTTAAAAGAAACTTTAATAACTTATATTTCTGGTAGCCCATTGTATTAGCATATATCGTCAAATCGTGGTTGCTGAGTTTTGCTCTTTTCTAATCTGGCATTGAAGTTATTGTGATTATTTTCCTTTTCATCTTTCTGCCTTCTTCTCTCTTCATGGGTTACTGTTGACTTCTGAGACCTCTGAGGGGGGAAATCCCTTTGGATTGGTCACAGTCGAGTTGGAAGAAACACTTTAAACAGAGCCTTCTCTATCTGTACAGGCCACCTCGTCAACCGTTGACCTTTTTATATGGTCTGTGTGACACTAGTATCCTGATTTCTGGTACAATCAAATGTGTCCAGAAAACAAGAACTGAATCATGTGTTTGCTTGCCCAATTTTAATGGAATCTATGAGTACTTTACCATTCTCATGGTAGAGAATATTTATACTTGTCCTGTCCCTAAAAGGAGTAAAGATAAAAGAACAAATGTGAAATGAGTGGATCTAGGAGAACCTTGGAGTACCTAAATCACAAGCTATAGCTCTAACTCCTAACTTGTGTTAGAAAAGAAATACAACATTTGTACCCATCCAAAGTTTGCGTCTCTAATTAGCACATTCAAGGGTAGGCAGCAGCCTTGAGTCTTAGAAGTCCAGAATGCATAGCCCTGGAGTCAAGTCCCAGTGGATACACAACACTCCTGCACTCAAGGCTCAGGGTGCACTGCAGACAAGATTTTAAGATCCAGAGGACCAGAGTTTTCTGTGAGATTGCTTTTCACAGTAGGGTCAGAAGTCAAACCCATAAAGACTCACCAACATGAATGCCTACCCCTGAGCTGAACAAGGGTAACAGGAGTAGACATATCACAGTTAAGGGATAAGGCCTCAATCCTCTATAAGGAATTTCGGGTAACCAAGGTATGCGGAAAGCAGGAGCAACAGTCTTCCCCAGAGAAGGACAATTGGATAACACCAATTGACTTACTAAGCTGTCAGCCTTGAAAATGTAGAGGCGAGCAATATTATACAGACTACGAAGGCAGTATTTAGGAATATATATATGTATATATAGATACACATATGCCTGTAAAAGCAATTAATTTAAAAAAAAAAAAGAGGCCAGAGCTTTGAAAGAGAGCCAGGAGAGTATATGGGAAGTTTGGAGGCAGGAAAGGGGATCAAAAAATTATGTAATTATATTATAATTTCAAAAAGAAAAAAGTTATAGCCTTCTAAATAGTATAGAGGTTGTCACATTTCTTTTAAGATTGATATTAGAATTTAATATGATTATGTATGTAAATCAATAGAAAACGATAACAGTAGTAGAGACAGCAAAGACTGAATGCTTATCATGGAAAAGCATATTCTAAACTCTCTGTGTGTATTAGCTCAGTTGCTCTCACAACAGCCCAACAAGATAATCGTCTCTGTTTGGTGAATTAAGAGACGGAGTGCTCCTTGCTGCTATGGGGGCATCTCATGCGCAGTGGCCTAGGGCCCCCCCCGCCCCCCGTATCTTCTCATTCTTCACTCTTGCCTTGCCAAGCACTGGGTATTTTAAGTAGGGTTAGTTTTTAAGGAAGACTAAAGCAGGTGACGTTTCTACTTCAGTCACCCATTCCATCAGTCTTTCCTGTTTCACTCTTTTTAAAAATCTTGGAATATTAATTTAATGAGAGGCTCTCTGATGCTGAATAAATTAATTAGTGGGAGAATGGGAGAGGTGATTCAGAGCAGAGCTTTTCAAACTTTTATACTCCTATAAATCATTACGGTCTGTGTTGAAATGCAGATTCTGATAAGGTTGTTAAGTCTGCTGGGGCGGGAGGCCTGTCCCTCTAGGAGGCTGCAATCCCCTCTGCACTGCTGCGGCCTCTGGGTCATGCTCTCAGCATCCAGTATTTAAAGGCAGCACCATAGGATGCCAGAGGAGCGTCCTGGCTGAATCCAGTTGATACGACCAGTTGCAGAAGAAAGCTAACGGGTTTAAACTTTGCCCCCAGTCTGCTTACCAGGAAAGCGACTCCCACTTTGAGAAAGAACGCAATAGATAACCAAGAACACCACAAAACCAGATGTTTCTCTGTACCCCAAGCATCTAATGACTATCCAGTGCTTCCAGGTACTTTCTGCCCAGCGGGATGTTAAATTGCCACCGCAGTGTTGCTCAGAATCTTATCACTCAGAACTGAGAGACAGATTATTAATCCTACCCTGGTGCGAGGGCTACTCACTTATCTCAGTGCTGGTTTTTTGTTGTTGTTGTTTTTGTTTTTGTTTTTGCTCTTCTGGTAGCGCCTGCCTAAAAGCAAAGTTAAGTCCATCCTTATTCCCGCGCCTTTTGCTTTGGTGCCTGCTTGGTAGGCACATTTATGAAGAATTCTGGGCGAAGTGACTGGATAAAGCTGATCTGGGTGATGAAACGCTGTGCAAAGCATCATCTATGGAGGTGTGGCATGAGATCTCTTCTGTAGAAACAATATGGCCTCCTGTCCCTGGCTGGCCACGCTCACCCCTCTCTTTTTCTTTCCAGGGAGGAGAACACTGTTATTACCAGGGCCAGATCCGAGGAAACCCTGTCTCATTTGTTGCCCTGTCAACATGCCATGGACTTCAGTAAGTGCCACATAAATCATTTATATCTTTGCTATTTCAATAACTTTTCTTTATATGTAATGTACTACTAAAACTTCTTAGCGTTTCAGAAGTCAGAGGCTTGAAAATATGCGGCCATATAGTAGTACTTGAGTCATTTTTTCTTTTTTAGTTTCATGTAGATTCAGACAGTAGTGGCTTAGGTGACTTTGTTTTCTGTTACTGGGGATAATTAGCTCCCCTAAAACCAATCCAATGCCCCAGTTTTCCTTGGTTTAACTCTTTATATTTTCATGGAACAACAGAAATTCTGGTAGATGAAATCCCGTGGCTCTTTGCACAAAAGAAAAGAAAAGAAAAGAAAAAACCAGGCTGCAGACACCTCAGAAGCTCCTTGTTCAGTAGGAACCCACAGAACTCACAGCAGCCAAGGGAGGACACACACACACACACACACACACACACACACACACACATTCAGAAAGCTCTGTAGAACAAGTCTGTCCTGGGCTTCTGTTCTCATGGCTTCCACATCATAGATTGTTTGCGGATAGTAACACGGGTGTGCACCTCTCTATCTAGTCCATGGATCATTTCCCCTTGTTTTATGGACTCTTGAAAACCAATAAAATCCATCCCAAAGCATTCTCTTTAGACTAAGTCCGCTCCTTCTGGTCTGCAACTTTTTTTTTCCTCAATTTTATCTTGCACATAGTGAGCTAACACTAAGTTTTGTTGGTAGACAGTTTTTGTAGCAAGTTATAATAGTTTAGCTCTGAGCCTTATTACTTCATGTATAATTCATCTTTTATAAATGACCAAGAACATACGGAGTTTTTTTTCATGTTTCTGATTTACTGCATTTAGTTAAAGAAATGGGAAAATTAGATGAATAAGCCTTCTTCGTACTTTTGTACAAATTCAAAGGATTAATAGGCAATATTTTGATCCATATATGTTTGATATTACGACAAAAATCTTATGATTATGGGAACCTAAAAAAAAAAAAAAAAAAAAAAAAGAAATCCAAAATAAGTTTATTGCCCTCTGGTGGAAATGTGTAAGAATGACTGCTGTTTCCTTTCCTTTTATTTTGTTTCAACTTTATAAAATGTAGCTCAACTGTTTCATAATGATGTAGTTCTAGCTACATGGTCTAATTGTTATAGGCTCACCACATGTACAATTTTTGTTTACTATAAAGGCATCAATCCTCAAAGCAAATGAAACAGCTGGCTGTTTATTATTATTATTATTATTATTATTATTATAATATAATCATCATCATCATTATTATTACTATTATTATCATTGTGTTAATAGCAGCATGTTATGATGAATTAGAATTTTCTAAGTACAGATAACTTCAGAATTTTTCTTTCTACTTAATGATGCTTTCTTACACAACACATGTCAAAAAACAATGGGACCCCCCTCCCCCCCCCCCCCCGATTTTCCCGTTGGGTAGTATTCTAGTTTGCTTTCTTTTGCTATGAAGAAACAGTGACCCAAAGCAACTTGGGGAGGAAAGGCTTCATTTCAGCTTAAAGGCTGTAGTCCATGCATCCGTCATAAAGGGATGTCAGAGCAGGGACTCAAGGCAGGAACCAGGAGGCTTGAACGATGGAGGAGTGCTCTTTACTGGGTTGATCTCCCCAGCTTGCTAAGCCTGCTTTCTTATTCAGCCTAGCCCCATCCACCCATGGGTGGTACTGCCTACAGGAAGCGTCCCATGTCAATCATTATCCAAGAAAATGGCTCATAGGCATGTCTGCAGGTCAATCTAATAAACATAGTTCAAAGGAGACCCCCTCTTTCTGAGTAGGGCTTATTTTATGCCAAGTTCACAAAAACTATGACAGGTAGTAACACCGTAAACAAAGCAATCCACTTGCCATGTAGACTTTGACAAAGGTTAATGGTGATATAATGTTCCAGATGGATCTGACCAGTTCTTAGCAGGGGTAGAGAGAATAATGTTTGTAATATTTGGTCTTTTTGGAGGTGTGTCTCCTGTATCTGGTACACACACACACACACACACACACACACACACACACATGATATTATAGTGTGTTTTTCCTGGCTGCATCTGTTTATCTTTAAATTCCATATTTAGTGTCATCTAGAACATACATATATGGTTAAAAACTGAGCCGACACGAGCATGGCTATTCTAGTTGGTGTCTGAGAATTTAAAACACGTGGGAGCTGTTCCAGCAGAAACAAAAGAGTTTAAATGCAGTCAGACCTGGAAACCATTATAAGTATAGCTCAGGGAAACGAATAGATTTCATAACATCATTAATGAGAGACAAATAATATCCTATGTATAACCTCTTGGCTATGATGTAAGCCTCTTTACCCTAAACTGAAAAATTAACGTAAGGATCACAGTTCTGTTCCCCTTAGGTACCTGTATGAGACCAGTGTCTGTAGCACCATGAGATGCCCGATTTTAATAGAAACACTGTATTCTAATGACAGTGGTATCAGGAGCTTTCTGAATGGGAGATGATACCATATGTACTTGAAATGCCCCTGTCATGGTTGGTATGAGAATACCTTCCATTGCCTTGTAGATTTGCATGCTTTGCCCCTAGTTGGTAGAACTGTTTGGGAAGGATTAGCCGTCACCTTGTTCAAAGAGGTGTGTCACCTGGGGTGGGCTCTAAGGTTTCAAAAGCTCATGCCAGGCACAGTCCTACCCTCTCCTGCCTGCTGCCTGAGGATCAGGATTTAGCTCTCAGCTCCTTCTCCAACACCATGCCTGCCTGTTGCCCTGCTTCCCATCCAGATGATCATGGAGTAACTCCCAGAAACTAAGCCAGCCCCTGATTAAATGCTTTCTTCTATATGTTGCCTTGGTCATGATGTCTCTTCATAGCAATACAACAACACTAAGGAACTCCCTTTATAGGATTTCTAAATAGCAGATAGTCACCATCAACACAAGAGGTCAAAAGCCACTGTTGACTTGTGCCCTCCTCCTGGTCCTCTGCCTGTTGGGGCTATCCACTGTTTCTTCTGAAGCTGCTATTATTTTGTTTAATATCAATGCTGTCTTTACAGTGCTCAGGTCAAACCTTGGAGTCCCTGTTGATATCTTCCTGGCAAAGTCTGCATCCAGCATTGCAACAAACCTTGTTGATTCTCCTTTTAAAAAATATCTAGGCTGGGCATGTGGTATAACAGTGATATAACATGTGCTTAGCCTGTAAAGCCGTGGATTGAATCCTCAACAGTAAAAAGGAATACACACATAGCCGCAGATCCAAACTCCACACACTGACACAAACATAGACACATACTCACATAGTCACAGACATACACATACCTACACACACACACACACACTACACCATACACATACAGCACACACATACACACACACCCACAGAAACACACACACACACACACACACACTATATATATACACACACACACACACACACACACACACAATACACCATACACATACAGCACACACATACACACACACCCACAGAAACACACACACACACACACACACTATACACACACACACACACACACACACACACACACACACATATACAGCACACACAGACAGAGCCCTCCACACATACCACATACCCCTCTAGAATTTTGTCAGTTTTCACCACTCACCACTTCTGTCATTACCACCATCTTCTCTCTCTTGGATTATTATAATAATCCCATCCTAGTAAACGCTGCCTTTGCCTTCACTATTGTAGAAAGTATTATAACAGAATGGCTGGGATAATTGTTTTAAATCGAGGGAGAACCAAGCATAAGAGCTCATGCCTGCAGTTCTAGCCCTTGGGAGGCAGAGACGCAGAGAGAGAGAGAGAGAGAGAGAGAGAGAGACAGAGACAGAGACAGAGACAGAGACAGAGACACAGAGAGAGAGACAGAGAGAGAGAACGTCAGAGGCAGAAAGATTGCTGTTAATTTAAAGCCAGCCTCGAGGAAAGGTTGACATTCTGTCTCAATAAACAAATAAAGCAAAACAGGGAGAGGACATTTCCTCTGCTTAGAATCCCGCATGATGATCTTCTCATCTCTCCGAGTAACAGCCAAGGCCCTCAGAAGAGACAATCTGCTCTGCCCACCAGGCCTCTGACCGCATTTTTCTATTACTCTGCCCCTGCCCATTCTAATCTCGCCTCCTTGCCCTCTTCCTATCCCTGGATCTGGCCTAGACTTGTTTTACCTGAGAACATCTGGAATGCCCTTTGTGCAAGTGTAGGTAGGTGGTGGTTCTGGTGGAAACCCTTCCCTGAACTCCTAGGAGGAGCCAATAGCCCTCCCTTTCAGCTCTCCCACAGTCAAGTCTTGAAGTGATAATTATTAACCTTGATCTGATTAATTTCCACCATAAAGTTCATGTTCACCTAACATATTTCCTTTTCTGTAATGTGTTTATTTTTTATCCTCCCTAAAATGAGGACAGAAAATTGTTTTGGTTTGTTTACTATACTGCATCTGCATCTGCAGCTGTGCGTTGCAGGGTCTCTGTCAGTTCACACTGAGTGAATGAATGAAGATGTTTTCAGAACCGCAGATGATCAGTTCATGTACCCAGAGTGCACTGCTTCCTTACTCTTTAATATGAGTTATTGAATCTAGGCGGCTTACTTCAGTCTCTCTCCTGCACATGAAGATGGTCACTGCTTCTCCCTCACACAGTTGTGGAAAGATTTAATTCAGAGCTCTCTGATTACCAGAGCTCTTTCCAGGTGTGTGGTAGAAGGCCCTTCCTGGTGTAATCTCAGGCAGCCTATGTCACCTGTACCATCCAGGCGCCTTTTGGTATTGTGGGCTTTGTTGCTGTTTTCCCCAAGACTATATCTGTATATGTTAGGCAAACACTCAACCACCATCCTTATCTGCTGTTCTTTTCAACATTTGAATTAGGAGTAGGAACTCACAAAGTTGCCTAGGTCAACCTTGAACCTGTGATCTTCTTGCTGCCACCTTTAAATAGTTGAGATTGCAAGCTTAGGTTGCCACACCCAGCATCTGAGACTTGCTTTAAAGTTTGAGGCAGAACAATCAAAGCACACTAGGATTAAAGGAATATGCCAGCACTCAGACCGGGCATTTGTTTCAAATTCCAGAGCCACAGCCTAGAAATCTGAAGAGGGTTCTTTGAGGCCTACACTTTCACACACTCTAGGGTCACCTTTGTCTCCAGGAGTCCATATTAGAAGAACAATGGAAAACATCTAGGAAACACTGAAGGGCATGGAGTTGAGAGGGTCTGCCTGTGAGGAGGCTTTGCCTTGCAGAAGTGTGTGTGTGTGTGTGTGTGTGTGTGTGTGTGTGTGTTGTATACCTGTGTGATGTCCACCATATCTGGTGATGATGGATAGGTCTGAGAAACAGACACTGAATGAAACTGTTCCTGTGCTGCTGAGCCTAAAATGATCTTGCTCTGGAGGAGGCGTGATAGCTATGTCTAATTATTTTCTTGGACTTTGCAGTGGAATGTTCTATGATGGGAACCACACGTATCTCATTGAGCCAGAAGAAAACGAGATGTCCCAAGTAAGTGATTGCTTTGCAGTGCAAATGTCGGTATTGGTGCAGAGACCTTTATTCCTCCTGTCTCCTCTTTCCACCCTCTGTACATTTTTATATTGTTAGGGACAGGATTACACATACACACACAGGATTATACACACACACACACACACACACACACACACAGACACAGACACAAAGACAGAGAGATACTGAAGCAAGTTAAGCCCACACTTTTACTTTTTAATTTTTCTTGCCCTTCCTCTCTTATGTTGGAAATACTTCCCCTGACGTGAGTTCTGAAGTCGCACTTCTCTGCTGTGTGTCATGTGCCTTACTTTAGACAACCACACCAAATATTATAGGGTATGTGTGTGTGGCTTATGCAACAGAAAGTATTTTCTCCCTGTTCTGTAGGCTGTGACATTACAAATCAAGACACCGGTAGGGTTGGTGTCCTGTGAGCTCTCTCCCTGGGCGGCAGACCGTTGCCTTCCTGTCTCACTTTTACTTGTCAGAGAGAGATTTCTAATCATCTCTTCCTGGCCCTAGGAGGACGTCAGCCATATTGGATTTGGGTACCAACATTTACTGTTTTCTTATAGGCCCTCTCTGCAGGTATAATGTCATGACCTAACAACCATCACATCAGTTGGTTGCTATGAGTCTGGGATGTGATACATATATTCCATCCATAGCCCACAGACAAAAGCCCACAGTGCGTGGTTTCCACTTCTCTCCTTTTTCCATCCCACACTTTTCTACGGGGCATGTTGCTTTCAAGGCTCTATTCCAGGGAAGTTTGCAGAGACCCAGGACTTCTTAATTATCTTCTTCCAGGAGTTGATACATTTATTTGGTACAAATAAGGAAAGGATTGAGTTAACATTAGACTGTAGTAGCCTTGCGGGTCTTTGGCTAAGATCAGATGTGATAGACTATAGGGAAACAATGTAGTCTTTAACCCTTCCTTTGCATATACAAATGAACTTCCTTGTTTCCGGAAAGGTTGGCCAAACGTTTACAGAGGAGGCAATTTCCAGGAATACACATTGTTTCTCCACCTGTTAAACAGCCCTGTTGGGGAAACCTTCTGGCCAGTGTACCTATCACTGTGCACGACACTGACATTTTAGAGGTCATACATACCTTACATACTATGACATCCTAATCTTTTAGCACGTAGCTGCAGCCACATGAAATCATTTGAATGTTTAATAACGTTTTTCTTAGGAGGAAAAGTGTTGCATTTTTCTCTTGCTTTCTAGAACTATGTCAGGATTCTAGGCATCGCACATCTGTCCTCTTGCTCACAGTCACCAGGAAGACTGGTAGCTCTGCCCTCACTGCCTACGGGAGCTATCTAGTTCTTAGAGTGGGGGCAGGGATCTGGGGAAGCGGCCCATTGTCAACCCATTTTCCTATATGCCTCGCATTCCCTTGGGGACATAGGTCCATGCAGTTATTTTCCACGACCAACCACCGCCTCTTTGGCTCCTCAGCCTGTAGGGCACTGCGGTTTAACTGGTGGGTGTAGTGTAGAGGGCTGCACTCTTCACGGGGCTGTGCAGTCAGGGCTCTTGGCCTCTCAAAAAAAACCTGGAGAACTTGTAGTCAAGCTGCAGTTCTCTTAGGGTCCTAGCCTCTCCAGCTACGATGGCCTGAAGACAAAGATTCTTGCTTCACATGTGCTTAACCTCTGCCCTGTGTGCTCTTGCAGGGGGAGTCTCGTTTTCACTCTGTGTACAAGTCCAGACTGTTTGAATTTCCCTTGGATGACCTTCCAACTGGTATGGTATTCATATTGGGAACATTTTTTTTTAAAAATGGCAACCCGGTAATTCAGTTACTACTTTAGAACCAATATATATGCTAAACAGTAATTGACTGCGATTGCTCATGACATTTTAGAGGGACTGTCAGGTTGTACTGAAGGAAGGAATAAAATACAAACTAGCTTCTTATTTACAACGGAAAAGTTCAGAAAGATATGGCTTAAGCACATGGAAGGAACACTTAAGAAATGAAGACTCACCGTAAGGAACTGGAAGAAACGTTCGTAGAGATGGTAACGGGCGTGGAAATCCACCCTGGTGGTGGAGTGATGGTTTTGTGAACACAGGCATGATTCATCTTCCCATTCCTAGTGTTAAAAGCAAAAGCTGTTGTAGTTTAACATTTTATGTACTTGTGTGCTACTTGTGAAACTGGCACATGTGTTCCTCTCATTTTTGTGGATAGCTTAATCTCTATAAATGTTGATCGGAGAGGCCCGCATCGCATGTCGCCTGACAAGCAGAGCCACCCTTGGTGCCAGAATCCACTGTTTGCGGAACTTTGATTACAGAAGGGACATAATCCGTCTTTCGCTCCTTTTAATTAATTTAGTTTTCGCAGTAGCTTTGTATGGTAATATAACTCATTTCTTTGTTTGATTTTGCTTTTGTAGATAAAGAAATAGAGGTTCATCGTGTTTGGTTTTCCAGGGTCCCACCGCTAGCCATTTAGAGGACACGGATTATGATACTTTGAAAGATTGCTATGAGAAAGTCACAGGAAACCATGAAAAAGTGGCCAGCCTAAGAGCAAATCTCAAACCACTGTTAGAAAAGCAGTGAATAGCTTATATCATGTTGTTGGAAAATGAAATGAGTGTTAGATGCTAATGCTCCTTTCTCTCTCCGATGAGGTTGTAACTCTTTGGCCTCCTGCAGTTCCCCTAGAGAGGAGCTAACCCTTTCTCCTTTGGAAAAGGGATAGAAAGTCCCGTGGGGTGGAATTCACTATTTTGGAGGCCAGCGAGATTGCTCAGTGGGTAAAGGCATTTACCATAGAAGCCTCGTGATCTGACTCCTATCCTCAGAGCCCACAACTCTGACTCAGAGTCGTCCTCTGACCTCCACATGAGGTGTGGCACACGCGTGCCCGGGCAATGGCCTGCATGCAAAATAGTGCAATTTGAAAAAGAACCCACTACTTAGAAAAGTCTGCCGGTAAGCACACAGACATCCGTGCTTTATAAGACTCATACTCTGCTTTCAACAACTTTATGAAACTTTGTAATGCCACTTACAGGAACAAAATAAATCTTGAATGGCTGTGTTCAAATAAAACTACAGAGTAATAGGTCTTCCTGGAAGCAATCAGCATTGATTAATATTTAAAATAATAAAGAGTCCCCACCAAAGACCAATATAGGAGTGCTACAATGTAACCTTGCAAGGTTTTTTTTTTTTTTTTTTTTTTTTTTAATCTTTGTTCAGGGTTCATTTTCACAGATGATTGTGGAAGTGACAATACTTTTCTCTCTTCTCTCTTCTCTTCTCTTCTCTTCTCTTCTCTTCTCTTCTCTTCTCTTCTCTTCTCTTCTCTTCTCTTCTCTCCTCTCCTCTCCTCTCCTCTCCTCTCCTCTCCTCTCCTCTCCTCTCCTCTCCTCTCCTCTCCCCTCCTCTCCCCTCCCCTCCCCTCCCCTCCCCTCCCCTCTCCTCTCCTCTCCTTTCCTTTCCTTTCCTTTCTTCTTTTCTTTTTTTTCTGATAGGGTCCAACTCTGTAGCCCACCTTGGCCTCAGCCTTGCAATGATCCTCCGGCCGCCTCCTCAGTGCTGGGTTTGAGGCTGTAAACGTCTATGCTCAGTCCATTTCTAGTTTTCTAAGCAGAGGTTGCCTCTGTCAATTTTAAGAATGGAATTGTCTTTGAAGATTACTTATAATCTACTATGGCAAATGAGAAGAAAACAAGAAATGGTCATATGTTTTGTTTCCTTTTTTAATTTGAGGTTGGATATAATTAACCAGTGTTACGGGCACCAGCACCACCTTCAGCTTGCCTGTTGTTGTCTGTTTCCTAGAGATAGAAATAATGTAATTAGGTATTTGCCAATTCATTTGACTATATAGTTCCTTTTATTTTCTGTGGCATGTCTCTCAGGACAAATGTTCCTTAGAACAGATTTTGGAGGAATCTTGCTTTCAGTGGACAAGTTGACAGTTTAGGAACAATGTGTGTAAAACATAAGCCCTGTGTGTGCGGGGCTGGGCTCTGCCTGTGCCCTATTGCATGTATCCATGTCCCTATGCAGCCCTGCTGGGATACAGTGGTCTTATTACTGAGCCTCTGCCCTGTGCAGTTTCCCCAGCTTGCCTGCTGCTTCTGCAGTTTCTTTTTCTGCTTATTTTCCTTATTGACCAGCCTTGCCTTCAGTAGGATTTCAAACATGGAACCATGTATTAGATTTCGTTTCTTTTGCTTAGCATATGCTTAGGGGGTATACGTTATCAAAAGTAGCAATTGTTTGTTGATTTTATTATTGAATTTATTCTGTGTTAGGAATATGGTAAATTCTTACTAATAATGCTGATGGATGCTTAGTTTTTTTTTTCCAGTTTGAGGCTATTATTAGTAAGCACCCGTGAACATTTTTGTATAAGTCTTTTTTTTTTCTTCCACTCTCTGTTTCCCCTCCCCCTTTATTTCTATTTTTCTCTAGAGGCATGCTTTTGTTTCTTCTAGAAGCAAGGATGTCCTGGGAAGGTTTATGTGTAGCTTGGGCTCAGGTACCTCAGCCGGCACTGCTGGTCGCCACACATTGCCGGCCTCTCCTCAGAGCCTTGAATTTAGGATATTCGGGGTCAGTTCTGAGACTTCGTTTCTGGCATGTCGCCCAGAGACACCAAGTTTATTAATCTAAGGATTCTACCTCGGGAGGCTTTGTTTTGTGGAAAGTTGTCGAGTTGTTTCTTCAAAGTGGTTATGTCATCATATGCTCGCATCAGCACCGTGTGGCAGGAGGGAGTGCTCCAAAACTTGAGTGCCAGCGACTAAGGAACGTCTGCGGAGTTCATGTTTGTCGGCCGTTCTGGTGAGCGTGCTGCTGGGCCAACGGCTTCCATCCGTGGCTCTTTTGACTGCTGATCCATGGGGTATGCATATGCCGCATACAAATGCACAGCTGTATTTTTCTCTTTTAGTTGTTGCATCGTAGAAGGATTTACATAGTCTGTATTTGACCTCAGCCGAAAATAAAACTAAATGATTATGTAGGCTGAATAAAAGGCCTTTGTCAGGTGTGTTATTAGCACTGAATTATTTGGCTTGTCATAAAGTATTCCTTTGACTCTGTTCATTTAGCTACCCACTGTCTGTGTATCTATCTATCTATCTATCTATCTATCTATCTATAATCTATATATTTATTTGGTTTACTGTATTTTGATACCAGACACCATATTTCCTTCAGTTTTGCCCTTTTTCAAATTAATTCAATTCTTTTAGGTCCTTTGCATTTTCATACAGGTTTTAGAACCCACTTTCCAGTTTCTATAATTTCTCTTAACTTATTAGATTATATTAAATGCTTATATTAACTGTGGATAAACAGGTTAGTAATAAGTCTTCCAGTTCATGGGAGTAGCATAGCATGTTTCCTCATATCGTTAGGGTTTGTTGCTGGTTTTTCATGAGGCCCTGGCTTAATCTCTAGCTAAAAAAATACAACAAAACAAAACTAATTCTCAGCCCCTTCCCAATATACTGAATTGCAAAAGGTTAAAATAAATTGTAATACTTAAGGCAGGAGCCGAGCATAAGTGTCCTCTGAGAGGCTCTACCCAGCAGCTGACTGAGACAGATCCAGATACCCACAGCTGTAGGCTGGAGACCCTTATGGAAGAGTTGGGGGGAGGACTGAAGGCTCTGAGGGGGATAGGAAGACCCCCCCCCCAGGAAAACCAAGAGACTGAACTGACCTGGACTGAGGGCGCGCTCAGGAACTCAGCCACCAACCAAATGCACAGGCTAGACGGCGGCCTCGGGCACATCCATAGCAGAGGCTGCCCCATTTGGCCTCATCGGGAGAGGATGCACCAACTCCTGCAGGGACTTGATGTGCCAGGGTTGGGAGTAACCCACGCAGGTCCCAGCCCCTCACGGGCAGAGGGGAGCAGAAAGGAGGAAGGACTCTGGGGTGGGGGTGGGGGGCAGCATTTGGAATGTAAATAACTAAATAAATTATAAATAAATAAGAATGTCACAAATTTCATTCCTTTTCCTCAAGGGCTTTCATATTTGTTTTTGTTTATTTCAGTGTCTCCTGTAGCTCGGCCTTTCTCATGCTATGTAGTTAAGACTTGCTTTCTACCCCTAATCCCACCTCTGCTGCCCTGGAGGACATTCCTGCAAGTGGGCCCTAACTAGTCATTATGAAGGAAAAGAGACCAGTGGATGAGTGTCCTCCAACCTCCCTGGCTTTTTGGGGGGAGGGGGAATTACAAATAAAGAGGGAGTTGTGTAAGGAAAAAAAAGAAGACATTTACGATTTCTGTTTGTATTAGCCATTTTTAGTATTGAGGTTGTTGTGGATAAACATTTTATTATTTTACAATTTCTGAGAGTCGAGTGCCTGACCGTGGCTTAGCTGAGTGGCCATCACTGATCTTTGTAACTGTCAGCTGGAGTTCCGACTTCCTTTGCAGGCTCTGACACGAGGGGTTCACGTCTGAGTGTGACCATCCGTGATTGGCAGAAGTATTCTGTCTTTTTTGGTGAACTGATCCTTTCATCATTACACACCCTGACTCCTCTTGACAGGGTATATTATTGTCCTAAGGCTACCTATCTGGTATTAATGTGCCTAAGATTGTTTTTACTCGTTGAGAATTTCATAATGCATACAATATATTTTGATCATGTTCATCCCCCAGTCCTCCCCCTGACGCCTCCCAGATCAACCCCTACCTCCTCACTCTTATTATTTAAAAAAGTTATTTTCAAAGAATAACAATCCACCAAATTAAATTTGTTCTACTCGTATACTCATATGTGTGGGAGCAACCGCACACAGCTAATGTCCACTTATAAGCGCGTCCGTACCATGTGTGTCTTTCTGGGTCTGCGGGATCTGATTCAGGATGAGTTTTTTTCCTTAGTTGCTTCTATTTGCTTCACTTCCTAGAAAGCCTTACCTTACATCTGTCCTAGAAGCCAGAGATGAATCTGTCTGCTTGAATAGTTTGTGTGCGACCCTAACCTGCAAGTTAGAGGGAGGGCCTCAGACTGTCCCATTGCCCTGCAAGAACAAACAAGGCCTTAGATAAGGTTTGCCATGGGCCGAGAAGAGTGCCTATGAATCGGACACAACTGAGTCACCATTTTGGTGTCCTCCGTTAATTACAAGTGTGCTGTGTTTGCCTCCATTTCTCCTCTTCGTTTTGCAGCCCCTAGGGAAGGTTAGTGATGGGAGTGACAGCTGGTCTACTTAGCAAGTCATAAATAAACAGTGTGTTGCTATTTATAGTATGGCTGCAAAAATGGCACGAATCAAGACAGATGTGTTCGAACTCTTTTGTGTGTTGTATTTACCCACTAGATTTATTTATGATTAACCTAACAGGGTTACATAATACACTCGCTAAGAATAAAGAAGAACTAATGACATTTGCCTGCTATTGAAGATGTCTGGAAAATGCACTGTTTTGTTTTCATTTCCTTGTAGAATTTCAACGCGTAAACATTACTCCCCCCCAGTTTATTTTGAAGCCAAGACTAACGCGGAGGAAAAGACAGGTATGTGTTCGCAGGTGTACGCCATGATATTTAGAACGTTTGACAACTGGCAATGCCTTGTGTGTACGTTCAGCGACTGTTGGGGTAAGGACGAGTGCAGCCACTTGTGAAGGCGGGGAGACAGGACAGGTGGCAGATGCTTGCAAGCGGGAACAGAGTGCTTCATTTTACACGAGGTGGCTCCAAGATGGAGGATTACGGATTTCTCGTTACCGAGGGTCGTGACGGCTCTGCTTGAAGCAAGGTCTTTCCCCGTGCTCTGATATGAACCACGTCGAAGGCTCTTCTCTGCTGTTCCTGACAGGTTTTGAAGCCACAAAGCATGCTTTTCTCATGTTTTCTCTAGTTGCCCGAGCTTTAGTATATCAATGAGGACATAGCTTTAGCACCGTTCAACTGGTCATTGCAGTAATAGCAACTGTCTGTAAAGAGCCTTAAACCACAGGGGGCAGCTACTGTTCTTTCTCCGAGCTCGCACATCTGAAGATGGCTTGTTCTGTGTCACATAGTCGACAAATGGCTTGGAATAGCGATCTGGCTGTCAGAGTCAACCCAAAGTAATAATGCTGATGATGGTTGGTGGGAGCGTCCCTGTGCGTGTGGCGTAAGGAACACCCCAGGAAGGACACAGATGGGCATCAAAGTGAATGGTTGAAGGATGTGTGAAGAGCTTACTTCATAGAGAGGACGGACAGAGTAATACTCCTTATGCATGGGCTTGTTCCGCATACACATGTCTGCATCTATCTGGTCTACCAAGACTGAGCCTAGCAATGCTCTCATGACAAGCGTGTGTTCTGCCATGGGGCTAGAGTCTGCTGAAGCTGTCCAGTACAGACTTGCACTGGCTCTATATGCAGCTGTAGAGCCCATGCTCCTTCTGTCTCAGCTTTCCCAGTGACTGATATGAAGGCCCGTGCCGCCATTGCCGTTACATAGAACAGGTACTGTTTGGTTTCCTTTTGGTCTTTGGCAGGATCTTACTCTGTAGCCTCGGCTGGCTCAGATGCACAGCATTCGTCCTGCCCTAGACCCCCTAGTGCTGGGATAACAGGCACACATTTTCATGCCTGCTTAGACAGACTTGTATGTGAATTATAGTTGTTAATTTTTGTTAAAAACAGCATATACTTGACCGTTTTATAAGAATTTTAACTCTTTAACTGGAGAATTTGGCAGAATATTAACACATTTGCTCCTCATGATATCCTTCTCAAGAAGGGATCCTTGTGATCTCCATGTGTTGAGGAGGAGAGAGGGCACGCAGCTTAAGAAGGAGCTGGGATTCTGATTTATACAGTCCGGTCTCAGAGCTCTCTCTCCCTGCACATGCTCTCTGAACCACACCCTCAGGAGCCTGTGTGTTCCACAAGCCACTGCCTTCTTTAGATACAGACACATGGATGTCTTGAGCTAAATTAAGGTTGAAAAATAACTCCCATGAAGATCTAACTTACAAAGTTGCTCGTTATTATGCATTCTGAGTGGACAGAGTAGGAGAAGGATCCTCTTAGCATGCGCCCTGAAGTTCTTATAAGCATCACAACTTCTTGTCCTTTGTTAAGAACATCCTTTAGGGACCCATTAAACTGAGTTTGTGTGATTCTGTATGTTTCGAATGAAAGTCCAAGTCATTGAGGAAAATGCTGGGACTCACCAGAAAGCCTGCTAGACTGATTAGTAAGCCCATGGGGAATGGGAAAGGTCTTGCCCTCCCAGGACATTTTTTTTCCTTTAAAGAATGTTGTCGAGCCAGGCGTGGTGGCGCTCACCTGTAATCCCAGCACTTGGGAGGCAGAGGCAGGCGGATTTCTGAGTTCGAGGCCAGCCTGGTCTACAGAGTGAGTTCCAGGACAGCCAGGGCTATACAGAGAAACCCTGTCTCAACAACAACAACAAAAACAACAACAACAAAAGAATGTTGTCACCGAATGCAATTTGCTGTTCCCGTTTAGTTTTGAAATTCAAAAATATAGTCCATCATTCTTTGAAGCTGGTGTTGTAAGAGTTTTTCTTCTTTTAAAGACTAGAGAATACATTTAGAACAAGACGAAATTCTATGAAGCAGTATATTTTTAGTTTGTTAAAAATACACCACTCATCCTTGTATTGATTCTGGTTTGATTTGATGCTGTGCCCTCATCACAGAAATAGTCTTTGGGCAAGTGAATAAAGGTTTAGTGAAGAAAAAAAAATTGGCTATTGAACCATGACATTAAAGAAAATTCAGTTTCACAGGTGTGGTTAACGACTGAATGATAGGTGGGCAGCGGGGGTGGCTGCCTTGAGAGCTTTTGCCCATAATATTGATTGGTTGTGGTTTCGAAAGTACAGAGAATTTGTTGAGCAGAGAAGTGTACCAACTAAAGGCACCCCAAGACTGCTTGGGAGTGTCAGCAATCTGCTGACCACACCTCTGCAGCTCGTGGGGATCCTATGAACCATCCCAGAGGAGACTCCTCAGAAAAAGTCTCAATCCTGTCACTGTCAGAAACACTGTTGTCATTGAAGTAAGAGTGCTCTGTCCATATCATGTTTCCACACCACCATTAGATTAAAAGGATTTGATGAAGACAAGCATAAAGACATAGGCATATGAAGCACGCATTCATATCTAATTGTGCTTGTGTGGGCGTTCTGGGAAAACCCTGGTCATTTGTTGCACCCCATGGAAGGAGGAAATCCAGGTGAGAGGACAATGCTATCCTTGTATTTTCGTTCCTCATAGATTTTTCTCAATCCATACACGTATGGCGTCTGCTCAAAACCTCAGGAAATGGATGAGAGCCTGAAAGTTGATGCTGACGGAGAGAGGGAACTTTGGCGTCACTGACTTCTCCCAGGCTTCTTTTTAGTTTTCTCAGTGAAGTTTAAAGGCTCAGTCTCTTTGTTCACTGTGTTGCAGCTTCTTCGATTTCCTCGGAACGTAGAGGAGGAAACCAAATACATCGAGCTGATGATCGTGAACGATCACCTCATGGTATGGTCTGCCTCCCCGTCTCGTTCTGTCTTTGCCTGACCCTGGGTGTTGGGTAAATCTACATTTAGAAGAAATGAAAACCTCATCAGGTTGTGATTAGGAAAAGTCATTTGTGTAAATACATAAACACGGTCACAAACATACACATGCTCACACATACTACATACACACTCACATACATACACATATACATACACACATATAATACACATACAAACACATACACACACAGACACATACACATATAAATATACACACACTCACATACACACTCACACACATACACACACATATATACACATATACATACACATACAAACTACACGCACTCACATACACACTTATACATATACACATACACACTCACAGATATACACACATACAAACACACAGGTATACACACACCACTTTTGGAAGCCGAAGGACAATTTTATTAGAATTGCAGACAAACAGGCTGTACGTATTGGCAACAGCCCATTTGTGCTATCACATTGTTTGTGTGAGGCCTACGATACGTAGCAAGCTGTCACACTGTGAGAGGGGAGCGTTAGGGGAGAGGAAACAGGCCCAACGAAGTAGATTTTTACTAGGAGCAACCTATAAATAGAAAACATGCTTAGGTGGAAGTAACTGGCAATCTTCATGAGGGTTCAAAAATACTAGATATTGTTATATATTAGCTATATGTAATAGTGATTTTGTTATGACATGTTTATAATGTACTTTGATCATATTTACCTCCTTGTGCCTCCCCCTCCCCCATTATCTTCTCCCTTTTCTTTAGTCTTAAGAGACTTTTAAGAGAGCACTTGACCTCTCAGATTTCCTGTTCCCAAGTGGTCAGGAAGCGCCTCCCACCTGGGACTCCTCTAGTACCGGATTCTTTTGTTTAAGCTTGGATTCTGTGCCCCATGTTAGGTGCTCAGGCTGGTTCTTCCCCCCCAGTCCTGCTCATCCCCTTCTTTTCTCCATGAGTGTGTGTGTGTGTGTGTGTGTGTGTGTGTGTGTGTTGTTTGTTTGTTCCATACAATGTATTTCACCAGGAATGTTCCCAGGAGCACAGATAAGAATTTTTTTGTAGGAGCATAAGGGCCTGTCTTATCTACCACGTGTCCTCAGGGCTTGTCATGTGAAGGTGCCACTTTAAAAAGATTGAAATTGGTGGGTTTTATGTGATAAGCCCTGACTTAGAAGACCACAGAGGCCAAGCAAACCAAACGCGTGACCCACGTTTACTCTGAGCCATCTCCTTGTGATTTGTACATCAGGGTTTCTTCTTCCTCCAGAACTACATAGAACTTGCAGAGTCTTTCTCATGTAGCCAAATTTGCATTTACTGTCTCACTTTGCGTGTCTTATAGATCATAACAGCTTTCAAAAGAACACCCCCCCCTTCCCAAATAAACCTATAGGGTCGATGGACTGGGTGGGTTTTTGTTTGTTTGTTTGTTTGTTTGTTTAATATGGGGAGGGGTGAGCTAGGGGTGGAACCCAGAGCCTCATGGGCACTGAGCATACATACCGTGTGTGACATTCCAGCCCATCGATGTGGAAAGTGTTGAACTTTATCTCACACGGGAGATGACGTCATCTTTATCTGCAGTCGAAGTTT
Organism: Apodemus agrarius; assembly: GCA_964023405.1. Lineage (NCBI taxonomy): Eukaryota > Metazoa > Chordata > Mammalia > Rodentia > Muridae > Apodemus > Apodemus agrarius. The sequence goes on from OZ030006.1 coordinate 21,470,859, forward strand.
CTACCCTGAGGGTTTTGTACAAAATCCTTTGGAATGTTTCTTGCATTTTCTCTTCTATCTTAAGATGATTATTTCCTGGTGACTTTGAACATTCTTCACTGTTGTCTGTTGCTTTCAGTTTAAAAAGCACCGGCTTTCCATTGTGTATACAAATACCTATGCGAAGTCTGTGGTGAACATGGCGGATGTGGTGAGTACCAGCACCGCTCAGCATCACCCCTGTTGCTAGTGGGTGGGCAAGAAGGCGCTGACGTTTGAATTTCTAGAGTTACACGTTAGCCAGGATGACCCCAGAGACCTGGGTGACCTTGCCAGGAACGCCGCTGACTTTCACCTATCTGGGAAAGTGGGCTGGCTAGAGACGCACTTGCAGCTTTTACTTGAGTTTCATACTGTACAGGACAGAGGTTTAGCAAAGATACTCACAGTGAACATCTGGAAATCAGCACAGAGACAGTGCAAGATCTGAGGCTTTGCAGAGATGCCCAGCACCGTTACCAAGCTGCCCACAAAATAATTCTCCTGTCTGCGTTTTCCTCAATACCACACAGGTTGTGATCCTGATAGAATCTTTATTGTTATGTTTCTTTTTTTGTTGTTGTTAGAGAAACTTAAGGTTTCATAAATTATTTTATCTAGGGTGCCAAAATATGGACTTGGAGAAAGCCTTGAATTGAGCACAAATATTTGTTAAAAGAAAACCACTTTTGTGTCTAAAATGTGCTTTGTTCATTGGGTATTGCTTGGTAAATAATTTTATTCAGTGTTCTTTAAGGGAAGTGCATTCAAATTGCAAAACTAATAATCTCTTTTGAGAACACCAATGTGTCTTTAATTCAAAGTTATTTCCATGAAAGGAGCTTTGCAGTGCTTCTTCAGCTGATTTTACTGCGCGCATAGCCAGTGCTTTCATCTCTTTAATCTAGATCTATAAAGACCAACTTAAAACTAGGATAGTATTGGTTGCCATGGAAACCTGGGCTGCTGACAACAAGTTCGCCATATCCGAAAACCCACTGGTCACCCTGCGTGAGTTCATGAAATACAGGAGGGATTTTATCAAGGAGAAGGCCGATGCGGTTCATCTTTTCTCGTATGTAACTTTTTAAATGTGCTTACTCCCTCTGACTCCACTAAAATGTGTCTGTCTGTCCTTCTACCACAATACCACTGTGGTGTAATGTGGCCGTGCATTTGGAAGATATTTTGGAATATAGATTGTTTGAAAGTGTCCTGATATGTAAGTGATTTGAATTGCAATTGCATGTCTATTTCGTTAGTTTCCCAGTGCGTAATCAGAGCATTCACAGGAAACGCACTGCCACATGCAGACCGAGTTTTAGCAATTCATTGCATTCGTTAAGACTGAAATATTTTAAATGTCACTGTTCTCTCTGGTGTAGGTTCTGAGGTAAGAGCTATGGCTCTGGAATTTATTGTCTACTTTTTTCTCACTCTTGTGTTCTTTCTTTTAGTATTTAACATGTTGACATAACAGCAAAACATATTCTGTAGGATTTTAAGACCTTATCTAACTATTAAGGACAATTATGATTATTAGATGTGAAAGATGCACTTTGGTTGTTATCTTTAATTTTTATCTGATTTCAAATTCAGAGGTAAGTTGCCAGACTCTGATAAGGAAATTGCCTGTGTGCTTTACCCAGACTCGAGACTTGCATTTTTCTCATTTCCTTTTGAAGTGTAAATTGGAGACAGATGGTACTACCAAATACTTGAGGCCTCAGTGTAGTCTCTTAAAAATAACGACACCACGTGAACATTCTTACACAATGCAGCCTGGGCTCAGATTTTATCAGTTGTTGTAATGCCTTCTATAGCTACATTTGTGTCTGAGCACCCAGTACAGCGCTATGCAATATGTTTAATTATCTTCTCTTTTAAGCTGAAAATTTTTTTTCTTGGCCTTTGTCTATGTTGAATTTGATACTCTTGAAGAATACATACTGATTGTTTATTGATGGCTCTTCATTGTAGGAATATCTGATATTTTATCATTAATTATATTTAAGATATTTATTTTGGGCTAAAACTCTATAAAAGTGAGTTTTGTATTTTCAGAGCATCATTATCCGCAATAGATTTTAATAGATATGTTTCTATATATATATGTATTGATCACATGGGGGAAGTAACCCTTAAAGACCTTTTTTTAAAAAATAAAAATCCTGTGTGTAAATAATTTTTACATTCTTTCCTTACCCGGGGAATATATTGTATGCATTGAAAAAAATAAGTTAGAAAATGAACTCTGAGAGCGGGTCGGATGTCTGAACTGTGAGCAGTAAGCCTTTTCATTTCCTTTTCTGAAAGGGGCAGTCAATTTGAGAGTAGCCGGAGCGGGGCAGCTTATATTGGTGGGATTTGCTCGCTGCTGAGAGGAGGAGGCGTGAATGAAGTAGGTGTGAACATCTGTGCACTACAAAGTGGTATGACGGCAGAAATGCTCTCCTAATAGTTCAGAAACCATTGCTCAGTAGCCACAGCCTCCAGATGCTAGATTGCTCCATGAGTCATCGGGAGGCTCCTCTGTGGGCCCAGAGGACAAACGATGAGTCCATGATAGCACTCACGTTCTGTCTAGAGTAATTTCCCCATTCCGCGGTCCATAGAGAGAGAATCTGTACCATTAACCTTCATTGAGAATAAGAATAAAGCCCGAGAGTTTACATTGTCGAATGAGGATTTTCCAGATTTGAGTAATCTCTGAAGCATTGGGTTGCCACCCAGCAAACCAATGGGATAATTGGATATTTTCTCCTTTTTGTCCGTATTTGGAAAATTTGGGGGAAAGTCAAAAGGCAGAGAGGAGCTTCCAGGGAGAAGGGCTTACTCCTAACTTACTAAACTTAATTACTAAACTTAATGCGAACACTGTGGAGGAAACCACTCCAACCTCAGGAAGGCCACACACTGGAAAACTGAAGACTTGATTGGCCACGGAGTGTCCCGACTCCCCGACTCTCATTATGTTTGTTCGCTGAAGTTGCTTTCTGCCCCACATGGGACAAAACTGAGTTCCAGACACATATAGTCTTATTATTTATTATTCAAAAGTCTGGCTTAGCGCTATGCAGTTATTAAGTTTTTCCGGGAATGTTATCAAGTGAAATTTGGAATCAGCATATTTAAGATCGCTGCTTCTCGGAGTCATACTGTTCCTTCTAGGATCTAATCACATTTGAATGTGTTTGCTACACTACAACTTCCCCAATGCGTGGTCAGGATGCTTAGACTGCTAAGGAGTGTGGAGGGTACAGTAGTGCATGCTTATAACCCTGCCATAGCCACGGAGACCGAAACACAGAAGCCCCGCCTCAAAAACACACCACACACGACAAAAGGAAGACAATGCCTAGAAATGACTTGTTTTCCATTGCTTGTATAATTTTCTCTAGCCTATCCTTAAATGGAAAACAACATTCATTTACGTAGCTTTGGTCTTTGTTTTTCAGTTTGGAAAACCGGATTTAATGGCAGTTACACTTGCTCAGTCGCTAGCCCACAATATAGGCATAATCTCAGACAAGAGGAAACTAGCGAGTGGTAAGTTTTAGTCTCGTGTGATTTAGTTGTATTTATTAAGACAGGCAGCCTGTTAAATATTTTCTAGCAGGAGATTCTTTTTAATTTGGTTGCTAAAATTTCCTGAGTAGGTAAAGTTACTTCTCTATGAGCAATACCATGACAACTGAAGCAACGATTTCATTGTATCTGTGTTTATTTAATCATTTTAGCATCAAATGTTACAAATATGGATACTCGGAATAAGAATCATCTCTTACGGAGAACCATTATTTCCAGGCTGATCGAATGCCATTTTACCTGTATCTACCTACTCATTTAAATTTCCAGATGTAACAGGACCCCTGTTACAGAAGAAATGGATAGAACATAAAAAAAAAAAAATACTGTCTTCAGGATTAAATATATGTTAAATTAGAATTAGGATTTTCAAGTCGGGCAGCTGGATTGTGAGTACTTTCTGCCTAAGTGATCAGTACTCTCTCCTGCTTCTCCCAGAGGCCCCCACACAAAGGATTTTAACAGTAGGAAGGCACTGCAGTGTTTCCCCTAAAAGCTGGGGATCCTCTAGGGGTGCCATTAACTTCTCACTATTTCATTGGTATTTGTTTGTCTTCCAAGTGGCTACTTTAAGTGGTTTATAAACATGACTGTTTGTGACGCATGGGTCAATGGATATGACCCCCAAGGGGTCCAAATGCGGTTTGGTTTTATAGCCAAAGCATCTAGTGTAAGTACAGTTAGAAAACAGGTCTAAGAAACCATTTTGGAAGCAACGTTAAGATAAAGCGAAAGCCACTTCAGTGCAGCCACATTTGTAACAGGTGTGCGCATTCCTTGTCTCTTAGGTGAGTGTAAATGTGAGGACACCTGGTCCGGGTGCATCATGGGAGACACCGGGTGAGTCACTTCCGCTTTCTCTCCTTGTGAATGACACTGGATAACTCAGTGCATGAAACTGCACTATGGGCGTTTATGAGAAAAAAAAATCAGAAATGAATATTCCTGGTGGCCCTGCATATAAAATATTTTTTGCAAAATAGCCTCATATTTAAAATACAACAAAACAAACAACAACAAAAACAAAAACTCCACTTCAAGTTAATAGACGCCAATAGGAATTTTTTCAGTCTTAGGTCTAGGGTAGGATTCTAATTCTACTCTAATGAGGTAAAGCCACTTTTCTTCTTCTGTTAGGTTTGCTCTCTAACCCGCACACCCCTCTCTCTAAATATTTTTCAATTCAGATGCTAAATTCATGCTCAAAATGAAACCAGAAATGCAGCCTGTATTTGTAGCTACGTCGGGTCCACGTTGATGATTGTGTGATAGCGTCATAGCTCAGGGTCATTGAACAAGAGGTTAGGAAGAAAAGCATAAACTTCTCTGAAAGATTTTCATTTTTATGTGGTCCTGTCTTCCTCACACGCTGTCAGACTTCAATTCTTGTCTTACTTTTTTCTGAATCAATTCTTAGAGCTGTTGCTTTTATTCCAGACCATTCAATCCTGCTTCAGAGTTCACTTTTCTTGGGCTGTTCTTTTTTCGATGGCATTCCCAATGCTCAGACATCGTCCAGGCTTTATGTTTTACCTCCTGACTCCTGCTTTCAGAGCCTTAAAGGCTATAGAGGAGCAAACTGCACACACTTGCACCACAGTTTTCTAGGTGAGACACAGTGTTCTCCCTCACTGCTCTTCATGCTCGACGAGGCAGCCGCCATTTTGATTTTGGTCATGACTCATAGGTTCTTTGTAACATTTTCAATCTTTGTATATGTATATATGTAAAACAGCATTGCTTCTCATACTTCAGATTCACAAGGTTTCTCATAATGCATATTTTCAAGTCTTGTGCTTTCTTGGATAACCTATTTGTTAGTCCGTAATTTCAATATGTTGCATAGTTTGCTGAATACCAGTGTACTACCCAGAGCTTTTGTGAGACACAACTGTCTGAAGAAAAAAATTCTGTCAGGTGGGGTAGCATCCACCTGGAATCCCAGAACCTAGAAGGTGGAGGCAGGAGACTTAGGAGTTAAGGGTTATAGTCTACTATATTGTGATTTAGAACTTGCCAAAGATACATGAGGCTGTCTCAAAAAACAAGCAAGTAAAAAGAATAGGGTTCAAATTTCTTGCTTTAGTGTTTAGATGATTTATATATCCATATCTCTACTTTCACCATCTCATTTTCCAGGATTCTATTTTTTATTATAATTGTTTGTGGGTTTCTAGCGTTTTTGATTTGCTACACATGAATTTTTTTAGCTTCTCCAAACTTGATTAATGTGATTATATTTGAACTTCCAAGTCCTTTTGACTCCCTGAATAGATTGCTTTTCTCTGGAACACCTTCCCCTGTTTTCTCTCTCTAATCTCATTTCTAACCATCTCTGAGGTCTGTCATGATTTTAACCCACGCATAATCATTTTCGTATGTGATGCATATATGCAAGGGAGTGTGCAGGTGTGCACACACATGTGTGCACAAGAGAACATGGCGGCCAGCGGTCACCCTTGGGGTCTTCCATTAGTATACTTTGCCTTCTCTCTTTTGAGGTGCGATCCCTCATTGAACCTGGAGCCCATCAGTTAGGGAGGCTGCCTGGCTGTCCACCTGCTAGCGTTACACGGGGTCAGCATCTACAGGAATGCTAGCCGTCCAACCTTTGGTCTTGCTGCCTGTGCAGCAGGCACTTTAGCATCTGGACCTCCTCCCACAGTGCTCCCTGCATCATAAAGTAACTGTGGTAGCACATACCTTCAATCATAGGACTTGGGAGGCAGAGACAGCTAGATTTTTGTAAGTTTGAAAGCTAGCCTGGTCTACATGGTGGGTTTCAGGCCAGCTAGAACTAAACAGTGAGGCCCTGTCTCAAATTTTTTATTTAATATATATGATTATTTTTGATTAGTGATATTAAATTTGTATAGACAATCTTTATAGTGAGAAGTATAATTACAGAGAAATCTAGTAGTCACTTAGTTTTTGGATTGGATATTTTCTTTATTTGTATTGCAAATGCTTTCCCCTTTTCAGATCTCCCCTTTGGAAACCACCTATCCCATCCCCCCTTCCCCTGCCTCAATGAGAGTGCTTCCCCACCCACCCACTCCAGTCCTCCCACCCTGGCATTCCCCTACATTGGGGCATCAAACACTCTCAGGCCCAAGGGCCTCTCCTCCCACTGATGTCCAACAAGGCCGTCCTCTGCCACATATGTGGTCAGCGCCTTGGGTCCCTCCATGTGTATTCTTGGTTGGTGATCCAGTCCCTGGGACCTCTTGGGGTTCTGGCCTATTGACACTGTTGCTCCCTCCATGGGGGTGAAAACCCCCTCAGCTCCTTCAGTCCCTTCTCCAATTCCTCCATCAGAGACCCCTGAGCTCAGTCCAGTGATTGGCTGCAAGCTTCCGCCTCTGTCTTTGTCAGGCTCAGGCAGAGCCTCTCAGGAGACAGCCATATCAGTTTTTCATTAACAAGCACTTCCCTGCATCCACAATAGCATCTGTCTTTGGTGGCTGTATATGGGATCGATCCCCAGGTGGGGAAGTCTCTGGATGGCCTTTCCTCCAGTTTCTGCTCCACACTTTGTCTCCCTATTTCCTCCTGTGAGTATTTTCTCCACCCTTCTAAAAAGCACTGAAGCATCCACAGTTTGGTCTTCCTTCTTCTTAGTCTTCATATGGTCTGTGAATTGAATCTTGGGTATTCTGAACTTTTGGGCTAATATCCACTTATCAGTGAGTACATACCATGCTTGTTCCTTTGTGACTGAATCACCTCACCCTGGATGATATTATCAAGTTCCATGTATTTGCCTGCTAATTTCATGAAGTCACCGTTTTTAAAAGCTGAGTAGTACATCGTGTAATATACCACATTTTCTGTGTCCATTCCTCTGTTGAGGGACATCTGGGCTCTTTCCAGCTTCTGGTTATAATAAATAAGGCTGCTATGAACATAGTGGAGCATGTGTCTTTATTACATGTTGGAGCATCCTCTGGGTATATGCCCAGGAGTGGTATAGCTGGGTCCTCAGGTAGTACTATGTCTAATTTTCTGAGGAACCGCCAAACTTATTTCCAGAGTGGTTGTACCAGCTTGCAATCCCACCAACAATGGAGGAGGGTTTGTTTTTCTCAACATCCACTCCAGCATCTGCTGTCCCCTGAGTTTTTAATCTTAGCCATTCTGACTGGTATAAGTTGGAATCTCAGGGTTGTTTTGATTTGCATTTTCCTGATGACTAAGGATGTTGAGCATTTCTTTAGGTGCTTCTCAGCCCTTCGAGTTTCCTCAGTTGAGTCTCTGTTTAGCTCTGTTACCCATTTTTTAATAGGGTTGTTTGGTTCTCTGGGGTCTAACTTCTTGAGTTTTTTGTATATATTGGATCTTAGCCCTCTATCAAATAGTCACTTTAAGATATTAAGAAATATGTAGCCTTTCCCTTAGAATTCTTCATACATTAAATAAATACACCCAAGAGAAAGCCCCTTTGTGTAAGAGTTATCTGAAATGGCTCGTCATCTGGTCTCTGTTCAGCATCATCTGCGTACCCATGGGTATGTGCCCTCACATTTGCTTCCTGGCATTCATCAGCACTGATAATGTTGGCAACATGGTTGAAATCGATGCCACCAATTTACCTAAGGATATATTGAATACATTTCGTACATTACCTTGAAGGATGGGAAGTAAATTTCAGTGACCTGTAAAATTCAACTGTGTACATAAAGCATTCATTGTTAAAACTATGGAAGATTTGTTTTTATGACTGCTGAGGGTCCAGACTTCCCGTTGTAAAGTGTGCAGGGTGCTGGGATAGGCTGTGACCCCAGTGAATACAGTCTGCAGGACTAAAGTCAAAACAGATTGTTTCTACCCATGGGACAGGGTCTCTTGTGCCCTATGCTGGCCTTGAGTTCATCCTCCTCCTGCCTCTACTCCTGGAGGTCTGGGATTTGAGGCCTGTCCTGCTGTTACTAACTTCAAACAAGACTTTGACAGCTAAGGCTTCTATACTGAAAATGAGTGACATTTAATTTTGGGAGTTGGGAACTGTTTCAGTTGAGCAGAGGAAATAGGGAACTTGGAGAGTCCTACTTATAACGGAGGACCTGGTGGAGACACGCAGGGTGGACTGGAAAGGAACATGGTAAGAGGACCAGCTGGGAGTCAGCAAAAGGGAAAAGGAAGGAACTGATGGGAGGGACTTTTCACAGTACAAATAGTTTGTCTATTTAGGAAGGCCGAGTAAGAGAATAACTTACACCCAATACAAAGGTGTGAAACATATTTTAGTAAAAATAAAAATTAATTTCAGCATAGAATTATAAATTATAATAATTTACTTATGAATATTAACTATGCTATAAACAAACAAGCCCTTGAAGGTTGGGGAGAGAGGTATGATAGCAGGTGTTCACCGTCAGGGAGAGCATGGTAGTGGCCGTCATCCTCCACTGGCAAGGCAGAGATGAGATTGTCGCCTTAAGTGTGGACTATGTAGTAAGACTCGTCTCAAAACACAAAATAATAAATAAAATAAATAAAAGCTAATCAATATTGTTGTAATTATTTTTCCTTTTTTTAAAAAAAAAGTCAAGATAAAAGTTTTTCTCAACATACAGTTGATGTTTTCTTTCTCCAGTGGTAGTCATAGTTGGCAAAAAAAAAAAAAATGTTGCTACATGATAATTAACTTTTTTTTCATTTTTATTTTCAATATTCTATGTTTACATTCCAAAGGCTTTCCCCTTTCCCAGTTCCCCCCCACCATATGTCCCATAATTCCTTTCCCCCCCAACTATTCCCCAATCATTCTCCCCCCACGATTTCTCTGTTCTGGGTCTACAAAACTGGATGATAATTAACTTTTTAATCTCATTTTTACTGCTCTTTTATGAGTTTTGGCTCCTGCCACATATACAAATATTCATTTTTCAGTTATCGATAGTCATTTCCTAACCAGTTTTCAGAATTGAGATTATTAACTTCATGCTCTTCTGTTTATCCTATTTATTCTATTTAGAGTTTACTTGACCATTCTCTTGTCCACATTCGAGTTATATTCTCATTCTTTCTATTTACATTATGCCACTATAAATGCTTGTATATGTAGCTATTTTTGTAAGGAATAAAAACCCTAAAACCAAGAATGACTGGTCCAAAAGTGCATCTTGAGGATTCTTTTTTTATTGAATTATATTCAATATTGACTGATTATATCTTAATTTACATTTCTAATGCTAAAACCTTTCCCAGTTTTCCCCCTCCCTGAAAACCCTCAACCCCTCCTCCCACCCCCTACCTCCAAGTATATGCCCCTCCCCCCCCACTCCCTCAACCCCTTGATTTCCCTTTGTTGGGGCCTCTATTGAGCCTTCTCAGGACCAAGGACCACTCCTCCCACTGATGCCTGACAAAGCATTCCTCTGCCACACTTTGGCTGGAACCATGTGTACCCCTTGGTTGATGGCTTAGTCCCTGGGAGTCCTGGGGCCTCTGGGTGGCTGACATCATTGTTCTTCCCATGGGGCTGTAAACCCCTTCAGCTCCTCCAGTCTGTCCTCCAACTCCCTCATTGGGGACCCCGCGCTCAGTCCAATGGTTGGCTGCTAGCATCTGCCTCTGTATGTGTAAGGCTCTGGCAGGGACCCTCCGGAGACAGCCATAACAGGCTCCTTTCAGTATGCACTTCTTGTTGTCCATAATAGCATCAGGGTCTGGTGACTATTTATAGGATGAATCCCCAGGTAGGGCAGTCTCTGGGTGACCTTTCCTTCAGTCTCTGCTCTACACTTTGTCTCTTCCCTCTGGACCATTTATCACCTTTTTGTCTGTTACATAATTTTAAAACAACTTCAAACCTTAGAAATGTCCCTGATAAGTGGATATTAGCCTAGAAACTTGGGACACCAAAGACACAATCCACATACCAAATGATGTCCGATAGGAAGGAATGAGTGGACCCTGGTTTTGGAAAGGCTCAAAGCATCAGTGTAGGGGAATATCAGAACAGGGAAGTGGGAAGGGGTGGATGGGGGAACACGGGGAGGGAAAAGGGCATGTGGGACCTTTGGGGGGCGGGGAACCAGAAAAAGGGAAATGACATGTAAGTATGGAATATATTCAATAAAAAAAAGAAAAAAAGAAAAAAAGAAACGTCCTAAGATCAGTAGGAAAGATCCTGTTGTTTCCCTGAATCACAGGCTGCTAGTTTGCTGCTCCACCGCCCTCAAACTGTTTGGGTACATTTCCTATAGCGGGAACCCCCCTTCCTCCGTCCAGCCACGGTGGAGTGGGGAGAACCATCCTTCTCCACATCCAGGACTGACCCATATTCCAGAAGAGTCATTGACAGCAGAAGCTGCAGAACACACCATCACATTGGGCTTTATTTCCTTAACCACCCTCAGTCTGGAACATTCCTTTACATTTTTCTTTGACTTTTGTGTCCTGACACATATTATCAATTCCAGGCCATATATTATAGATTATAAATTTTGTAGAATTCTCTGGTTTTGAAGTTGTAGCTAGCGACACATTAATCATTGATTAGGAAATAAAAGTTTCTCGTCTTTGGGTTTAATTATGGGCGCTATGCAAATAAACGGGGACTGAAGAGCTACCACATGCTGCTAGGTGGGACACTTAGACACGTAATGGCTGATGAGTGTGTAATCTTAGCACTGTGGACAAGTAAGACTAGTAAAGAGACAAGGGCGGCTCACACCGTGACGAGGCACTCACTGTCCCTTCTCCTGCAGCTACTATCTCCCGAAAAAGTTCACTCAGTGCAATATTGAGGAATATCATGACTTCCTGAATAGTGGTGGAGGTACCTGCCTGTTCAACAAGCCTTCCAAGGTAATAAGGTGATCAAGACTGATGATTTATCAATCATGGCACACTGTTGTCAACACCAGTTTACCAGTGTCTGCTGGATCTACAAAAGAGAATCTGGCCGGATGCGTTCCATGCCTTTCTTTCAAGGCCAGCTCTAATCTGGGACGGTTGGGGTTATTCTGATGGTATATTCTGACAGAAGTTACCGGAGATTTTGTTTTGTTTTCTTTCATCCTTTCTAGCTACAAAAGTGTGGATATTTATTTTCATCCTGTAATGTGAAAACTTTGGTTAACTTCTAAATTAATATTATACAGCTAGGTAATAGTAATTGCAGTGTACTAACAATATATGTCATCATAGGACAAACTATATTTAAATGACAAAAAAATGATGGCAGTTAAAAAGTAAAATAGGCTTAAAAGTCTCCTTGTGATCAGGTCAAAACTGGCTTTAATTCCAAGAGTTAATTGTTACTGCTGTTCTCTGCAAAGTTGTGTCCACAGCCGTAGTCCTGTTTTATACTGAACGGGTTAGCAGGCATAGTCATTTTGTGGTCACTTTCTGATCTAAAGGAAACTTTGTTCACAAATCATATGATCACCATGTGTTCAAAGCCAGCTTGGGCTACAGAGACAGAGCTACTTAACCAAAGATAATTAAAACAAAACTAAATAAAACCCCCAAGTTTAGCGGGGGTTTTCCGCTACTCTCCTTTATGCTCTTCAAGCAGGTCGCACACATCCAGCCACCCACCCATCAGCATTTGGATCTGTGAATGAAAGATATACACACATTAGCTTATTTTTGAAATGTCTTGGCTAACTCAATGACTCGGCAGTTCTAGCCCTTCTCTTGCTATCCTAGACCCAACTGGGGAAGTGGTCAGTGGCCAATTACCCCAAATTTCACGTGACTGCTTGGCTTTATCGCCTGCAACATCTACATCCATCTGTCTCTTTCTCCTGAATCAGGGCAAATCTCTGTCCTCCATGTCTTTATGTATCCAAATCTAAGGGTCCTGCCCCACCTCCCTTTGCCCAATCTTCATTGATTGATCAAAGACCAACTGGGGACAAGGACCTACATATAGCATTTGGACATGCAGAGTCCGGCCTCTGCATCACACACACACACACACACACACACACACACACACACATGGGAGGGGGGGGACTAAATCCTGAAAGGGGAAATGAAAATACCCTCCTCCTTAGTATAGATATAAAAATGTTTTTTTTTTAATTTTATGAGTTTTGTCTGCATATGTGTCTGTGAACCACACGCATGCCTTGTGTCTGAGGATTCCAGAAGAGTTCCAGATTGTCAGAATTATAGTTACAGACAATTGTGAGCTGTTGTTCGGGGTCTGGGAGTGGAGCCCGGGCCTCTCCAAGACAACAGGTGCTGTTAACCACTGAAAAGAATACTAACGGGATTTTTGCAGGTAGTTAGATTTGAGCCTCATGATAGTTATAGACAGCTGATTCATTAGATGGACAGCTTCTATCACTGACAGTGATTAAGGAAGTAAAGTCTCTGCTGTGTTTGTGTCAAGGTCTTATCATTTTGCATCTCTTTCATTGTGCTGTGTTGTATTTTACCTCTGGCTGTTAAACTCAGGCCTCCCATACCCCAAGTGTGTGCTGTGCTGTTAAGCACTTCCTCATTCCTTGATAAGAGTGTGATTTAGGATCCCTGACTTGATTTCCTGCTTTCTTACTATAATGGACACTCAATGTCAAACTGGTTTTCGTCAATGGCTACATCATCTTTTATTTTGGTGACATTTACCGTACCCTACGTAGCTTGCATATTATATAATGTCAACATACAGTACTAGGTTTGAATATCAAAATAAAAACAAAATTTGGTCTTCTAAAGTTCCAAGTTCTAAAACTGTACTTTTCACTCTGAGGTAAATAAAAATGTAGCGGGTGTAGACAGTGCACACAGCGGGCGTGTTACCGTGTGTTTCTGATACTGAGGATTGTGTACTTCAGCCCTGTCTGCTTTCCCTCCCACAGCTTCTTGATCCTCCCGAGTGTGGAAATGGCTTCATTGAAACCGGAGAGGAGTGTGACTGTGGCACCCCTGCAGTAAGTCCCTGTCACCTTGAAGATTCTTTTGAGGTAGCTAGCTCCATGCTCTGGAGATAGGGCCGAGCATCACATCTTAGACATTTTACAGGATTTGTGGAGGGATGACTGTTATCGTGAGTTTGGACATTCACTTTAAAACGTATCTTGGTACTTTTAGGAAAAATGACAACATTTTCTAATGTTTTACACCTGCTTGTATTCCTTAGGAATGTGCCCTTGAAGGGGCAGAGTGTTGTAAGAAATGCACCTTGACCCAAGACTCTCAGTGCAGCGATGGCCTCTGTTGTAAAAAGTGCAAGGTAAATAATTTGCCAACTAATGGCCAAAGGTTGAAAGGGAGGCATGTGCTTAAACGGGTACAACTATGCCTGGATAATCCAATAGCCATAATGCATTGCAAAGGCTGAATTCTCGGTGGTGAAGTCTTCTGAGGTGTGGCTTTGGTTAGTATTCCCATTTAATAGTAATTTACCTGATGTTTTAAAGCCAGCACAGGAGCGAGCCAGGGCCTAAACACTGTTACTCTTTAGAGACCAGCTTCCCATCCTGACGCCCTGCGGTGCAGGCACCATAGAGAGAAGCAGGTGCTAACTCATCTTAGTGTTAACTCAACTGTCTTACCAATATAGGCTTCTTTCCCTGCTGACCGGCTTCAGCACGAGGCACTCAGGGAACAAGAGGGATGCTTTAGATGAGATAACTCTATACTGCCAAACCGGTGAGGATGCGTCTTGATTTCCCATCCCATTTCATCTTTAGACTTACCTTCAAATGCTTAAACTTTTACATCAAGATTAAAAGTCACTCAGGGCTTAACTTTCCTCATTCATGACCTGATAATAATATTCGGTGATTTGTGGGCTTTAGGAACTGTCTTTCTCTAGTTCTCCATGTTTTTATGAAGCAGAGCCACACACTTGAACAGCAATGAGCATAGATTCTCAGTTCCTGTTTGTTGAACGGATAAATGAGTCTGCGTGGCAGTTTCAAGGACTGTCCACTGACTGGACAGCTGGAAAGAGTTAAAGGGACGTGGCACAGAGTACTGTCATGGGACCGCTCCTCTTTGGGAGAAGCACTTTTTGACTCATGCCATCTTAAATCCGGATCTCCTGGCTGGTGCGGACATTCTGGTCTGGATATGAATAAGACATACTGTCTGTAGTCAGGTTATACCTTGTGCTTCCTAGGACGTTAGCAACATCCTTGGGTTTTATCTATTAGATATCTATCTATTAGAATCTGGAAGATCTGCCCCGGTCATGACAACAAAATGTCTCTAGATGTTGTCAAATGTCCCCTTTGGGGCACAGCCATCCCTGCTTGGTACCTCTGTTTTAGATAAGGCTTGCCAGTACACTTTCGGAATAGGCTCTGTTATCCTGATTGGAGCTGCTCTGATCGAAGGTTGCTAAGGAACCTGCAGAGATGGGTCCAGAGAGCGGTGCTGCTGACCCCCCGCCCTGCTCGCAGTGGTTCCTCTTGTTTCCAGCCCGTTGCTCTGTCTCAGGCAGCCTCCAAAGAGCTCTCCGGAAGCACCTTCAGGCAGACGTTCTCTCATTTGGGCTTGCCTAGAGATCTCTGAGGAGGCAGTCAGGGATCAGGATGCTGTGTGTGTTTTTGTGTTTTGGGGAGGGAAGAGGAGCGGGGCGAAATGGGGAGCGGCTTCCGCTCACTTGCCCTGTCCCTGTTCTGCTTTGTTGTGGGTTTGTTAACTGCTGTGTGTAAATCCAGTGAGGCTCGAGGTCGATTCCACGGCATCACCCCTGTATGAAGTATTTGAAACAAAGAAGCAGGAAACAAGCAACTCTGCAAGACCCATCCAGAGGCACATATAGCAGAAAATTAGAAAAGGGTAGAAGGCGAAGATTTAAATATATGGAGGCGAGGCAGAGGGTAGGAAAGCAGCATTCCTGTGATGTGGTCGAAACATAACTTTTCAGTTCTCGGCAGGCGAGGCGAGAAAGCAGGAACCGGAAGTTATCAGATAAAGGCGTAAACCAGAAGCCCCAAATCCAAAGGCCACTCGGCAGAAGTTCCTAGAACTTGGGCTAACTCACCCTTGAACCTCCCCCCTGTTTTATCAGGATACTGTGGCACTTATGTGTGGTGACTGTGGAAGTTATGTCAACCACAAGGAACTATATCTCTTGCAGTTATTAAAACAGCAGCTCGTTCGGGAACTGTGTTTTGTATAGGCTGTCAATCTTAAAATTTTAACAGTTTACGTTTGCATTTGTCTTTTAATATGGGACTATGAGAGGATTTTTTTTTTTTTAATGTTTTCACAGTTTTGCACATAGAGCGTTGTTCTTTTTCAGTTTCAGCCTCTGGGGACCGTGTGCCGAGAGGCAGTGAATGACTGTGACATTCGTGAAATATGCTCAGGAAATTCAAGCCAGGTAACTTGCCATGATTACTCCACACATGGTAATTAAAGGAAACTGGGGGCATCTTCGGCGTGTCACAAGAGAAATACAGATGGGCAAGATGCCGTTTGTCTGTGCTCCACCACGCTTCCCTCTCCCCTGCCCCGCCAGGTAAGCCATTCTACTGCGTTCTGTCATTGAGGGACACAGTCAGCGCTTGCTTCGCGTCATCGTTGGCCAGATCTTTTTCTCTTATCATCTTTGCAAAATCTCACACGATGTCCCCAAGAAATAGAGACAACATAACCACACACTTGGCTGTGTTTCAGCCAAACAAAGAAAGACACCTGGGGAGAAGGGACAGGAGGGTCACTCATTACAATGGGCATCTTTCCCAGGGACCTGATAACACAAGGCTAGAGGAGAAGTTTATGCTTTGTGTAGGGAGCTGGTTTTATTTAACAAAGCTATAGAAATCTGTATGTCAGGACAAGGACTGCCAACAGTCTTCTGTGCTTCCAGAGAAGAAGGATTAAGAAGTGACATGTGTGTAATGGGGAAAAAATAATTGATTTAAAGATACAAGGAAATCTTCATGTAAGAGAATTCCCCCCTTTTACCATGCAATTAGCAGAGTTTTCTAAGCTCTTGTGGCATTAATAATGACAATAATTACCACTAAGGCTTCTAAATCAATGTGATTATAAATAAGGAGGAATTGTTAAATAATCTCAAATCCAAAATCCATGTTTATCAGAGGTGCTGTGTTGAGTTAGGTTAAACAGTACACCTTGGTAGAGATTATTATAGGGGACTGTTCTGTTACCTTCATTTAATATGTTACATCCATTATAAATGTTATCTATGAAATCATACATCAGTGACATAAGAACGTTTCTGTGATGAAAATAACCAGAAAAGAAAGCATATAATTACCTTTTGCTTGGTTCTTAAACATCAAGATTATAGAGAAGGCTACATGAGTGTTTTAGAGAAGAAAAGGAGCTGCAGTGGGTGGATTCTCTGTCACCCCTTTCCCCTGTCCTTTTATACTGGCCATCTTCCCCAGGTGACTGTGTAATCTGTGTTTTTCTCTCACTGGGGTCATAAACTGTATATGGCCAGGCGTGTGCTCACTAGAGTACTTTATAATTTCTAAGTTACTTCAAGGAAAGATGATGTGATGAAGTATAACATTCTTTCCCAAAGTTAGTATCAGCAGTCTTCCTTCCCTATTTCAGGGTCCGCCCCCCACTTATTTCTTTCTTTTAAAAAATATTTTTGTTTTTACTTGAAAAATTTGCTTACGAAATAGCAAGAGTCCTTAGTAAATTTTCAGATAATTTCACCTTAGTTGGTTTCATCTCCATCTTCCTGCCCTGCTGTATCCTAGACTCCCAGGACTTTAAGTGAAAGGCTGTACTGCTCCCTGTGGCGAAAGGCAGGAAAGTGTCCTTATGACTTCTCTGATAGGGGCCCGTTCCAGGCTTTTGTCTTAAGCCCCAGTTCCTTCTCTTGGGACTCATGCATCTGAATGAAGCATGTGCTAATGCATATGTTATCTACCAAGCTATTCTAAGAAGTTCTTTTCTCTGTAGCTTTTGCCTCTGGTAGATGCCATACTTTTCAAAGGATGCTCCTTAAGTATATTTCTTCTTGCCTCCTTTTAATCATCTCCTTTTCTGCATAGTTTATGGGAATTGGAGTATTATCAACCACGACTATATAAAATGAGAACATTAATGGGATTGGGTCAGCCTGATGTTTGATCTGAGTTGGGGTGATAGTTTGCTCTTTTTTTCCTAGTGTGCCCCCAATGTGCATAAAATGGATGGATATTCGTGTGATGGTACTCAGGTAAGCCACTCATTTTTACCTAAAGTTTCCATGGGTGCCAGCATGAAAGAAATGTTAAAATTGTATCTCGATAAGATCAGTTTGGATGGGTCACAGTCAATTCAGATGACAACGCTCCTGTGCTGTGCGCTGTCCTTTTCCCGTTCTGTAGCACAGCGGATGTTATTACTACTGATGGGTGTTCATTTTCTCGTTTTAGGGAATTTGCTTTGGAGGAAGATGTAAGACGAGAGATCGACAATGCAAATACATCTGGGGGCAAAGTAAGTTGTCACGTGGCTTCACCGTGTCTGTTTCCACACGGCATCGGCACACTCTTACAAGGACACCTGGACTAAAGGGAATTGTTGATCATTTCATAACTGGAGCTTCTCAAAAACCACTGCAGGATTAGGAACACTTTTCTAGAAATTAGAGAAAGGCTTCTTTGTTGAGAAGCCATGACCCCACAGTTTCTGGCAGGTTGGCAGTGCCCGTGGAGGAGGCAGTAGGCTCCTTTGCTGCCGGGTAGGTGCACAGCTTGGAAATAGAGCAGTCTTGATTTCAGCTCCTCAGCTGAGTGCCCTCGAGCAGAAGACCCCATATGGCCTTGCATAGCCATACGGGATGGACATGGTCTCTAGGTAGGTACCCTTGCCTTAGACCTAAGCGTGTTAAACAGAGCTGCTTTTTCCCTGTCGACCATCTTCTTTAGGCTCCAACTGGCCTTCATCGTTATAGGTGACCTTCTACTGAGATAGCTCACCTGTAAAGAACAGAAAAGTTAATGTTATTCTTTTCAAAAATCTGTCACGGTTTTGAAGGAGAATATTTTTACCGTTTTTAATCTAAATATTGGTATTTACATTTACAAAACCTAAATTTGTATTTAAAGTTTGTATTAAATCTTTTTCCCAGAATTAATAGCCAAAATTTTTGGAAGATGTTTTTGGTCTAAACTCTTTAAAAAGTATTTTTTTTGTTGTTGTTGTTGTTTTGCTTTTTGGGGGGATAGAGTGTTACCTTGTAGTCTGGTCATGTACCTTGGCCAGTCAGACCTTGAATTTGCAAGCTTGCCTCAGCTGCCCAAGTGCCGTGATTACAGGCATGGGCTACCATGCCTGCACTTTGAAAGGTAATTTGTACTAGCAGACGCTATGAAATGAGTCGCAGTCCTTAGATACCAGTCAGTAGCTGCAATCCTTTTAGGAAAAGAACGTGTTCTCTGAATGTCTTGAGAAGGGTTGAGATGAGAAGATTTAGTCAGGTAGGTTTGTACTCTAAATAAAGGGATACTATTTTTTGTTTCTTCTGTTTGAGCAGAACAGGTGAGAAATAAGCAATGTAATTAGCTGCTCTTTAATACGTGCAGCTCCAGCACCCCTTATTTGGAATGGCTAGTACCAGAGGGATGTAAGATTGTGGAATTTTATGTCAGGGGGTTCTTGTATATAGAGAATGAGAGGCGATGCAGCATGCAGTTCACGCGTGTCACACACACACATTATGAGGTTAATTTTACATAATATTTTTAATATTCGTAATGCAACTGTATTTTTACTGAGACTTTTCATATTATATCAGGACATGGATATTCCCTTTTTAAAATTATTTATTTAACATGGTTATGTGTGCGGGTGTGGAGTATGTGATATGTATGTGTGGTATGGTGTATGAGCAGGTGTGCATGCCTGTGCACTCACGGAAGGCAGAGGGGGCGTCAGGTGTCTGTCACTCTCCACTTTATTCCCCTGAGACAGGTCTGTCACTGAGCCAGGAGCTAAGCTGGCATCTAGCAAGCCCCAGTGATCCTCCTGCCCCTGCCCCTGCCCCATGACTCTGCGATAACAGCACATGCGTGCTCGTTCTTGGCATTGTTCATGATTTGAAGCCAAGGCCTCATGTTTGCACAGTCCCTTCTCTTACTCACTGCGCCGTAGCTTCAGGATATGGTCGTGAAATCTTCTACGTGTGGTATCTTGTTAGCTCTTAAAGAGTCTTGAAACATGAAGCTTTTCAGAATTTTGGTTGAGGAATGCTTAACCTGAATCACCAATCGGCATTTGATTAGTTCACAAAAGTCTTTGTTATTTTTGTTTGTTTGTTTCTTTTTTTGTGCTTTTTTTTAAAAATAGGATTTCATGTAGCCTAGGCTGGCCTTGAGATCCTGTGGAACAGAGGATGATCTTGAACCCCTAATCCTCCTGCCTCCATCTCCAAGTTGCTGAATTATTAGGCTTACCCTAACTGGCTAGAAAATCATTTAGTTCTAGCAGGTGACTCTGATATACTGGCTTCAGAAAAGACAAAAATTGGTAAAGATGCTGGAATACCTTAAAGTTCTACTTGCCTTTCAAAGACTTTTCATGAACTCAATATCATCTAAAAGCAAAATAAAAGTATTTCTTATGTCAGTTAAGAATTAGTAAGCAGTGCCGAACATTGGTGGTGTACTCATTTAATCCCAGCACTTGGGAGGCAGGGGCAGATGGATTTCTGAGTTTGAGGTCAGCTTGGTCTACAGAGTGAGTTCCAGGACAGCTAGGGCTAGAAAAAAAAAAAAAAAAAAACCAAACCAAACCAAACCAAACCAAAACAACAACAACAACAACAACAACAACAACAACAAAAGAATTAGTAAGCAAGGTAAAAGTAATGTTGCACTTTCTTAAATCCAATTGGACTGCATAATATTTGCATAATGCCCCTTTTTATTAATAATGTTTCTGACTGAGAACTTATACATCAGGTGTTGTGATTACAATATGTACTCAAGGTTAGTATCATCCCCTACATAGTGCCAGATCCTGGGGAAGATTCTCTCAGTCTGCGGTCTAACTCTCCTGGGGAGTCTTCATGTGCTTGCTTTCCTATTCCAAGTAAGGTTCCACAGAAGATGTACCCACACTGTGTCTATGATATGGCACACCTTTTGTAAGTGACGGTACAATTTCTGTTTTTATCATTGCTCACTACAGTGAGTATGGCTCTTTACTTCAGTGTCCCGTGTTACCTCCATCACTGATGTACAATTCTTTTCTGCTTCAGAGGTGACAGCATCTGACAGGTACTGCTATGAGAAACTGAACATTGAGGGGACTGAGAAGGGGAACTGCGGGAAAGACAAAGACACGTGGACACAGTGCAACAAACGGTGAGCGCTCCCGAACCCAGAGGTCATTCGTCATGCGGTTTACAATTCCACGTGGGATGTTCCCGTTTGGGACGCTTGATAAAGCATGCTCTCTGGTCTGTTCTCCTCATCCTTCCCCAGAGCTCCAGCATCACAAAGGACGCTAGTTCCCCACATGAACCTGGACCTCTTCCTTAGGGTCCTTGTACAAGGATAACCTGAAGGTTCTCCTGGTAGCTGCTACGTTCTCTCACCTAAACAGTCCCTCCCAGCACTTCAAGATTGAGGAAGATTGAGGAAGCCACATTCCCAATGCTGCTGAGTGAATTAGCTAGCTCTGACCTTTCTAAACTACCTCTTGTCTTTGCTAAATGTCTCAATATTTCACTGCCCCATGTAGGTAAGAGTATTTGACTCCATTTTTCCTCTGTATGTTGTCCAAACACGGATCGTGGCTGTTTCCCCCTTTGCTCCCTGCCACTTATTGGGAAGCATCCTCCTTTCTCCATTGCTGTCATTAACACAGCCAAGCCCTCCAACTCTAAGAACTATAAAATCCCTTGAGCTCTCCCTACTGGAATTCTCAAGCATACTATTATCAGAATAGTCTTCTAAACTCTTTTGAATGCCCGATCTTTGCTCAGATGTCCATAGCTCTACACAGCTAGTTAGTAGAGTTCCCATCATGCACTGAGTGTGCACTGTGTGCTGAGCACATTCACCATGTCACGTGGGTGAGCCTGCCGTGGCGTTATGAAAGTCTCTCATTTCATTGATGAAGAAACCAAGGCGTGATCAGTGTCTGGGACCAAGAACCTGTAGCTAGGACTAGAGAAAGAATTAGTATCTGCTGTTCTGGTATCAGATTGCTCTCTTAGCTTTTCTGCTGAAAGTCTGTGGTCTTAATTAACAAATAAAATGGAACCCTAGGCTGGACATAGGGGTGCACACCTTTCACCCTAGCACTTGGAAAGCAGAGGAAGATAGATCTCTGCATCTGTTGCACAATGAGTTCCAGACCAGGATGACATGGGGAGATCCGGTCTCCAAAAAAAAAAAAAAAAAAAGTGTGTCTGGGGGAGGAACCCAGCTGTGTACCTCTTTTATGATTTGCACCAAACCACATTTTTTTTTGTCTTTTCTTCTTTGGTCTTCCAAACCCTACAAGCCTCACTATTCTTTTTTTTTCCTTCATTTTTTACCTTATTTATTTTTTAAATTATTATTTTTATTTGCATTTCAAATGTCTCCTTCCTGGTCTCCCGTCCATAAACCCCTCATCCCACCCTCCCGTCCCTCTGGCTCTCCACTCTAGCATCCCCCTTCTCTGGGGCATCAAGCCTCCACAGGACCAAGTTCCTCCCCTCCCACTAATTCCAGATGAGGCCATCCTGTGCTGCATATGTAGTGGTAGCCACAGACCAGCCCATGTATATACTCTTTGGTTGGCGGCTTAGTCCCTGATAGCTCTGAGGGGTCCAATTAGTTGATACTGTGGCTCTTCCTATGGGGTTGCAATCCCCTTCAGCTCCTTCAGCCTTCCCCTAACTCTTCAATTCCAGCTCAGTCCAATGGTTGTCTATGAGTATCTGCATCTGTCTTAGTCGGGTGCTGGCAGAACCTCTCAGAGGACAGCCATACCAGGCTCCTATCTGAGAGCACATCAGCAATAGGGTTGGGGTTTGGTGTCTGCAGATTCGATGGATCCCAGGGTGGGCAGTCTCTGGATGGCCTTTCTTCCTTCCGTCTCTGCTCTATCTTTTTGTCACTGCATTTTCTTTAGACAATTTGGGATTAAAATTTTGAGATGGGTGGGTTGCCCCATCCCTCAAATGTAGGCCATGCCTATCGACTGGAGGTAGTCTCAACAGCTTCTATCTCCCTGCTGTTGGGCATTTCAGCTAATGTCATCCACACTGGGTCCTGAGAGCCTCTCAAATCCCTAGTGTGTTTTGGAATTTCTAGTGGTCCCCCCACCCCTCCTACCCCCGCCACTCCCTTCTTCCACTGCTACATATTTCTATTCATTCTCCTGGCCCTCTGGACTTCTCTCCTGTCCCCTCACATCTGATCCTGCCCCCCTTTTTCATTCCACTCTCCTTGTCTACCCAAGTCACTCCTTCCTTCTGCCTCCTATGATTATTTTGTTTCCTCTTTAAGTGAGATTGAAGCATCTACACATTGCCCTTTCTTCTTGTTAAGCTTCATGAGGTATTATAAATAAGGCTAAGAGCATAGTGGAACATCTTTTGGGCATATACCCAGGAGTAGTATACCTATGTCTTCAGGAAGAAGTATTCCCTATTTTCTGAGGAACTGCCAGATTGATTTCCAAGGTGGTTGTAACAGCTTTCAATCCCACCAGCATTGGAAGAGTATTCCTCTTTCTCCATATCCTTGCTAGCATCTGCTGATGCCTGAGTTTTTGATCTTAGCCATTCTGGTTGGTGCAAGGTGGAATCTCAGGGTCATTTTGATTTGCATTTCCCTGATGACAAAGGATGTTGAACATTTCCTTAGGTGCTTCTCAGCCATTTGAGAATCCTCAGTTGAGAATTATTTGTTTAACTTTGTACCTTATTTTTCAATTGGGGTATCTTGTTTTCTGGAATCTAACTTGAGTTTTTTATTTCTACCTGACCAAGTTATCATTGAATAGAATGTTGTTCAGCTTCCATGAGTATGTGGACTTTCTGTTGTTTTTGTTGTTATTGAAGACCAGCCTTAGTCCATGGTGTTCTGATAGAAGGCATGGGATTAATTCAATTTTCTTGTTTTTGTTGAGGTTTGGTGTGGGCAATATTAAAAAGAATGGCAATATTCCGTGCTATGCCGAATGCCTGCGGGCCACACAGCTCCAGCAGGGTGTTCTCATCACAGCAGACTCTTTGGCCCGTGGCTACGGAAAGGTCTCCACCCAACCCACTAAGTTCCCTTGGCTGGTTGTTGCCATGGCATCCCCATGCAATGACCACCCACCTCTCGGTTAGCTGTCATAATTCCCAGTAAAATCAAAACTCTAGAAGTGTATAAAATTAATCAGTCAGTTTTATATATCAATACATGCTCAACTCACAAGATGCCCACACAATAATTTCAGAGCCAGTTGTTAATGATACAAGCTGACCACCTAGATTAGACAAGTTATCCCAATTATTCTATCCCTGTATGATGTCATACATACCTGTGGCTATTTAAAGTCATGTGGGATCTGAACCATCCTGTTTGCTCTCCGTTTCCTTCCTTCTCTTCTCTTGTGTTGCTCCTGTCTCTGCAACTTTTAGCTCTGCCTCCCTTTTCCTTGTTCAATCACAGGCTTCTTTTTGTATTAATATTTAAGTTGATGGACAGAGTAAATCCTGCTACAGAGGTTTGTGTCCGACTATATGGTCATTTTGGGGAAGGCACCATGAGGTGTTGAGAGGAAGGTATACTCTTTTGTTTTAGGGTGAAATGTTCTGTAGATATATGTGAAATCCATTTGGTTCATAACTTCTGTTAGTTTCACTGTGTCTCTCTTTAATTTCTGTTTTCATAATCTGTCCATTAGTGAGAATGGCATGTTGAAGACTCCCACTATTATTGTATAAGATTCAATGTGTTTTGACCTTTAGTAATGTTTTCCTTACAAATATGATTGCCCTTGCATTTGAGGCATAGATGTTCGTAATTAAAAGTTCATTTTGGTGGATTTTTCCTTTGATGAGTATGAAGTGTTCTTCCCCATCTGTTTTGATAATTTTGGTTGAAAGTCTATTTTATTGTATATTATAATGGCTACTTCAGCTTGTTTCTTGGGATTATTAGCTTGGAAATTTTATCCCAGCCTTTCACTCTGAGGTAGTATCTATCTTTGTTACTGAGGTGTTTCCTGTATGCAGGAAAATGTTGAATCTAGTTGGTTAGCCTGTCTCCTAGGAGATCTGTCATAACCAGGCTCACAGGTGAGATCCCCCACTGCAATACCTGGCCTAACTGGGACCCCCATGGAGTTCAGCAGACATGGGAATGATCTGCCCTTCAGGCAACACATTTTCCTGCAGACCTGCAACTCTGCACCAGGAAGAATGGGCACTCCAGCCACACACTCCCCTGCCCCTGCATACCCAGAGACAGCCTGACTTCTAGGAGGTCTGTCATAACCAGGCTCACAGAAGGCCTGCTCTAACCCAGCTCACAGAACTCTAACTGCCTACAAGGTGGACAGGCTCCAGTCAAGAGGCGGCAAAGCCAGTTAACACCAAAGATAACCATATGGCAAAAGGCAAGTGTAAGAACATAAGCAACAGAAACCAATGCTACTTGGCACCATCAGAACACATTTCTCCCACCAGAGCAAGCCCTGATTACCCTAACTCATCTGAAAAAAGAAAATACATAAAAGAAAATACTTAAAAAAGAAATACATAAATCCCTTAAAGAAATACAGGAAAACACAATCAAAGAGGTCAAGGAATTGAACAAAACCATCCAGGACCTAAAAATGAAAATAGAAACAATAAAGAAATCACAAATGGAGCCAACCCTGGAGATGTAAAGCCTAGGAAAGAGATTAGGAGTTACAGAAGCACGCATTACAAACAAAATACAAGGGATAAAAGAGAGAATCTCAGGTGCAGAAGATATCACAGAAGATATTGAAACAACAGTCAAAGAACATACAAAGTGCAAAATCTCCTAACCCAAAACATCGAGGAAATTCAGGACACAATGAAAAGACCAAACCTAAGAATAATAGGAACAGAAGAGAGTGAAGAATCCCAATTCAAAGGGCCAGAAAACCTCTTAAACAAAATCATAGAAGAAAACTTCCCTAACCTAAAGAAAGAAATGGCCATAAATGTACAAGAAGCCTATAGAACACCAAATGGAATGGCCCAGAAAAGAAAGTCCTCTTATCACATAAATACACAGCACTAAATACACAGAACAAAAAAGAATATTAAAATCAATAAAGGAAAAAGGCCAAGTAACATAAAGGAAGACCAATCAGAATTACACCAGACTTCTCCACAGAGACTCTAAAACCAAGAAGATCTTGGACAGATGTCATGCAGACCCTAAGAGAACACAAAATGCAAGCCCAGGCTGCTGTTGCTGCTGCTGCTGCTGCTGCTACTTCTTCTTCTTCTTCTTCTTCTTCTTCTTCTTCTTCTTCTTCTTCTTCTTCTTCTTCTTCTTCTTCTTCTTCTCCTTCTCCTTTTCTCCTTCTCCTTTTCTCCTTCTCCTTCTCCTTCTCCTTCTCCTTCTCCTTCTCCTTTTCTCCTTCTCCTTTTCTCCTTCTCCTTTTCTCCTTCTCCTTTTCTCCTTCTCCTTTTCTCCTTCTCCTTTTCTCCTTCTCCTTTTCTCCTTCTCCTTTTCTCCTTCTCCTTTTCTCCTTCTCCTTTTCTCCTTCTCCTTTTCTCCTTCTCCTTCTCCTTTTCTCCTTCTCCTTCTCCTTCTCCTTCTCCTTCTCCTTCTCCTTCTCCTTCTCCTTCTCCTTCTCCTTCTCTCCTTCTCCTTCTCCTTCTCCTTCTCCTTCTCCTTTTCTCCTTCTCCTTTTCTCCTTCTCCTTCTCCTTCTCCTTCTCCTTCTCCTTCTCCTTCTCCTTCTCCTTCTCCTTCTCCTTCTCCTTCTCCTTCTCCTTCTCCTTCTCCTCTCTCCTCTCCTTCTCCTCCTCCTCCTCCTCCTCCTCCTCCTCCTCCTCCTCCTCCTTCTTCTTTTATTCTTGGATAAGATTTGGGTTTTTTTGTTTTGTTTTGTTTTTTAATTTTTTTTAGATTTATTGAAAAGGGAAGTGAAGGGAAGTAAAAACACTTTATGATAAAATTAAAGATTTACATGGAAAATATTTCAGATAAACACATTTAAATTGACAATTTTCAAGGAAAATTATGGAGTAAAGAGGTAGAGATGTAAAACATTGTTAAATTAATCAAAATATGGGATAGAAACATTTTATGATAGAATTGGAGATTTAGGTGGAAAATATTTCTGATAAAATTGTAGAAAAATGTAGAAAAACATGTTAGAATTGAAGATTATCATGGAACATTTTATATAGATATAATAATGGTAGGCATAAAAGTATTCCTAAGCTGATTAAAAGTGGAATTATAAACATTTTCTGATAAACTTAAAGATTTACATGGAAAATATTTCTGATAAAATTGTAGAAATATATAGAAAAACATGTAAACATTAAAGATTATCATGGAAATTATATAGATAAAATGATAGGCATAAAGGTAATTCTAAGTTGATTGAAGGTAGAATTATAAACATTTTCAGATAACATTGAAGATTTACCTGGAAAATATTTCTGGTAAAATTCAAGAAATAAATAGACATAAATAAATAGTCATGTTAAAATTGACTATTTCATGGAAAATTTTACATAAAAATGGTTGATGTAAAAACTCTAAATTAATTGAAGGTAGAATTAGAAACATTTGTGATAAAATCAAAGATTAACATTGAAAACATTTCTGATAAAATGGAGGAAGTATATAGAAAGATATATTTAAATTGAAGATTATCATGAAAAATAATGCAGGTAAAATGGTAGACAAAAGAAATTACTAAATTAATTAAAAGGGGAATTACAAATACTTTCTGATAAAATTGAAGATTTACATGAGAAATATTTTGTTAGTCTATGTCTTTTTATTGGGGAGTTGAGTCTTGTTGTTAAGAGATATTAAGGAATAGTGATTGTTGCTTCCTGTTATTTTTTACATTTTTTTTTTTGTTTATGTGGGTATCTTCTTTTGGGTTTGTTGGAAGAAGATTACTTTCTTGCTTTTTCTAGGGAATAGTTTCCCTCCTTGTGTTGGCATTTTCCAT
The DNA here is from genome assembly GCA_964023405.1 of Apodemus agrarius. Classification (NCBI taxonomy): domain Eukaryota; kingdom Metazoa; phylum Chordata; class Mammalia; order Rodentia; family Muridae; genus Apodemus; species Apodemus agrarius. The sequence goes on from OZ030006.1 coordinate 21,498,524, forward strand.
CAATTATCCTTTGTAGAACTGGATTTGTGGACATATATTGTGGAAATTTGGTTTTATCATGGAATATCTTGGTTTCTCCATCTATGATGATTGAGAGTTCTGCTGGGTATAGTAGCCTTGGCTGGCATTTGTGTTCTCTTAGGGTCTGTATGAGGTCTTCCCAGGATCTTCTAGCTTTCATCATCTCTGATGAGAAGTCTGGTGTGATTCTGATAGGTCTGCCTTTATAAATTACTTGCCCTTTTCCCCTTACTGCTTTTAATATTCTTTCTTTGTTTAGTGAATTTGGTGTTGTGATTATTATGTGCCGGGAGGATTTTCTGTTCTGGTCTAGTCTGTTTGGAGTTCTGAAGGCTTCTTGTGTCTTCGTGGGCATCTCTTTCTCTAGGTTAGGGAAGTTTTCTTCTACAATTTTGTTGAAGATATTTACTAGGCCTTTAAGATGTAAATCCTCGTTCTGGTCTATACCTATAATCCTTAGGTTTGGTCTTCTCATTGTGTCCTCTATTTCCTGGATGTTTTGAGTTGCCAGCTTTATGCATTTTGCATTTTCTTTGACTGTTTTCTATGGAATCTTGAGCACCTGAGGTTCTTCTATGCAATCTCCTGTATTTCTTTAAGGGATTTTGGTGTTTCCTGTTTAAGGGCTTTTACCTTTGGACTGATGTTCTCCTGTATTTCTTTAAGGGAGTTATTTAAGTCTTTCTTGAAGCCCTCTATCAGTATCATGAGATATGATTTTAAATCCAGCTCTTGCTTTTCCGGTGTGTTGGGGTATCTGGGACTTGCTGTGGTGGGAGAACTGGGCTCTGATGTTGCCATGTGGCCTTGGTTTCTGTTGGAAGGGTTCTTGTGTGTGCCTTTTGCCATCTGGTGCTAGTTGGTATTGTTGTCTCTGGCTATAGTTTGTTCCTCCTGTGGGCCTGTAAGCCTGTGTCCTTACTCCTCTGAGCTCAAAAGTGAAAGCACTGCTGGGAGATCTCTCTCCTGGTGGGCTGTGCATGGAAGACTGTGGAGTTTCTCCGCTCCCTGGTACAAGAATGGTGAAAAGGCTTCTGTCCCAGCTGCTGCACTGATCTTAGGCCCTGTGTGCTCCTAGCTGGGTCCCCTCCAGAGAAAAGGTGGAGATCTCCCCTCTGAGCTCAAAAGTGAAAGTCTGCTGGGAGATCACTCCCTCCTGGCGGGCTACCCACAGAAGGCTGTGGAGTCTCCTGGCTCCCTGGTGCAAATGGCGGTGGGGAGCCCAGGCTTCTATACCCAGCAAAGCCTTCCTATTCTTAATACCTCCAGTACATTGTCCTATGTTAATGTAGTTGTTGGAACTATTCATTCCTTAAAAGCAGTCTTTACATTTATACCAACACCAGTGAGAAACTCATCCACTCATTAAGGCCCATTTGTATATATAAAAAGAAGACAAAAACAAAAGGAAAAACAACAACAACAACAAAAAAACCCAACTTGCTCTATAAATCCTTTCCTGACCGGCTCTCCCAGTTCCTCTGTGAGATCTCACAGACATAAACCTTGTACTGTTCTTATGGCCCATATCCACAGTTCATTACTTTGTACATGCTCATTCATGTGATGTGTCTTCTTACAGAGTGAGATACTTTTTTTGGTTGTGGGGGTTCAAGACAGGGTTTCTCTGTGTAGCCCTGCCTGTCCTGGAACTCACTCTGTAGACCAGGCTGGCCTTGAACTCAGAAATCTGCCTGCCTCTGCCTCCCAAGTGCTGGGATTAAAGGTGTGCGCCACCACTGCCCAGCTTCAGAGTGGGATTCTTGTGAGGATAAACATCATGTTCCACTTTTGCTATAGATTTTAATTTATAAACATTAGCATGCACAAATGAAACTAAAAAGAGTTTAAATATTTCTTCTGTATTTTGTTTAAAAGGCATATACATATTTAGAATATAACTTTATATTTGCATCTATTTCTATGTTTAAAATACTTTTAGAGAATGTGCCCTTTATATATTAGTGATAATTATAGATCCCCATTTTTCTATGTTATCCAGCATATAAATTCTGGTATTTCCATGTGTGATTTTGCTTCTATATTAATCAATTAGTGGGTTTTTTCTTGGTTGGTTGTTTATTTTGTTTTGTTTTGTTTTGTTTTGTTTTGTTTTGTTTTGTGAGTTTCTCTGCGTATAGTCCTCGCCATCCTGGAACTTGCTCTGTAGACCAGGCTGGCCTTGAATTCACAGAGATCCTCCTGCCTCTGCCTTCAAAGATTAAAGCATGCACCATCACCACCTGCTTAGTGTTTATAAGATCTGAATATGTTATCACTATCGATGACTGAAATGTGTTTGTTAAAAGAATATATAAAGCAATATTTTTTTCTTTTTTTATTGGATATATTCTATATTTACAATTCATTTCCCTTTTTTCTGATTCCCCACCCCCAAAGATCCCACATGCCCTTTTCCCTCCCCCTGCTCCCTCATCCACCCCCTCCCACCTTACTGTTCTTGTACTCCCCCACAATGATGTTTTGGTCCATTCTAGCACCAGTGTCCACTCCTTTCTTCTTGTGAGACATCACTTGGTATGTGATTTATGTCTTTGGTGTTCCAAGCTTCTAGGCTAATATCCACTTATCAGTGACTGTATACCATGGGTATTCTTTTGAGACTGGGTCACCTCACTTGGTATGACGTTCTCCAGCTCCATCCATTTCTCTAAGAATTTCATGAATTCATTGTTTCTAATGGCTGAATAGTACTCCATTGTGTATATATACCACATTTTTTGTATCCATTCCTCTGTTGAGGGACATCTGGGTTCTTTCCAGCTTCTGGCTATTATATATAAGGCTGCTATGAACATAGTGGAGCATGTATCCTTATTGCATGCTGGTGAATCTTCTGGGTATATTCCCAGGAGTGGTATGGCTGGGTCCTCCGGAAGTATCACGTCCAGTTTTCTGAGGAACTGCCATACTGATTTCCAGAGTGGTTGTACCAGCTTGCATTCCAACCAGCAGTGGAGGAGTGTTCCTCTTTCTCCACATCCTCGCCAACACCTGATGTCTTCTGAGTTTTTAATCTTAGCCATTCTGACTGGTGTGAGGTGAAATCTCAGGGTTGTTTTAATTTGCATTTCCCTAATGACTAATGATGTTGAACATTTTTTAAGGTGTTTCTCAGCCATCCAAATTTCTTCAGGTAAAAAAAATCTGTTTAGCTCTGTACCCCATTTTTGGATAGGGTTATTTGGTTTTCTGGGGTCTAACCTCTTGAGTTCTTTGTATACATTGGAAATTAGCCCTCTGTTGGATGTGGGGTTGGTGAAGATTTTTTCCCAATTTGTTGGTTGCCGATTTATCCTTTTGAAGCAATATTTTTTAAAGATTTATTTATTTTATGTATGTGAGTATACTGTCACTCTCTTCAGACACACCAGAAGAGATCAGATCCCATTACAGATGACTGTGAAACCCCCATATAGTTGCTGGGAATTGAACTCAGGACCTCTGAAAGAGCAGTCAGTGCTCTTAGCCACTGGGCCATCTCTCCAGCCCTAAAGCAATATTTTTAATACAGCAACTTGCCTGTTAATTTCTGAGCATATGCTTTGTTTAGAAGGGTAGTAAGGCTTTGTGGCTGGGAATCTGCATAAACAGTGGATCACCTCCTCTTTGGTTTTGGGAGGCAGGATGCAGAAGTAGCTATATTATAGAAGAATATTCAGGCCAAGTTTACTCACTTATCCAACACTAAACAAGCGTATCAGCTCCAGCAGTATATGGTGTACAAATCATTCTGATAAAAAAATATCATCCTGAGTGAATTAACCCAATCACAAAAGAATGCACATGAAATGCAATCACTGATAAGTGGATATTAATGAGCCCAGAAGCCCTAAATACTCAAGACACAAATAGCAAGTCAAATGATTCCCAAGAAGAAGAAAGGAGAGGACCCTGGGCCTGTAAAGATTGCATCCAGTTTAGTAAAGAAACCAAGGGGGGAGGGGGAATGATTGGGGAACAGTTGGGGGGGGAGAGGAACTATGGGAACTATGGTGGGTGGGAACTGGGAAAGGGGAAAGCCTTTGGAATGTAAACATAGAATATAGAAAATAAAAATTAAAAAAAAAAGAAAATAAAATAAAACAATTTTAAAAATGATTTTAAAAAGTACCAACACAACATTGTGAGTTGAGGAAATCTCCAACAATGCTGTTGAGTTCATTTTCTATTGACCATCTACTGATGGCCATGCAATCTACCCATAAAAGAAGTTTGTCAGGGACCCCATCCAACAATAAAAAGAAAAAAAAGGAAAAAAAAAAGGTGTAGTTGATGGATAATTTTCTTTAACCATATACTTTAACTGATAGTCAATAGAAGATAATCCAGGGAGCTATTAGGAGTTTGGATCACCAGTTGGAGTTTTAGAGAAGTTAATTTAGAGACCTGGAGTCGATCCAATATCGGCTTATTTTATTTTGCTTGGCATACGCATAAGTCATGTCTCCGATGGATGATAAATACTAAGAAGAGAGGAGACACTCCTTCAAAGTGTGAGCTTCATTTTGTGCTTGGGGACGAGGTCAAGTCAATAACTGGAACTCTCTTAACACAGGGATGTGCTTTGTGGCTACCTCCTGTGCACAAATATCGGCACTATCCCAAGGCTCGGCGAGCTGGATGGCGAAATCACCTCCACCTTAGTTGTGCAGCAGGGAAGAACATTAAACTGCAGGTAATCACCCCACCATTCTGTGATTTCATCAGTCACTTCACATCCTACAGCCAGACCCACTACCGTCTCCAGTGTGTGCATGTTCGTCATCGGAACTTAAAGCTAGTCCATAAACGTGATTAGGGAAATCATAATAGAAAAATGAAAAACAGTTAAGAGTGGAACATGGGGATTGTTGTGTGGTTGCTGGAATTATGTTTAGTCACTCAGTAAAATCCTGCAGGGTTTGGCTTGCATTTTCCCCTTAGTGAGAGGATGGGGATTTCTGGATGGAGTCAGTCTGCATTGCCTTTTGCTTCTTTCTGAAGTTCCACGAAATTAAATTTTCGTTGGAAGTTATATATCTGCAGGAGAGCTCAAACATGGAGTGGAGGCAGCAGCCTTCTACATCTGGAATGCGTTCAAATGGCTCCGGGGCTCACACTTAGGAAAGCCTTTGAGAAAGTTGAATTTGTAGGACAGTGAGACAGAACGCTGAAACACCTTGTGATGTCTTGGAAACCTCAGAAATTGGCAGCATAGTCTACTGTTCAAGGAGGGATAGATGAGTTTCACAGCGGGTTTTTAAATAAAGAAGTTGTGTGGAAGTTTGAAAAATAACACGGAGCCTAATGCACAGATCCCTTTGGTAACTCAGCCACAAAGGGGCTGGCCCACACTTCCATTGGAGATTCAGGCCCTGTCTCCAAAAAGAATTAAACAGAATTGTTCCTAAATTGAAGGGTTGAGACCAGGGTTATATGGAAGTTGTTCAGTCTCAGGGAATGCTCGTTGAGAATGCCACGGAAGTTCTGGTCGTCTGTCTGGTTATTATTGACTGGCTTACAAGGAAAATCTCTAACGTGGAAAACCAGAGTGAACAGAAAAACCCGAGAGACTTTTTATCACAAAATGAAAAAATAATGTTCTACTTTAATTAATCAGATCATGGAAGAAAAGGATTCCATTGGAAGTGAACCTTAGCGGTTGAAATTGTTCTCTGGGAGTTAGACAGTAACAAAGTGAAGAAACTGAAGACCAAGAAAGAACTCCACAATTAGAATAGAAATAAAGAACAGAGAAATAGTAAGGAAGAAATTGTTCAGGAGTGACGTCAGGCAGACATAAACTTCATGATGGAAGTAGGACAGAGAAGAGAGTCATCGAGTTTCCGCAGAAGAGGCTCAAGGACTAGAGGCTCTTATGGTTTACCACTGGGGGTCTAGGGAATCAGAAGACACTGGAAAAAATATTTGTAAATTCCAAGTATCTATCAGACTCAGGCCAGGGCTGCTTGAACACTCCTCTAATCCCAGCACTTAGAGACCGAGACAGGAGGAGGATGATTTCCAGATAAGGCTGGACTACCTAACAAGATCCTTCCTTTAGAAAATCAGATATACCCTGAGACTATAAAATGACATTTTAGCATGCAAATTTCTCTAAAATGTATTACCTGTCTTCAAAAAGTTAATGAAACAGCTGCATCCCATAAAGATGAAGGTTAAACAAAAGGAGAGAAAAGTGAGGTCTAGAGGAGGCAGAGTGTTCCACTGAGAGAGAGTTCATAATGAAGCTCACTGTGGGACAAGCCCAGGGTTTACAGCTCGGTGCCAGGTACACGGCGAAACCAGAACACACAGGAGCAAGCCGGGGGCACTCAAGGGGAGTGGCCACAGGCAGGTGAACGGAGCCTCAATGGTGTTTTCCATCAGCCAGAAGGTCTGGATTAATTTGTTTATTAAAGATGACGAATGCCTAGGAACATAGACAGATAAACAGCCAACAAATAGAAGAATAATCTAAGGGAAGACAAAAGTAATCCAGAGATTGAGAGCGTTTGATCATAGCACTATTGTTTCATTCAACAACTAGCATTTACATAGTTATAATAGTGTACATATTTGTTACTGATTAAATAAAATTTATGATGAAAGGATAAAGGAGAGCTTGCGAATAGAATTATCAAGGGAAAAAGAGGTAAGTTCCCTCATTGTATATAAATTAACTGATAATAACTACAATTGATAAATAAAAAAGTATTAGTATAATTTAGACATTTTGAGGCACAAAAAATAGCAAAGAATCAATAGTATAAAGAAAGTGGTTCTCTCCCAGGAAGGATGTAAGGCAGGGATATTTCATTTAAGAAACCAATATGTCTAACTGGAGGAAAAGGACTCAGTTGGTAAAGTGCTTCCTATTTAAACATCAGGGCCTGAGTTGGGTCCCTAGTACCCATGGCACCCATGGGCACACCTCTCCCCCAGTGCTGCCAGACAGAGGGTCCGTGATGATGGCTGGCCAGTCGGTCTGGGTAAACCAGTGAGTCCCACGATCAGTGTGGTCACCCCTTTTCAAAACAGAAGGTGAAGAACAATTAAGAAACACACTCAGAGCCAGGCGTGGTGGCGCACGCCTGTAGTCCTAGCACTTGGGAGGCAGAGGCAGGTGGATTTCTGAGTTCGAGGCCAGCCTGGTCTACAGAGTGAGTTCCAGGACAGCCAGGACTACACAGAGAAACCCTGTCTCGGAAAAAAAAAAAAAAAAAAAAAAAAAGAAACACACTCAGTGTTGACTCCTGGCCTCTACACACATACACATACATATACAGACACGCATGTGCATAAAATGCATGAATACAAACATAGACCCAAAATACCAGTTCATGTATCTTGCTCTACATTACAAATAATTTTGATTAAAAATTAATATGGAAAATTTTGTACTAGCCTTGGCAAGGTATCATATGAAAATATTAGTCATATATATATATATGTACAACCTTTGTTAATATTTTTTTTTATTTTAAAGGAAACCATCTGATCATGCTCTACTGAGCAGTGCATACAGTGGCTGGGTCAATACCAAACAGAATTTGTATTTATACAATGCATGGGAGCAGTATAAATCAAATCCAATTCTGGTCCTTATTTGAGGTGCATTTGAAGTCCTGAAGCCTACTTAGTGAAACCAAGTGGACTTGCACATCGTATACAAGGAAAAGTAATAGGACTAGTTCTGCTCTGGCCTTACTGTAATAATTTCGTTAAAATTCTAAATATTATTCTCATCTCTTAGAAGAATTAGATCATGTTTCCATTGTTTCCTACACTTAGAGGTACTTCTGGGTGTGATGATGTGTGCCTTTGATACTGGCATATGGGAGGGAGGCCAGAACAACAGGCATTCAAGCCAGTTTTCTTTATATTAAGAATTCAATGCTAGTCTGGGCTACTTGAAATCTGATCTCATTGAAACAAAGTCAAGATTTTAAACATCCTTTGACTACTGTTTTTTTTTTTAATCTGAATAATAAATGGAAGTCCACAGAAGCGATATTGCCTACAATTAAACTCAGGTGAGTGTGAATTAACAGAGTCCCATTTTTCCTTCTGCACCCAATTTGTTTTTAGTGGGGGGCATGTTAAGCTTGAAGAGGATGTAGATCTCGGCTACGTGGAAGATGGGACGCCCTGTGGCCCTCAGATGATGTGCTTGGAACACAGGTGTCTCCCTGTGGCTTCCTTCAACTTCAGCACCTGCTCCAGCAGTAAAGCAGGCACCGTGTGCTCGGGAAACGGAGTAAGTGTCGGAACCTCGCCCGAGAAAAACCATTTCTTCTACATTACAAAAGTAGATACAGCCCTGCAACATTCCTTAATCACAGGCCATGTGATTCTCCATGTTTCTGGTTGATATGTGAACACTAACTTGATCAAAGCTACTTGAATATTTTTATTGTATAACCAAGAAAGCCTGAGAATAAGAAAACTAGTAATTTTCCTATTCAAGTTCTTCTTTCTTCTTTTCTTATGCTAATCAGATGCCATACAGTATAATGATAGGTTTCCTGCATATAATTTAGGAGATGGATTTTAGCAAACTACAGTGGAATTTTTTTTTTAATGGGGAGTGAAGAAGGAAGAGCGAGCCATTCTTTTCTTTATTTAAATATAGAGGTAAATACAGCATTCAGCTACTTAGGTCATCTGGGTATAGGTGACTCCGCACTGACCATAAATACTTGTTGAAGCCTTACTAGAGTTGGCAGCTGAGTTTAAACCCTGGGGAAATACTGTTCGTGGAAGATCAGAAAGAGGGGTATTTTAGACATTTTAATTCTGTCCTCTCAGAATTGTGTCTTATTTAAGTTATGGGTCAAACACTTGTCCTCAAGAGTGAGCCCTCCACGAATATATCCAGCTTCCTCATTCTCATTTAAATTCCTTCCTAGCAGTTGTTTTTGCTTGTTTGTTTGTTTGTTTGTTTGTTTGTTTTTCTGTTAGCAAGTTCTATGATGTTGTTTTTGCTGGCATTACAGACTCTTTGACTGAACTGGTTGAATTATTCAATTAAGGCAGAGGACCTTGGTTTGGGATTTGAAGCAGAAATCCTGTTTCAGTCACATCAGAGTCCTGTGTATACTGATTGGAAGCGAGCGTGCATGTTCTCCTCTGTAGCGGGGAATTGACATTTCTGCTGGCTCTCCTTTGCATTTCAGGTTTGCAGCAATGAGCTCAAGTGTGTGTGCAACAGGCACTGGACAGGTGCCGACTGTGGCACCCACTTTCCTCACAATGATGATGCTAAGGCTGGCCTCACCCTGTCTGGCAATGGTAGGTATCAACTGCCATGGTGCTGTAGTTCTATATAACAGAAGAGCCACTTTCACAATGGACACTTGTATTTGAGTTCTTTTTTTTTTTTTAATCATCACTCAGTAAATGAATGGTATCTACGTAGTGAGTTGAGGTCTACCTTGTGAAACCAGCCATATTGATTACATTGTAAAGATTTGTCATGCTGAGTATAATTTAGATTACTTTGTCTTATTCTGTCCTACGTCAAAAAATGTCAAGCTTTATAATGGCCTGAGGCTATGAACCAAGCCGAGCATCTTACATTTACTCTTGGACAGTTTCACACATGGAAACAATGCATCCTGGTCTCGCTTGTCCTTCCCACCCTTTCTTACCCTGCTTTCACTCCCGGCAACCCCTGGTTCCCAGCCAGTTCTCAATCCTCCTCCATGCCTTTTTTTTTCCCCACTGCGGTTTTATTTTCTAACATTTCTTTTAAATGTAAGAGAGTAGAATGGCATCCCAGAGGTTAAGAACACCTGTTGCTCTTGCCGACAGAGATTCAGTTCCCAGGACCCCCGTGATAGATCATAACTATCCATGAACTCCACTTCACGAGATTTGACTCTCAGTTCTCACCTCATCTGACACCAGGCAAAACACTCGTGCACATAAGATATTCAATTTAAATGGATAATTATATATTTTTGACCTGAATATGTTTTTTTGAAGAGTCGAATTTTTTTAAAACAAGTTTTAAAAAATATGATTCATTACAGAGTCCCATTGCTATAATCTAAGCTTTGAGAAGCATAGAAGCAGTGTCCTTTGCTTAGGTGGTGAGATCGAAGACATAGATCAGACATGACATTCTAAGATCATGACTGGCCCAAGAATAGAAGAGGAAACTTTTAGCAAAGGCAGTTAAAAAGCTCACATTTTAGAGAGAAAGTTTTTTCTGAAACAACTACGTCATTTCATTCTTGATGTCCTCAGACTGCAGTGGTAAATGGTCACGTGGCAGTTGGTCCCAAAGTTAATATGAATGCTAGTGTTTATCGTACCTGGAGCACAGTGACTCTTCTTCTTCTTTTAATTAAGTTTTTGTTCTCTCATATATCATATTAGGACTCTTTCCATCAGTTCCCGGGTGAAGCCTCTCTGATGACAATTGGACTAGGCCCCTATCTATGAGTATAGGAGAATATTAGGTATCATTTCATTGACTGTTTTTGTCCATCATGTTTGATTCTATCCTAGGTTTCTGGGCTAGTCAGCCTCTGGGTCCTGTCTCTCCAGGCAGTGTCAGCAGAGGGCTTCCTCTTGTGACATGAGTCTCAAGGTGGACCAGTCAGTGGTTGGCCATTCCCATAATCTCTGAGCCACCTTAAGTCCTACACATCTTGCAATCAGGACAAATTGTATCTTGAAGGGTTTGGGGGATGGTTGGTGTCTTAATAGCCCCACGGGAAGCCTTGCCTGGTTACAGGATGGCCAGTTCGTCCCCCATTACTAGGTGTCTTAGCTAGGGTCACCCCTGTAGATTCCTGGAAGTTTACAAATGCACGAGGTTTCTACCTCACCCTCAAAATTCCCTGCAGTGCCAGTTGCCTCTCCCAGAACTCTCTCCCTCCATACTCCCCCAACCTGATTCCTCCTGTTCTAGTCCCCACCTACCCCTAGTACACCTCCTGTACCTATTCTGTTTCCCTTCCGGGGGTCACTCATGCCTCTCCCTTGAGCCTTCATTCTTACTTAGCCTCTCCGAGTCTGGATTGTAGCATGATTATCCTTTACTTTATAGCTCATCTCCACTTATAAGTGAGTACCTACCATATGTGTCTTTCTGGGTCTGGGCCACCTTGCTCAGGATGTTCTTTCCTGGTTCTGTCCATTTGCGTGAAATTTCATGATGTTATTTTTTTTAACTGCTGAGTAATACTCTACTGTGTAAATGTACCAGGTTTTCCTTATCCATTCTTTGGTTGAGGGACATCTAGGTGGATTCCAGTTTCTGACTATTATGAGCTAAGCTGTTATGAACATAGTTGAACTAGTGTCCTTGTGGTAGGATGTAGCATCCTTTGGATATATGCACTGGAGTGATATAGATGGGTCTTGTGGTAGATTGATTCCCAGTTTTCTGAGGAACTGCCATATTGATTTTCTATGTGGTTATATAAGTTCGCACTCCCACCCGCAATGGAGGAGTGTTCCCTTACTCCATCCACATCCTTACCAGCATGAGCTGTCACTTGTGTTATTGATCTTAGCCATCCTGACAAGTTTCAAAATAGTTTTAATTTGTATTTCCCAATGGATAATATAGTAAACATTTTTAAGATGCTTCTCAGTCATTTGAGATTCCTCTGTAGAAAATTCTCTTTTTAGATCTGAACCCCATTTTTTAATTGGCTTATTTGGATTGTTGATATCTAGGTTTTTGAGCATTTTGAAAATTAGTACTTTGTCAGATGTGTAAATATATTTGCCTATTTATTAGGCTGTTCTTTTGTCCTTTGGACAGTGTCAGATGCTTTTAGTTACAGATACTTTTCAGTATAGCCAGGTCCCATTTATTATTGTCAATCTTAGTGCCTGCCCTAATGGCATTCTCTTCAGGAAACTGTCTCCTGTGTGAATGCATTCAAGATTATTCCTCACTCTCTCTGGTATCAGTTTTAGTGTATCCAGTTTTAGTTTGAGGTCCTTGATCCACTTGAACTAGAATTTTGTGCAGGATGATATTGGTGGTGGTTTTGTATATGTGTGTGTGTGTGTGTGTGTGTGTGTGTGTGTGTGTGTCTTTAAGGGATTTGTTCATTTCCTCTTTAGAGGCTTCTATTATCTTTATAATAATGGATTAAAACTCACCTTCTTACACTTCAGCTGTGTTAGGATATCCAGGGCTTGCTGTAGCAGGATAGCTGGGCTCTGGTTGTGGTATATTGCCCTGACTCTTATTGATTGTGTTCTTATGTTGTCCTTTAGCAATCTGGTTGTCCCTGGTGCTGGCAGGTTGATAAGATGCCAGCAGGACTATGCTCCTGTTGATAAGATGCCAGTAGATTCCTGCAGGAACACGGAGAGCCCTGCTGGCTATACCTCAGGCTGGCCGGAATGGCTGTGTGGTAGTTCTTAATCTCTTTGTGAAATTGTCCTTGGAAGAAATGTTTGTGCAGGTTTATTTCCCTTCTTTGTGCTAAAGTCTCCTCAGTCTTTTTCTGTAGGACAATAGCTGGTTGAGGTGTTTCTTGTATGTAGTAGATTGGTGCTTTCATATTCATTTTGTTAGCCTGTGTCTTTTTATTGGGGAAATCAGTTCATTGATATTGAGAGATATTAATGAGAAATGATTATAAATTTTTACTGTTTTGGTGGTGGTGGTGGTAGTGTATGTGTATGTGTGTTTGTGCAGTGTGTTTCCCTTCTTCAGATTTTGTATGAGATTATTTTTTGACTGTGTTTTCATGGATATAATCTCCTTGGGTTGATATTTTTTCTAATACTTTGTGTAGAGCTAGATTTGTGGGTAGATAGTGTTTAATTTGTCTTTGTTATTAAATATCTTGTTTTCTCCATCTATGGTAATTGAAAGTTTTGCTAGGTATAGAAGTCTGAGCTGGTATCCATGGTATCTGAGAGTCTGCAAGACATCTTTCAGGACATTCTGGCTTTGAGAATTTCCATTAAAAAGTCTAGTGTAATTCTAATAGTTCTGCCTTTATATGTTACTTGTCTTTTCCCCATTCCAGCTTTTAATATTTTTCTTTGTTCTGTATGTTTAGTATTTTGATTATTCTGTAGAAGTGGGAGTATTTTCTTTTCTTGTCCAAATTATTTGGTGTTCTGTAAAGTTCTTATACCTTTATAGGCATGTGCTTCTTAGGGTTATGACAATTTCCTTATATGATTTTGTTAAAAATATTTTCTGACTTTTTGAGATGGAGTTCTTATCCTTCTTCAAATCCTATTTTTCTTAGGTTTTGGTCTTTTAATAGTGTCCCAGATTTCCTGAATATTTTGTTTTAGGAACTTTTTAGATTTAACATTTGTTGACCAATAGATTGATGTCTTCCATTGTACCTTCTACACCTGAGGTTCTCTCTTCAATCTCTTGTATTCTGTTGGTGATGCTTGTGTCTGTAGTTCCTGTTTTCCATGTCCAGGATTCCCTCAGTTTATATTTTCTTTATTGTTTCTACTTCCTTTTTCTGGGCCTGAACAGTTTTATTCATTTGCTTCACCTGTTTTTTTCTTGGCTTTCTTTTAGGGATTCATTTTCTCTAATAGTTTGTGTTTTGCTGGACTTCTTAATTTATTTTATTCACTTTATATCCCAATCACTGCCCACCCACCCCCATCCAGGTACCCCTCACAAGTCCCTCCTCCCATCCCTCTCCCCTTCTCCTCTGAGAGTGGAGGCGCCTCCTGGGTGTGCCCCCATTCTGGCACATCAAGACTCATCAGGGCTAAGCACGTTCTCTCCCACTAATGCAAGACAAGGCAGTCTCGTTGGGTGAACTTTCTTAGACTTCTTAAAGGAATGCATTTATTTTTTTCCTTTTTAAGGACCTCTATCAGCTTCAAAAAAAAATTGGTTTTGTTGTGTTGTGCTTGAGCTGAGTTGGAATGTCTAGAACACTGGTGGGGACATACTGCCCTGACTGTTATTAATCTTGTTCTTACAATAGCCTCTAGGCATCTGGGTCTGGGGTAATTGTAGGTTGAGATGCTGATTTCTGAATTTATCTTCATTGAATGATTTACCCTTGGTTTCTGTTTCCTCTCTGGTCTTCTGGCCTAAGTGACCTGTGGTTCTGATTATCAGCTAGTCCTCGGGTTCAGTAGGTTGTCTCCAAAGGATTTTGACAGCCTACATGACTTCTGGGGGTTTGGGTGCCGTGTTGCTTCTGGGGTTCTGGGATTCTGGGAACTGGAATGGTCCCTGGGGTGCCCATATAGCTTCTGAGGTTGCAGGTGCTGGCATGGCCTCCAGTAGAGCTAGAGCCTTCTGCCAGAGTTGTGGCTGGGGATATGGAGCGAAGGGTGTGGTCACAGCTTGGCGGGCTCTAAGGTGAGTTAGTGGGAGGTGGACGGTATATTACAGGTTGAGGGTGCTTCTAGTAGATCAGGCCTCAGTAGCTTTTCAAAAGACATTATTTAGAAGTAGTCATTTAAGTTTATTGATCCTTGTTTAAATCTAAGAACAGGAGGGGGTGAACAGACATGGTAAGTCTTGGTGTAAAAAAACCAAAGCCTTTTTACAAAACAGCATGATGACTACAGACCTAGAGAAGAAAATGACTGAAAGAATATCCTATCACTGATTTTCCTTCTTGTCTTCCCATCTAGGTGTTGCTGGCACTAATATCATAATAGGAATAATTGCCGGCACCATTTTAGTACTGGCCCTCATATTAGGAATAACTGCCTGGGGTTATAAGTAAGTCAAATGTTTCAGTATTATTACTATCAAAAATGCGCCTTAAAGTGTTTATTAAGACCCGGAGACACCAGTGGCTCAGTAAAAGTGCTAAGTGCTCTTGGAGAGGACTCATTTTCAATCCAGTGTCGGGAGGCTCATAAACACATACACCTCTACTTCCAGGGGCTCTGACACCATCTGCTGGCCTTCTTATGTATCTGTGCTCAAATGTACATGTGCATTCCCGAGCTCGAACACACACACACACACACACACACACACACACTTGAGAGACAGCCAGCCAGGGACAGACACAGAGAGACGGAGAGACAGAGAGACAAAGGGAGGGAGGAAGGGATTTAGGAGTATTTAAACTGTTATTATAAAATATTTTGAATAACTGTTAACTGGAAGGTTGTATATCATTACTTATGGCTCAGCAGTTAAGAGCACCAACTGCTCTTCCAAAGGTCCTGAGTTCAGATTCCAGCAACCACATGGTGGCTCACAGCCATCTGTAATGAGTTCCAATGCTACAGTGTACTTACATATAAATAAAATATTTTTAAAAAGAAAGAAAGGGAAGAAAAGAAGAGAAGAGAAAAAAAGAGAAGAGAAAAAAGAAAAGAGAAGGGAAGAGAAAAGAAAAGAAAAGGAAAGAAAAGAAAAGAAAAAAGAAAAGAAAGAAAAGAAAAGAAAAGAAAAGAAAAGAAAAGAAAAGAAAAGAAAAGAAGAAAGGAAAGAAAAAAGAAAAAGGAAAAGAAAAGAAAAAAGAAAGTAAATCAGTCTGGGCCAAGAGTCAGTGAGTCAGTGATTACCCAGCCTTGGTTTGGTTAAAAGTATTGATACATTTTAGATTTCAACACTTCTTTTCCTATTCTGGAAGCACTGGCTGCTGTTTCAGAGCCTTATACTGATACGGTTATGCGTGAATGCTTACTGTATCCATGCATCCCACTAATGGCAAAGCCCTTGTGTCGTTAATAGCCATTAGTACAGGTGGGTTTCTTCCTGTGAAGAATACACAGGAGACTCACTTTTAAAACTCAGTTTCCTTCTTAAGCTTCAAAACTCCTAATAGAATATTTTCTTTTAATTTTTAAAAGTTGAGTGTCATACTGCATTTGAATATTTAGTAGCCTTAGATATTTGCTAAGTAAATGTTCTCAAACACTTCTATATTTACTATTTAAAATTTCCATTTTGGAGACTTAAAATGTAAATTTTTCTTTATTATTCTAGTAACTATTTAGTGTTATGGTTTAAATGTGGTGTAAGCAATTAATTCTTGAGTTCGGTTTCCGTTACTGGGAAAACACCCGAGGAAACAGCTTAAGAAAGTAGAGGTTCATTGTGGTTGGTTTGAGAGGCTCCCACCCGCTGACATGTGACCACATTGCTTTGAGCCAAAGCAGAAGACCATGGTGGAGAACGTGTAGTGGAGGAACACTGTTCACTAAAGAAAGAGCCCACCACTGCAGTAAGCCCTCTGCCCAAAAATACCTATTGAGTTCTGAATCCAGAATTGGATCAATCCATTGATGATGCCAGAAATTCCATAATATTACCTTCTAAATACCCTAATTTTAAGGACCATGCATTTAACACATAAGCTTTTGTGGATATTCAGATTCAAGCTGTAATGGTTCTCTTCAACATTTCAACATAATGTTGTATTTTGCTGTCTTTGGTAATGTCCCAGTCAGAGCCCTAGCCCTGAGGTCTTCCATTTGGAAGACCCAACATCTGAAGGGTAACATCATTTGATAGCATCCATGGTTAAATTAAATTCACTAAATTTAACCTAAAATCAAAGTTTTAGAGGTTTTTTAATTATTCAGACTATGTTTATTTGGATTTTTGTTTGTTTATTTATTTGTTTTGTTTTTATGACAGGCTCTTACTCTACAGTCCTGGCTAGCTTTGAACTCACTTTATAGGCCAGACTGACGTTGAGCTCCCAGAGATCCACCTGCTTTTGCCTCCTAAGTATTGGGATTAAAGAGGTGCACCACCATACCTAGCTCAGAATATGTTTGGGAACAGAGTGAGAATGAAAACATTTTAGTGGAGGAATTAAACTATGAAAATAATTTTTAAAATTCTGTTTGAAGTTAAAAAACGGTGGCCTGGCAAAGCCATTTTCATGTTAATTCCTTCAATAGGACAGTCTACCCTTTCTCCAAGCCTCCGAGGAAGGGGGCAGGAGGCACGGGACACTCACTTGAAGCCGTGGGGCTAGGGCCCAGAATGTGATTAAAACGTTACACATTTCATAGACAGATGCCAGGCTCGTGGTTCCCATGTCTGAGAGCTAATAGCCTTGACAAAAGGTCAGATTGTCACTATTATCCTATGTCACTATTACCCTATGTGCTTCTTGTTAGCCTGATATCACAGAATGGATTGGCAGGTGAAGGCGCCCAGGCTATCCTTCACCGTCAAGGGTGGATCACCAAATGGCTCAGTCACTTGACTTTCTACTATGCCTTCAGAATATTAACATCCAATTACACCAAGATTTTTTGAAAATTTTTTGAAAAAGAAATACCACTAGTACATTATTACATGCTTTTGAATGAATTTTTGTTTAAGGTTAGTTTATTATGAAAGTTATATAAGTTTATCTTAGTTCACAGTCAAATCAAAACTGAAAATTAAACTGTGAGCAAATACATCCAGTATGAAGCTTGAGTAAGATGTTATTAATACCTACGGAGGGCCAGCTTTATTTTAATGCAGTTTTTATTGATCATGCATGATGAACAGAGTGCTCGGGAGTGCTTGTATGTTCTCGCTGTAGTTGGGTGTTTATATTTCAGTAGGAGAAAGGCAGGACTTATTTCCATGAAATGTAGTTAACTCGTGTAAATAATTGAATTATTTTTGCTATTTTAAATTAGTATTCATTCATCTGTATCTGTTAACCTATCATATATCTGTATCTATACACTCTATCATCTACAGCTATAGATACATAAGTATTTCATATTTATATGAAAACCTATATTTAAAATAGAATTGACAAAGTTGGAGAGATGGCTTAGTGGTGAAGACTATTAGCTCATCTTCCAGAGGGCTCATTTTCAATCTTAGTTGTGGGGGACCATACACTGTCTTCTGCCTTCCATGAGCCCTGTATGTACATGTGTACAGACATACATGCAGGTAAAACATCCGTACTTATAAAGTAAAAATAGATCAATAAAAATTTAAAAAACAGTAGGATTGGCTCTAGATCATTATTAAGTATTTTGTGCAATGAAACTGATATTGAGAAGACAGTTACTCCTTAATTATTACTTGTGCCTTTTAAAATGGGCAGTTAAGTTGGAGACATGGCTCAGTGGTTTCTGCTCTTGCAAAAGATCCAGGTTTGCTTCCAAGCATGTCCATAATCATCTGTACTGCAGTTCTGGAGGCCTCCAAGAACACTAGGCATCCACATAGTATAGATACCTATATACAGGCAAAGCACAAATATGCATAAAATAAAAACAAATAAATCTTCAAGATCAATATACAATAAAATAAAATGGGTAATTGTTTAGAAATATTGTTACTCTGGTGTCATCTCTCCTTAGAATAAAGTGAAATTCTGTGCATGTTCCTCATTTTATCCTTAACGTTTCCCTAGGGAAGATGGTTCAGGGATTGCTGGGGGAAGATGGTTCACCGAATGCTGGGGGTTTTGTGTTTAACATTCTGCTCGTGTGCTGCTATAAGGAACTAATGCTTTGGGTTTTTTTTTTCCTTTCTTCTCTCTATGAACAGAAACTACCGAGAACAGAGGTATGTGATGACTGTGATCTGAATTTATGACTGAAAGCTTTAACCCTTTGTGTTGGAACTCATACATGCAGTTTCAAGTGGGTTTTTGTGTTTTATGTAATAATGATCTTTGGTCCTTTATGATTTTGAAATAATAATTAACATTGTTGTGTTTAATAGCGATGTGTATATAGAAATAGATTTTTTTCATGGGAAGCTTTATGTTAAGTTGTCATGTTTGTTTACATTGGTTTATTGGTTTTCCTTCATGTTTATAATATCTAATTATAATTATCTAATACTATCTGAGAGAATTCATTTTTGTTACTGTTGCAGTAGTAATAATTTTCATAACTTACAAAGTTTATCATTTTTTCCTATCAAGGACATGTTTTCCACTTGTGAACCAGGTCTTTTTATGTAAGAAAGTATTTTTGTATGATTTGATAATCATAAAAGTAGCTAAAGAGGTAATTTGAATAGTTAGAATCTCTGAGATTTTATGTATCCTGTGCTATTATTAAGTAAAACCCATCGAAAGCCAAACACCTTTCTAGCATAGCCTTATTGTCTCCATTTAGCAAACAACAGAAAAAGAGACAGAGCATCCATGATTTTTATAACAATTGCTGGTTTTGTCTAGGTTGACACAGTATTGAGAGAGACATTTCACTTCCCACATTTTTAAAATTATTAAGTCTACTTGCTCTTAGTACCCAAACCTAAACTGTTACCTTGGAAACTGGTAAACAAACCCACACCAGGTGTTACACATCACATGCTATTTAGTTCTGGGTTCAGCATATTTGCACAAATTCCTGCTTAAGGTTTCCTCTGTCCCACTGAGTGCCACTGGCAGTTTAGGAATAGATACTGATAAACGTAGTGAGACCTTGGCAGACTCTGTCCACGGTTGATGACACACGATGATGTTCGGTGTAATCGTTCTCAAAGGAGAAGGCAACAAAGGGTGGGTGTTAGATCAAGAAGGTATGCATTGGAGTATCTTTATGGTTCTTCGTTTGGGCACTATGCATTAATGATTAGAGGGGAAATGGCTGGTCCAGCCGGCACAGCATAGGTCAGTACATTTCCAGTCTTCTAAAATTATCCACAGACTTCAAATAAAGACCCATCCGGTTCCAAAAAATGCCAGGGTCTAAAGGCAAGACTTTTTATGTTATTTTTAACCCTTAAATTAGGATTGCCTCTGTGGTTCTATGATGGGAAGCCCTACTGGCAGGAAATTAGTCATTTGCCTACTCTTGAGTGATGTAGGGAAATCGCTGACTTCCCTCCACTGTAAGGCCAGAGTCCTTTGTGATCATTAAAGCACTGTGCTCAAGCAAGAGGCCAGCTGTAGTCACCAGCCAGGCTGAGGCTCATACACTCTGCTTTGGCATTGATGCTTCAAGCAATATGAAATATAGGGCCATTTGCCAGATGACTATTAACATAGAATGGCTTAGAACTGCCAAATTGGGTATAATGTCCAGACTTTGGAAGAAGACAGGTTTATAATTCTATAAATGAATCAGATAACAAATGTCCTGCTGAACAAAACCAATAGCAGCCCCATTCTGGGACTTAATGGAAGTATACCCCAACATATAATAATAATAATAATAATAATAATAATAATAATAATAATAATCAGACAGATCTATGAAATAATCCCTCAGTGGCATATTGGGAAGGCAGGGAATCATGGAACTGCGGGGCCCCAGTGAAGCCTTAGAGGTTGAGTCATTGGAAAGATAACTACTTACCTTATTCTTTAAAATCCCCATGCAGGAAAACTTCTACCTTTTCTCCTGAGTCAATCTTATTGTTTCTTGAGGGAAAATTACAGAGAGCATGACAGCTGTATGGTTTAACCACAAGAACTGTAAATTGTAGTTTTCAGTCAGGTTTGCAAATACAAATAGGATAAGGAATATTTGCTGAACTTAAATTTATAAAACATCCACATTTGGCTGAAATTCTTTCTCTGTGTTTGCAATAACCACGCATCACTGCTATCAATGAGGAACATGATATTAGACTTTATCTCTCTCCTGTTGCTCCCCTTCAAACCAAGTATCTTCCCCAGCATCCTCTTTATCTCCCAAACCTTTATCCATTTTATTTTCTGTTCATGGACTCCCCACCTTTTCTCTCCCAATTCTTTCTTGGTTTCTTTCTTTTTCTGTTTTTGTATTCTTCATATTTCAGTGATATTCATCATCTGTCAACATGACTTAGTATACCTTACATGATATTTCTCAAAACAAGAGAGTAAATTCCTGAAAGAGACAGCTCAGACACTAACCAGGAAATGGAGAAATGTCTCCTTCACACTGAGATTATGACCTGGATACCTTTTCTCACTGATTTCAGTTTTGGGGTATGCATTTGGATTGATGGGACAAATATCACTACTCAATAGAAACTTTTAAAGAAAGTCAAATTTCTCTCATAATTTGATCAACCGTTTATCTAAAGGCTTTGGGATTAGTACAAGAAAATCATTTTTGATGTTGGAATTTATAATGCTTAATGCCAGCTGGTTTATCATTATGAACACGTTATCTAAAATAGAATAAAAATACTCAATGAGCTTGTAAGTTGTAGATGCAGGGAAATAGTGATGTAGTTTGCATAGTCTGCCTACGTTATTAAGTTATGAGTGTATTTCTTGTGTTAGCTAATAAAAATTCCTTAAATAATGTTATTTAATAAGGCACATCAGTTCAACCTAGAGGTTGTATATATAGAGAAAAAAAAGACACCCTGTAATTAATGTAGCAAAGGTTGATTTTTTTTTGAGGGAAAAGAATTCAGTTGCAAAGCTTTTTTGTTGTTATTAATTATTATATAAACATGCATGTATCTAAAAGATTTGTATACGGTATAATAAATAAACAGAAAATTTCCCATTTGAAAACTTAGCACTCGTCAGTCCAAATAATTACTTTCAGGATCCAAGTTGGGAGACATAAAAGCACTAAAAATTTTGAGACAAACGTAAAAAATAGGTCAACAACTAGAAAAGGAAGTACAATTAAACAGTGTCTGAAGCTCATATAAGATGGCTTTCTGTGATTTTTCATAGCAGGTGTTATTTTATGGATCACAGGAACCTGGTATTCTCTCTCCTCACTAAAGCAAGAAGTAGTAGTCTAGAAACATAATGGGTACTGTAGAAAGAATAAATGTTCAGACAGTGAAGGATGTCCAAGACTCTCAAGAAAGTTGGGAGGAACTTGGTCATCTGTTGCTGGCATATATCATGTAAGGAAAGTTACTTCCATTCCTTGTTAAGAAGTAATACCAGCATTCTGGCGACTTAGATAAGGTGAAGCTACTTTTACAATATGGCCAGGATGGTAAACGAAGAAGAACCCAGAACTATATTCAACTGGGACTTTTCTAACTCCACATCTGATTCCATTATTTTGGTGATACCTCTATCAGTCAAGGTTGGAGCTGGTTTTAGAAACTAGTTTAGTGAAATGTTTCTCCTTTAATCAATGTATAGAGAGCTAGAAAAAAATCACTCAGAGTGAAATTAAAATACATACTTTATTCATATCCACTAAGCAATCTTTTTCAGATTTGTGATTTACGAGTATAAGTTACCCAAATGATGTAGGAGAGGATGTTCAGTCAGAAGCAACTAAGCGTGTTAGCGTTTCAATGCCACAGGGTTCAAAATAATCAAGGGAACGTCTGAAACGGGAATTCGAGGATTAAAACTTAGTATCTGTGGAGAGAGAGTCAGGGTAACTAACAGTAACTGAATTCGAAAGGGACTTAGGAACTTAGGCTTCTGTTGGAGACTTACTGACGTGTACCTGTTGGAAATCCTTAGTCCATCCCTGGCTTTCGACACCTCCACCTATAGCATGAGAGAAAGTGGTCAAGATTTGGATGCATCTGGCTTTTGAGGCCACACATTGAATGATTGATTGGCTGTAGGCAGAGTTGTTGGGGGGTTATTGAAGGTGTCTTTCCAGTTCCTGTAGGAGAGGTAGTGAGACTTCTTGGCTCATTTATAATGAGACAAATGGCTTCCATTTCTGCAGCACAGGTTAAGCAGATGGCCCTGTCTTTCCCTCCTGCTATGGTGGAGATGGCCGACTGTGGCCACCATCTGTCATAGATGCTTTCCCATAGTCCTCCAAGACGCTCAGCTACTTCTCAACCCTTTCTTCCTCTGATACATTCCTTCACACATTCTGCTGTCTGGTATAAAGTTATGGTTTTGATCCAAATTTGATTCGTTTAAACTTCCTTTAAATAATGAAGCTGCAAACGGAACACCAAATTCTAATGAGGTTTGATTTGGATTTAATTCTAGAATGCCAGTAAGAAATGCAGTCTTTGAAAACTGAATCCAGGTGATAGTCATCACGTATTTCTATTGATGAAAGAATTTATTCCACTTGAAAAAAAATACCCTGCTTTATCTGAGCAAGGAATGTGCGAACACATCTTCAATATCATTTTAAAAGACAGAAGCTATTGTAGTTAACATCTCTAGGTAGAATGAGGTTGCATTGAAAATAACTCATCTTTCCATATTTCTCCTAGAAAAAGAAATAGAAAGACTTTGTTCACCTAGTCCACAAAGTCTCCATGATTACATTTCTGACCTCCACAGCTGGAATGAGTTGAACTTGTCGCATTTATTGATAACCTCATGTGTTATAGATTTGATCATGTAGACCATTATCCCTCCCTCCCTTTTTCTTGAAATAATATTTGTATATGTCTGTGTTCATGTGTGTGTCTTGTTTTCTGACTCTGAAATGTTTATTATGCCTTAGACAGTTACCCCAGGGAGATTATGTAAAAAAGCCTGGAGATGGCGACTCTTTTTATAGCGACTTTCCTCCTGGAGGCAGCACAAACTCAGCATCTAGTTCTAAGAAGAGGTCTGCTTTTCTGTCGCATTTTCAGATTTCCACCTGTTCCATCACACATTATTCCATTAGTCAGAACATTTCATTATTTTGCAGCAGGTTTGATTACTTCTTCCTTCTTTCTTGAATGTTAAAATAGTATCCCTTGTTCTTTGATTACTCTACTTCAAAATGCCATATGCTCAGAACCAGTTTTTTTTATTAAAAAAAAAAAATCAGGCCACAGAATTGAAACAAAATAAAACGACTCTAAATCCGGGGAGAAACCCCAGGGCTTTTCCTTGTCATGTTGCACATGACTCGAGAAACTGAACATAGCGTTGAAAATACTTTTACATGGTGAGCTTTATGTCATGCTTGGTAGTCAAAGAAAAAGGGTGCTGTCATGCTTCAATAAAGGCAATTAAGATAAATTGGTAATATAAGTGCTGCACTGTATAGCATTTAATTTTGTATATTTCAAAGCTAAGCTTGCTGTGAAAAAAGATTGCTTCTCTGTGAATCATATATTTTAATATTATGATTTCTCTGCAATGTAGACCTTATAACTTTCATCTTAGTTAAAAAAATTAAGTATGATTATATTTGCCCGAGTTTTATAATAGTATAGGTAGGATTACTATAGTATTGATGTCTCAAACTCTAATTATATTTTCTGGTTCTAGCATTTTAAGATGTCTGACACCTTTTAAAAGTTCGCATGCTGCATAGTCAGTTGACAGTAAATGATTAGAAAAACTAAATAAGAGGTTTCACAGGGTCGGATCTGCCTTCACATTAAAGGGAAATAAAATATTCTTAAAGAAAAAAAATATTAAGTTTCCATTGAGATATAAAGGATGGAGAAAAGATTTCAGATGATTCCATCAACTCTGGGCATATTGAAGGAACTAGTTTATTAAGAGGCAACAAGGTCTCTTCTGATAGTCTGTGTAGAGTGGATGATCTGTAAAACAGTCCGCGTGGTGCTCAGTCTTCATAGGCACTGACTGTGGAGGAGCAGAGAAGAGTTAATCCCTGAGAATGTCTTTAGCACATTTCCTTAGATACCTGACTCAAAGCAACAGCAAGACTGCCTTTGAGTCTGACAATATATCCTATAGCACCCACTTTACAGAGTATTAACATGACTCTTCTGATCAGCTAGTGAGGACTTCTTGACTAAGATGACTGATTGTCTTCCAGTACTCTCTGATATAAATATTTTCTTGGTCAAGTACAGATTTTTAAATTAAGTGCATTTGTACCAAACACGAAATACTTTGTAATTAGAAAATTACGTTGAAAACATTTCAGCATAGGAAAGATGTATGAACTGTGCCAAGTTCTGTTTGCTTTTAGTCAGAACAGTCCTTTCCCAGTTGCTATTCTTAGTAATTAACCAGAAAGTTTTTCAGGAACGTGGCTCGAGTGTAATGTTATTTTCCACAGTTCCTAAAGGAGCTTTAAGACGCATGGGAGTGATTCCCAGAATCTGTAAAATATTGCTATAGGTTCTGATGTTTAGTCAGTCAGAAGCATATCAGATTATTAGGCTTCAGACTATGTTTGTCACAAGTCTTTTTCCTTATGGTATAAGGTAGGTGTGCTGATTTTGACTCCTATAGATAATTCGTTTAATAATGGCAGGATAGAAACAGCAGAGGGCTCAATGGTGCATGGGCTTTGTGAGAGATGTCTCCATGATAAATATCTGATTCATTTCAGTTATCAGACAGCCACCCAACATGCATTATGTTCACCAGGGGCATATTTGTTTAGAAAAATACCATCTCTCAGATAATAACATTATTAATTTAAACCTGTCTATTACTTTAATGAAGTTAACAAGGTTCGGTTGAGCAAATTTTATGTAATCTCTTAAAAGTCCATGTTCTCATGATATTTGAATGGAAATCATTGCTTTACAATTAAGAAACATCTATGGTGGTACCCCATTATAACCCTGGCACTGGGGTTATGTGACTGTAATACTTGCTGAATTTGCTCTGTGGTTTTGCTGTGTTCTGGAGAATGTAAATTGGCTTGCATCATATCTGGATCCTTTCTCATTTATGACTATTGTAATGGGGTTCCATTGTATTTGACTTTTCTTAAATTGAATGTTGTGTAATTCTGCCTTCTTCATGAAGACCCTCATGTTTTCTTCATTCTTTCATTCCAGATTTATTTATATTATTTATTTATTTATTTTAATGTACAGTAATGCTCAGAAATTTTGCTTAGTGATTCCAAAGCATTTATCTGATATATTTTTGAACAGCACGTAAATACTTCTAATTTCAGGTCCAATGGACTCTCTCATTCTTGGAGTGAAAGGATTCCAGACACAAAACATATTTCAGACATCTGTGAAAATGGGAGACCTCGCAGTAACTCCTGGCAAGGTAGTGAGCAGTATTCAGAGTCTAAGACCTGTGTTTCGGATGCCCGTAGAAAGCGTGTTCTTCCCTGTAAGCAGTTCAGCCCTTCTGCCAGCAAAGAGGCTTCGCGTGAGAGAACAGCTGTTTGCTTTTGTTCTTCTTTGAAATTTCCTTGATGGGAAATGAGGGCTTTAGAAGCAATGTGGGCAGGAAGCATTAGAGGGCCCTGCAGATTCCGAAGCCCACACACTCTGAGGTATTGCAGGTTATAAACGACACCCTCTACAAATACCATACAGTAAGACACAAACAATTATTTATCTATTTGAATATCTATTTAACTATTAGTGCTCTTTTTCAGGTAACATGGGAGGCAACAAAAAGAAAATCAGAGGAAAAAGATTTAGACCCCGATCTAACTCCACTGAGTAAGTTGTACCTTTAATGGGAAAGGCATTGGAAAGTTCTGTGTATTTAGTGTTAAATAATCAGAGAGCCAAAGAATCACCTACCGTGCCTCTGGAGTTGGTTTTGTCTTTTTATTTCTCTTTGCCCTATAAAAATTAACCTTGGCTTTTCTCTTTTACATAGGCATCTACGCAACTGTGCCCATACCAATATTCACTGATAGTGGGGTCTCACCCCTGCTGCGGGCTTTCCCTCCAGTCACCTGCCATTGTGGTGTTTTTTTTGGTTTCCTTTGAAGGGAATTACGATAGCTTTCCTTTCTTCTCATCACTGGGGTCCAGCCATTTCCAAGGGTCACCCTTCCTGTCCCCTGGAAGCACACGGGAGACATTGTCTTAGGGCATGCCAGTGCTCACAGTCAGGGCTACCACTCTGAGGTCTCCATGGCTGCTATCTAAGCATTCTCTCAGACTAACGGAATGAGCCCCCCCCCTCAGATCGTCCTCCTGAGGACATCTGGAAGGCCATCTACCTAAACTTGCTTTTGACCTGAGTCCTTGTCCCCAATGCAACCCTAACTGCATTACATGGTAGCCACATTTTTAATAGGGGGGAGGGGGGCTGAAAGTTACACTTAAATTCCTGTACAATGAAGTAAGCATGATGCAATTTCTGGTGTTGGTTCTTTTTTCACTTAAGAAAGTGCAAGCAAAACAGACTCCACAAACCCTTACCCCTCCATAGGGCAAAGCACACCTTAGCATCCTGTCCACTGGCCTTGCCTCTACGGGTAACTACCCTGGCTGTTTCCAAGGCACCTAGAATTTTTTTGTTCATGCCTCACTCTAGTGGTAGTTATGCTTCTCGGGATCTCTGTATTGCTTACGAACATGGAGGAGCAGGCATTTGTTAACTGCTTGACAGACACTCATGTTAGCTTTTCCATCATATACCCTGCCTTTTCAGTCTAGGAGTAATATAACCCTGACATGTGGGCCTTCCACCTGAGTGGTAGTGTCTTGTAAGTGGCTTATCAACATTTAATAGAGGATCCTTTTACCGTAGAAATAATGGCAGTTCCAAGTGATACCATTGCATGGTCCAGAATGGCATCTTAGAACTCCATCACAAATAACTAATCAACGAGAGTTTATCTTATGCGTTCCCAAGGTGCTTGGGTGCTTTAGGGCTCACTGCAGATAAACTCTTCCTGGAATGTTGTTTGGTTTGGCTTGCATGAGGCCACGTGGTAAGAGGGCTCCTTGGCCTATCCTGCTTGCAGGTTACAGATACAGCTGTGAGGTGTTTGTGAGACTTCCTTCGTGTACTGTTTAGTGTTAAACAGTATTTCTATAGACAGACATTGACAGCTCCTAAGCAGAAAAGAAAAGGTCAGCAGTGTGTTAAAGCTGTGAGTTCAGGGCCCAGAGAACAATATTCATATATTTTCTAGGGCAAGCATTTTTTTTTTAAAAAATGTATAGAACTCCACTTATCTCATGACAAAATTATAATATTATGTGCATCCTTCTATCTTGCCTATGCTATAATTAAGTTCTAATATTAGTGTGAGAGTATAATAGAAATTTCTCAGTGAAGAAGAAAGGTTGCCTCATTTCTTAGAATTTTCTGAATTTGGCTACATGTCTCATGTTGATTAATTGGAGCCAAGTTTGTGAAGCTTTCTTGTATGGAAACTGTCTATACATACACACACACACATACACACACACACACACACACAGAGGAAATAGGAAGTTCTGATACATAGCATACTAAGACTTATCTTAGCAAGTTTTATATTTTCCATATATAAGTCATACAACCTGATTATGATAGGCACTAATACTTCCATCTATGTGAGTGTACCGGGGGCAGAATAACCATAACCACAGGAAGAATATCCTTTTTCTTTTTCATAATAAGAACTATTTCAGTTCTGTTATTTCGTCATCCCCTTTAGTACCACATCATCCGAATGGATGATGAAAAAAATTGGGCCTGCATTAAAACATGCACCCCAAATGCATGCATGCTCTGTAAATTAAAAAACAAACAAACAAACAAACAGTAAATGTCCTCATGGTTATATTGTTTTCCCACTCAAAGATTTTGCATCTTCCATGTTGTTGTGCACGATATAAATTTTTTTGGCTTAGACTTTGTATTATATATTGTGTTTTTACAGGAGGGAGCCCCAAGCACCCGAGCCTGGGCACTCCCTCGCCCAGACAATCCCATCCCAAGGCATAAGCCCCGGGGGCTCTGACAGCCCCCAGACAGGGAGTCTGGATCACAGGTCAGTCTCCACCTGCCCCTTCATGCTGGGCTGCCACTTAATCTCCCTCCAAGTCCCTTCCTTGGCTGAGATCAGGGTCATTCGATCTTTGACTGAGTCCTCATATCTGTTCAGTGGCACTCCTGGCCCTGTCGGCAGCAGCTGATTTTCCTCTGGCTTTCCATCCCGGAGAACACAAAGAGCTTCTCCTATCCCGTCCAATGCATTTATTATTTATTTTTTTATTTGCATGTTGCACTAACAAGCCACGCTAAGTCAAGCCCCACAGGCAGGTTTCTTGCAGTCTGATAAAGGCCCATCCTTCTAGCTACCACGGCCGGCCCCCAGAGCTCTCTATAGTGCAGATGTGCAGCAGAGGGACGGGCCGCCATTTATACGTCAGGCTAGTGTTCGGAACGTTCCTGGGTCAGCCATAACACCTGCCCTTTGGGTTTCCAAGATTGCCAGTGAAAGGAACAAAGGTTTCCCCCAGGAAGTGCCTTCCTGCCTGTGGGAAACTGGGTTTGCTGCCTGGCCGCGTTTCACCCGATGGCGGCTGCATGGGCTTCTCCGCAGTCACTCTGAGGCCGCTCACTTTGTCAGCGATTGCATTTGCTTTTCTGACTTTTTCTTTCTGTTCGAAGTCTCGGTGGAGTGGTTCATGTCAGGTTTAATTGGCTATCTCCGTGAGAAGTGCAAGCTGGCGGTGGCTGTGGCTAAAGGCGCGTTGGGCTCCTCCTGAGTCTGGAGACACACGGTGGCAAAAATGGTCTTGGAAGCATAAAAGTCAGCGGGACCCTTCTTTCTGTTTTGTAGAGCATCTTCTTTACGGCTAAACATAAGGGAATTGGCTGTGGAGAAGTAACCTGGTTTGAAAATGTAACTGGAAATATAGTGGTTTTGGTTTAAATATATTTATAAAGACTGGATATGAAGGAGAGAAACAAATCTTAACTAAGATGTAATATTTTATAATTTTACCAGAGTTGTTTCCACATAAGTCTTTTAGGAACCGGACCTTCAAATACTGGACCTTCAGAAACTGCACCTTCAAATAAGTCTTATAGAAACAGCATGCGGGAGCTACTTTTTTTTTTTTTTTTTTTTTAAGATGAGAAATCCCAGTAAAATCTCTAAAATCTTCCAGTGCTCAGTGGTCAAATTAATGTTTTTGTAAGGGCAAATCATAAAGGGGATGTGTTCTTGCTTAGCTCCACAGTAAAAGTCAAGGAAGCTCTGTGGCAAACAGCCCCTCCTCCCGTTCTCCTGCCTTCCTGATGGAGCCCCTGGCAGGTCCATCACAGAGGTGTCCGCGTTTCTCTCTGGCAGCCACTCTTTTGTAAAGCAACTTCTGAGGGTCATTTCCCAATGTAACCATGAACATTTCAGTCTGGAGTGCGCACAGAGGAGGAAGGAAACTTGGGGCTTCTAGTAAATCCTTCCCTAGCTTCAAGATCAGGAGGCCCACTGGGACTGCAGCTAATGTGCTTGGGGATCCCAGGATCACACTGCAGGACACCTCCTGTTTGTTACCAAAGCCAGCGGGGAGAGCACTTCAAGGTGATTCCTGCTTTGACTCTGTTATAGAGAGAAAAACAGTGCTCTTATAGAAAAGCAATTGTGACCTATAAAGGGAACATGGCTCCTTTAAGTTGTCTTGAGGTTTTATGTGCCTAAATACCAGATTGGAATTGCAGCTGTCCTGAGTATTTTCAAAAAGCACCAATATTATTTGAAAAGCAAGGAGCCAATTGAGTGGGCGGCTTGGAAAAAGCCGCTTTTGAGGTGGGGTGAGTGGGACCTCTGAGGATGCACTGGCTGACCCACAGCGGGAAGGCACTGGAATATGCCTTAGAATGCCTTGCGGCTGGTAGCTGAGATCACTCCTCTGCCACTGTGTGGACTGCCCCGAAGGCACCGGTGTCCATCCTGGTTTATCTGCCGTAGCCGCTGCTTGCATTTGGAGGGTGAAAGCATCCTGGCTAAGCTTGTGCTCTGTGTTTTCAGATTTTTCTATCTTGTTCTGCTTTCTTTGTTCCTTCCATTGCTCTCTGCAGGTATTTAAACCCATGGTTCAAAAGAGACTATAATGTAGCTAAGTGGGTAGAAGATGTGAATAAAAACACTGAAGGACCGTACTTTAGGTATTTTATAAATTACTTTTATCTCCCTTTTATATTCTCCCAGCACATACAAGTACTGTAGTGTGACTGGTGCTCCCCCACCCCCTCTCTCTCTTTCTCTCATCTCCTAATACACGTTTCTGTAGGTAGAAAGGGGCCACATTCATTTGCGGCCTTTTGATGTACTTGGCTTCCTTGAGCGAGCCTAGTTCTCTTCTGAATATTTCAAATGGAGCCATTTGAAAAGATTGCCACCTAGTGCATGTCCCTGCCCTGTCACCTTCTTGAGCTTTTTAGTAGCTTTCTCTTCATTTTATGCTATGTAGTGTTCTATGGGCATGCAACATTACCTCTCACTAATAAAGAAGCACTATTAACCCCAATGATTTAATTTTCATAATCTAAAAGTTTCATACTATATATTTTTTTCTGCTTGTTATCTAAGAGTGCATAGGAGTGCATAGAAAAAACACAGGAAAAAAACTTGCAAAAAAACTAAACTGGAATGTTGTCTCAAGCAGAAACAATAATTTGATCGAAGTGGGAAATGGTTGCGATAGTATCGATCCTATAATGCAGTGATCATATTGATCGTGTCATATAGTGAGCTTCGTTTGTCCTGTAGAGCCATTTGCTACCAAGGAGGGCTGTACTGGGAAGAGTCCCTTATGGCTTTTCAACCAGGCAGAGGGGAACGGTTTTTATGCTCCAGAAGCAGGAAATAGACAGAGAACACTCTTGACTAACAAGGGCAAACTCCTCCATTCTTAAAATCGGCCACTTCCCTCAGTTCCCTGCAGCTCACATTACAAATCAGAGAACATCTCCTAGGCCTCTCTGTGTCATTTCCCCCACTCTTTATAGCGTAAATGATTATCCAGTGGTAGATGTCCACTTGACATCTATTTTGTGGAAACTAACGTAAAGAAGAAAGGACTCGGTCGCTACCTCTTCTGAGTGCAATTTGAGTTCACATAACTTATGCCACGACTTGGGTCAGCACTAAATGGGTGTGAAAATGTGCTGTGTATATTAACTCTCAGCACCTATATAAGGTGGACTTTCTCTTCCAGTGTACCATTTAGTTTAGTCACTTATAGTTTGAGAAAATGATTAGACCTACCTGCATTTTGATTTGATCCATAACTTTTGCGTATACCCTAAGGACAGCATAACTCCTGCCTGCTCACAAAAAATACATCCTGCTTTTAGAGCCTGTCTCCCTCTCCTTCCCTGTCCTCTGCTTGCCCAACACTTCCCCACGCTGAACCTCAGATACATACACTTACATTCAAACATCCCACCTTCACATGTAGCTCCCACGATGGCCAACATCAAGGAGACAGGTAAGATGGTTTTGATGTTATTTGGAATCTTGACTCACCCTACAGTCCTGTTATTTTTTTCCCCCTTTCTCTTTATCAGGCTTGTGGGCAGATTGTAATTTGTACCATCCATGGACTCAAAACCAGATGAGTTTGGTCCTACATAGGTTAGGACTTCTATTTCTGGATTGACTTAGCATTTCTACAGGAGTCGTTTGTTAAATGGTACCCCGGAAGAGTCTGTTCACCTCCCCGGTTGAACTGAGTAGTTGATGTGACTCAAGAGAGGCCCCATTTCTTAAAGCCAGTCCCCCCGAGTCTGCCCAGAAGCTGCATGACTGAGCACCGTTTGGACGGGAAAATGCTTCCGCGCCTCTGGTTGCACGAGCCAAGCTGTGGGGGCAGTGCTGCTCCGTTCTTTTATCTCATCCATTAACATGAGACGTCACATTTAGCTATGAAAAAAAAATGGATATTTTTATGTTTCAGTGGCAAACCTCAGGGGACAGTTGTGACTTAACTGTCCCTTTTCATTAATCAAGGGTTGTGCTGGGAACGTCTGAAGATCAGTTCTGAATTTCGGTAGAATAATGAAAATAAGTCTGAGCTCTGAGCACCATGATTCCAACACAACAGAGAGGATTCCACTCAACTCTCCGTCCAGAGCAGTGCTCCCATATGCCTAGTGTGTTCACATCTAGGCTTGGACTTACCAACCTTGTCCTTGAGTTCTCTTAGCACAACCACAACTGAGGGCAAGGGTCACCTTCTTCACCACCCATGTGGGCTTGGATTGGTGATGTTCTTACCAAACTGTAGAGGAAAGTTTGTGACTGCAGCAAACTGGTCCAAAATAGAGTTTGCCAACAGAAATGTACTATCCGTGAGCTACAATGACACTTGGTAAGACCTACAGGCGAGCTTCAGTCGTGTTCCTTTATCCCACTTTCCTATGACAGAGCTTGCCCTAACTGTGCTCTGCATGTATTCAGGCCACCGAGAAAGCACAGATGAAATCATAGAGAAAGCCTTGGCTCGCCACCCCTGGTCCTGGGAGCAGTACCTTGGGGGACACCACCTTTCAAATCCCCAGGGGCGATTCATGCTCTCGAGTGCAAGCTAATTAATTATGCATTTCATCAGCATTTTTTAGTCCATTTTCATGATCTCTGAAAACCACATTAACCATGTAAGGAGTTGTAGAAACTAAGGTGTCAAATGCCTACCAATACCTATTTCTCAGCTCACGCGTTGTAGGCATTCTTGGCTTCTTTCTGTGGATGGAGAAACCTGGGCTACAAAGAGTTGCCCAAGGGTAGCACAGCCGCTGAAAGTCATCAGCAGAACCAGATTGTGGCTCTGACTCCCAGTTCTGTTCCCTGTGCGATTTCTATGTGATTCCTGTAAACTTGTAGAGGAAGCTTAGATCCTGACTGAGGACACTTAAATCCTTCTGGAGTTACTGTAAAGTGAGCACGTGAACACAAGCGAATAAGGAGTGGCCCTGCGTCCCTCTTCTGTGATTTGCAGGCAGGAGGCACAGAAGTGTGACATATGCCTAGGGTGCACCACGGTCCACTGGCACACAAGCACACCTTCATTACATAATCCTATGGTGTTCCTAGTGTAGTTACTATGGTTTTTAAAGTTGTCACGAGGCTAAAGGGCTAATACTTATCCCACAATTCAGTTTTCTCTGTAAGTGAATGAGCTTCTTCTGAGCAAAAGCCAGGTTAGAATCGAATGTCTTCCTTGGGCAGTTGTGATAGATTGCCAGTTTCTTTCCCCTAACCTAACCAACCCTGTCTTGTTCTCCCCTTTAATTTTGATTCCTGTGCTGGTCTTTTTTCTATCTGCCCACCTGAATCTGTTTCCTGTCTTTTTACCACTAAGGATGTCCTGCTTGGTTTCTCTCCTTCCCTTTAGGGTCTATGTATAAATCACCTTAAGTTCTACACTGAGAAGCCATGCAGGGCCATGTCTGTGGTGTTCTGAAGAACACTTCCAGTTTGTTTTGTTTTAACTGCTCTTGTTTGTGCCCTTGGAGAGATACACTCGAGCAGGGCTGGGTGCTCATGGACCGGAATGGTTTTCAATGCACAGTGCTGGTTATTTGAGCTAGGGCCAAATGTCTATGAGACTATAAGCTAACAACTCATGCTGTGAACACACACACACACACACACACACACACACACACACACACACTTGTGCCCACTACAGCAAACTAAAATGAGGACTTAGGTTCCCTAGCCTTAGAGTTAACAAGATTTGGTTGTCTGTCTGAAACCTTTCCTGAACATAGATTCTTTTAAATCTTACAGTGATTTGGCTAAAAACGCTGCATTAGGTCCATTTTAGAAGCATATAAATGCAAATTTTATACTCATGCCCATTGAATCCTAACTTTTAATATAGTTAAAAAAAAACTATTTCGTTTTTAACTTATAAAAGCGTATAGCAGGAGCTTGGGGAATAGCTCAGCTCGTAGCACACTTTTTGTGCTACTTGAGTTTTGTCCCCAGAACCCACATAAAAAAAAGCTAGGAATGGTGCCCCGTGTTTGTAATCCCAGCTCTTGGGAGTCAGGGACAGGGGTTTAAGCCAAGCAGCCTAGCCCTAGGCCTGTAAGACACAGTCTCAGAAGACAGAGTAGATTGTGTCTGAGGAGGAACCGTGGAGTTGACCTCTGCCCTACATACACAGCATGCACCATGCACATGGACTTAAGTGTGCATGCACATATTCACAGATGCAGACACATGCACACACACACACACACACACACACACACACACACAGACACGCACACACACTATGTTGCTCTGGTAGAGCTGAAATCAAAGTTCTATTACTCCCAGTGTGGAGAGCGTTAGCATAAGAGAAGCCCAAACAGAGAAGCTTAACTGCCTTCCAGCTGTTCCTGATAGGAAGCTATCCTGAATAATTTTCAAAAACAGAAGTAGCATTAAAGGTTTGAACGTGAGTGGGGCCACTCTTGGTTTTTAAAATCAAATAAGAATGTTTACCTGGACCTCACAGTAGGAGAGCCATGGACCTGCCTCTCCAGGCCATGAGACTCTGAAAGATGACATCACAAAGAGTCATGAGAGAGAGGACAGGTGATTTAATTATGTGCCTGGATGGCAGCGTATTGCAATGGACTGAGAATGTTGCAGCTACAGAGCTGTTCAAGCCAATGCCTCATTTCATATAGCAGAGCAAGGTTGGGGCTTATCAGAATACCTTCAATCCAAAAGAGAAGGAAAAGGGAAAGAATTTGCCATAGTGTTTGTAGTTTTGAGTTTTGTCCAAAGTGTGATCCTGGGACTGATGGTGACAGCCTGGACCACGCTGAGGAGACAGGTGGTGCAGAAGGAAAGACCCCGTGCCATCCTTGCCGGAAACACTACAGAGTTACAGCCAATATCTCCTAGGAAGTTTCTGAAATAACACACTGTGGCTATATCAGTGGGGGGTGGGGGGATGGAAATGTATCTTCAAGTGTTCGGTTGAATTCTGCATCCTGAAAGCAAGGAGCATGGAGAGCCTTTCCCTGTCCAGAACGTAATCTAATCGCTACGGTGTGAGGCTGACAGTCACAGCAGAGGAAGACTTGAGAGAGAACGTAGAGGCACAGGCAGCTCAGTGGTTTTCCCTTCTAACTCTCACAGACAAGTCTCTCCTAGTGTGCTCAGCACAGTCACAAGTATTGCAGTTGCGGTAGAATCATCAGACCACGTCAGTGTAAGACCGAGGCTTTCCCGGAAATGCCGATGTAGGGATGAAGGAGACCGTCTTTGTATGTTCTCATCGGACTGTGTTCGGCTGGCCCTCTGCACTCCCTACTGCTTGCATGTTTACTAATTCGTTATTACAACCTGTATTTTCCTCTGTTCTTCACAACTAACACACTGGCCTCTGAATGCATGAGTCTCGCGTGAACTAGAGTATGACTTTGCAACCAATGAACATATCCATGGTTGGATTTTCAGG
This sequence comes from Apodemus agrarius, assembly GCA_964023405.1. Lineage (NCBI taxonomy): Eukaryota > Metazoa > Chordata > Mammalia > Rodentia > Muridae > Apodemus > Apodemus agrarius. The sequence goes on from OZ030006.1 coordinate 21,534,405, forward strand.
TCTTATTTGATATTATTGTGCTTAGAGAAGCATTTTTAGTGGGAAAATAAAATAGACTGTCTACTTAATTTACTGTTCTGAGCTCTTAGAACACCCCCCCCTTTCCACGTTAACTGTTTATTGTAAATGAAATTTCATTATTGGCTTTGTAGTTTAAAAGAATGATTCTGTGTAGCTAACAGTTAAACTTTCCGTGGGTGTGCTAAAATCACAGCATTCCAGTTTCCGAATGACAGCTGGACCCCCAGATAGTTATAAAGCTATAGATGCCATAAACGCTTAGTGATGCTTTGCTTCAGGGATGTGAAAAATGATGCCAGGCATGACATGATATTTATTTCTTATACTCTCGACATCCCAGGACCCTGTCACCTGCCAAGTCTCCATCTTCATCGACCGGGTCTATCGCCTCCAGCAGAAAGTACCCGTACCCGATGCCTCCGCTTCCTGACGAGGAGAAGACAGTGAACCGACAGAGTGCCAGGGTACACGCCAGCCCACGGCTGCATGCTCGCGCGGGCGTGGTTGGGACCTCTGAGCTTACTTTTGGCCCGTCCCTCCATTTTTCGTTTGTTTGTTCGTTTGTTGTTATTGTTGGTGGAGGGGGGCAATTTGAGATAGGATTTTGTTATGTAGCCCAGACTAGATTCAAATTCATGAGAATCCTCATCTCAGCATTGACTGCTGGAATCATGAGCCTAGTTCTGGGTTCACAATTTTTAAAAGAGCTGGTTTTTCTACTGTGAAAAAAGTTAAGAAATATATTTGAAGACATGTGCAAAGTAGTCTATACCTGTATATTATGCAGATACTTCATATATACTGTGTATATGTGTGCGTGCTTGTGTGTGTGTGTGTGTGTGTGTGTGTGTGTGTGTGTGTGTGTTTCAGACAAGATTTCTCTGTGTAGTCATGGCTACCCTGGAACTCTCTCTGTATGTAAACTCAAGAGATCCTCCTGCCTCTGCATCCTGAGTGCCCCACCCAGCTTATTGCTTCATAATGTCTTTCATTATTGTTTTATTCAGCTCCAGGTTTGGAAAAAAGGGGGGTTGTATTTTGCTTTTTGAGACTTTTTAAAAAATCTTTTTAATACCCCTGCCTTGGAATTCTGAAGACAAAGTGAACTGGTTCTCTCTCTGAGGCCCGTTTGCCTGCTCAGACCTCTCACGAGGTTGTTTCAGTTCAATAGGAGTCGGAAATAGGAACTTACAGTGGGAAGCCGGATCAGGGTCTTGGTGCTTGTTGGAACACGGTCAGTCTAATGACCCACGGTGGTCAATGCCTTGGGCAAGTGCGAGTGAGGCTCCAGGCCAGCAAGGCAGAAGGCCTTATCCAGAGTCAGAGCACAGGGGCCAGATTGGGTTCTATAGCTGTGCTCTGACGTCCACCAAGAATAAACATGCCTTATAAATTGAATGCAAATGTTTCTCACAGGGGGGCATGACATCACATCCAAGAACAATCCAGGAACAAAATGCACCTGAGGTAAAAAGGCCCTGGAATCGCTCACGTAGCTCCCCAAGGCGTATTCACCATGGGTCATTCTCTTGGCCCATTTTCCAACAGTTCCAGGGGTGGAATTTAGATGCAAAGGAAAGGTATTCGAATAACCTGTGATAGTGAAAGAACACTGCAAAGGGGACGGTAAAATTTAACTGCACTAACTTATTATTTTGTGGTAAGGACTTGATCCCAGGGCCTTGTTACCTTGCTTTAAAAAGAATGCTTTAACTGAGCCATATTCACCACCTACAAAAAGCCACATTTTTAACGTGGTTTATCTTAATTATTTTTAATTGTGTGTGTGTCCATGAGAATGTGTGCATGTGAGTGTGGGTCTCTGGGGGCCAGAAGAGGACTTCATTGGATCCCCTGGGGCTAGAGTTACAGACTCACAGGAGTTCTGGAATCCAAACTCCAGTCCTCAGTAGGATCAGCAAGTACCCACATTTAAAATATGAAGATATTCATCCATATGATAAAAATAGAATTTACCAGAAGCTTCATATAAATATTTCGACCCTTGCACATCTTTGTCAGTGTACCTCTGTCTCACAGCCTTCCCTCAATGCATGGTTGGTTTGGTGAATTTAGAATAGAGTTTACAGGGTCAGACCAGCCTCTGGAGGTTTTGATGAAATGGAGAACTAAATAGCACAACCACTGACGTCCAGGGACTATTATGTCCAGTTACATTCTGACGTTACTCCTGGGGGGGGGTATGAAGAGGTGAAGCTTCTGCAGCCTCCATAGATGTATCCAGCACAGGATCCTGAGACTTTTTCATATCTGAAGGTATTTTAGAGCCTTGTATATCCTGAACCAAAATTATGGGGCTTTAGGTAATGTGGGATATTTGTATTTTGCCTTGACCAACCCAAGGTCAGTTTTACACACACACACACACACACACACACACACACATACACACACACACATCTGAGAGAGAGAGAGACAGAGACAGAGAGGGGGTGGAGAAAGAGATAGATCACTAAAGAGCTGGACAGATAACTCTTAACCAAGTCTAACAAACCAAAGCCTTAACCAAGTCTTAACCAAAAATGGTGTTTGTGTTGGTGGGACAGAGAAGCCTTGGTGTACATGGGAACTGTCTGAAAGCTTTAAAATAGTTTAACCTGAATCCCTCCGAGTGAGATTTTGATTTCATTAGTGTGATGTGCTACCAGGTCAATAGATTAAAAACTCTTGCCGATTAGGACTGAGGCGATGGTACAGCGGGCAACATGTCTACTGTGCAAGCTTAAGGACCTTAGTTCCAATCCCCAGCACCCATGTAAAATGCCAAGGATTGTGGTACATGCCTGTAATCCTGGTAGCGGAGGCAGGAGGATCCCTGGAGCTTGCTGGCCAGCCGGGCCTGCCTAATCCACGAGCCCCGTGCTCAGAGACTCTGTCTTTAAAAAATGGAGTAGAGAATCACAGAAAAAGGGGCTTGACCTTGATCTCCCTTCTCAACATAACAGGTATGCAAAGGCATGTGCACACATATAAACATGTACACATAATAAAAACACAGGCACACGTGTGTGTGCATCCCCCCATACGCATACACACATACACACACACACACACACACACACACACACACACCACACAATTTCCCCACATAATTACACAGCTGTGATTGTATTCTATTTGGCAATATACTGGGTACAATAAAAAATAGGCAGCTTAAAAATAATATTTTAAAATTCTGTACTTTTATATGTAATATTTATTCAAAATTTTAAGTAACATGAAATGAGTCTGTGGGAGGTTTGTTTTTGTGTTTTGTTTTTTGGGTTTTTTGTTGGTTGGTTGGTTGGTTGCTTGCTTGCTTGCTTGGTCTTTCAAATGGTGGCAGTTGTTAGAACAGTTGATATGGGAGCTGGGAGATGGTTCACTGAGCAAGGAATTTGCTGTGGGGCTGTACGGGCCTGAATACAAATCCCCAAACTGCACATAAAAGGCTGAGTATAGTTGCATATACCTGTAGAGCCAGTACTGAGGGCCAGAGACAGGTGGATTCCAGTAGTTCACTGACCCTCCTGTCTCAAGGCAGTAAGGTGGAGGACACTAAAATAAAATACCCAAAGTCTTCATCTGGCCTACCCATGCATTGGCATATGCACACACACCCATGTGCACACACCCAGCACACATACAAAGAAGGAATGTTAATGTCAGGTTTAGGAGAGAGCACAGAAGTTTGTGTATTTCTTTTATCCAGTTACTAAACAAGAACATGCACCATCATTATTTGTGTATGGTTGGAACCCTTCTTAGCTTTTAAAAAGGCTACTTTCATGATTTTGCTTTCCTCTGTTTGCAGCTATGGGAGACGTCCATTTAAGAACCAACTGTTTACATGTGACACATCGAAACTGTTTACTTCTACTTTTATAGAAACCCAGCCACCCGCAATCACTGCAAGTCTATCTGCTCTCTGGATGATTTCAAGATCCTCTGAGATACCAGAGGAGAGGAAGCCACGGGTCACACCTGGATACCATACTTTTTTTTTTTTTTTTTTTTTGTCATTGGCTTAAGGTTTACCCAAATGGTAAAAAGAATTATTGGAATGTCACACTACAACATGGAACCATTTATGGTCTGGTATTGGTTATGTTAATGGATAATCTGCATGACAGAAATATGTAGAATATCAATAAAATGAACTCCCATGACCCAAGGTTAGCAGGTTTTCCTGAGGGGCAGAAGTGGATTCAGAACGGAGCCTTCTGAAACACATCCCCACTGCAAACAGTAACGCCACATGCATGAAGCTTCCGTTTCCTGTTTTCCACATATAAGGAAACAACATCTCATAATAGAAACTAGCATGCAGGGGCTAAGGCATATAGGATCTTTCTGCAGGACTGTAAGGCTTCGAGAGGCCAATATCCCATATGCTATCTTTAAACATGTATTTTTATTTTTTTTTTTACTTTTCATATTTATATTAGCATACAAGGACAACTGTACATATGTAAACATTTTTAAAACTTAAAATGTATCTGTTACACATGCGTGTATTTTTGCCAAATGCCTAGAAACAGTCAGTCACAGTTCCAACATGGTCCTCCATCCCATGTCTTCGGAGTATAAGTGGATGATACTGTAAATAGAGTGGTCAGTGCTGTAAAAGTATCTCTCCGTAACTGGTGTTTGTCTGAAACATGTGATTCCCTTTTAATGTGTGTCCAGTCTGGAAGAGGTTTTATTGAGTAAGAGAACCAAATGCTCAAACTTCTAGCCTCTGTGGTAGCCAGGAGGCTTCAGGACACCCTGGAGCTGACGGGCTCTCTGCGAATCTGCCAGCCTATTCACTCCACATCTAAGACCCACGGTGCCTGTCACAGTAACTGTTCTCAGTCAGTACCATGGTGTATCAATTAATCTTAACTGGAGGCCATGGAGTCCCCACCTCTCTAGAAAATGTCTTCTGTGATTGGCCAGATGCACCAAAGATATGGATCCTGGAGTGGAGAGCTCCCTCTTGACCAGTGCCTGAGCCTTGTCTGGTCTGAAGTTTGGGTTCCTGGGCAGAATCCTTTCACCTATTCTTATCTGTGAAAGGGATGGCTTGCTTCCACAATTTTAACATGTTTCATCACTAGGGTGCAAGTTCCAGCAGGTCCTCCTGTCTGGCTTTGAACGGGACGGTGGATGGAAGCTTGAGCAAGGCATAAAAGATGAACTAAAGCCTATGGCTACCCAGATGCGGTAACTGCAGAGGTAACAACAACAAAAAGGAGTGTTCTATGTGAACGCTAGTCATGTAAAATGAAACATTAACGGCTGTTTCAAGGCAATGTTGTCATGCAAAGAGAAGTCCCCTCTAGTGAGATCTGAAGTTGGTAGACCCAATCATGTGGTCTACGGGGTGAAACACACTTCCGATTTTCCCCCTTCTCCTTGCTGTCTTACGCAAGGAATGGAATCATCAGACAAGAACTCAGACATGGACTCCACATTTTATTTCTTCCAGAAGCGTCCGGGGACACAATTTGTCCCATCTCTGGGTAGATACCCAAACCGAAGAGCCAGACGGGAACAGAAGGCAGAGGCATGCTCAGTTCATGTCTTTTTGCAATGGTCCGCTCTTCTAAAAAACGCGCTCAAAGGTGTTAGAAAACAAATTTAATCAGACAAAACTATACAGTGAAAAGCATTTTGCGTGACAGGCAAGGATATAGGTTGCTGGTGACTCCATAAAGCAGTCTCAGACAAAGGCATAGATGAGTGTTGACCAATGTCTCCACACGGCTTAAGGGAAGGGCAGAAGGGCGGACAGGTGACAGCGGAAAGAGATGCAGCGAATGAAGTGACTTTTGAACAAGAACACTTTAAATGTGCACTGAATGTTTCTTGGTATTGAGTATATAAAAGGCTAATGTAATATAAGGTTTATTTTGACTACAGAAAAAGAGTTTATAGCTTTGAAAGAAAGGTGCCTCGTGTAAATATGCTTTGTAGTTGTAGTTAGTTACATAAGCCCTAACTTGGGAGAATTCACAAATGGTTAGCTAGTGAACTGATGATCTGTCTCCCTACCAGTCTTCCCTTACCGTCTCAATTATTTTTACCTGGAGTTATTATTGAAAATTAAAATCATTATCAGGTGCCTTTGGGGAGAATCGATTGCTCCGGCTCGTAATCATCTTCAGATGAAATGAGAGGAAAGGGTTTCGCTTAACTTGCAAAGTGATTTTAGAAATATAATAGCTTTAATGTTCCGGTCTGGGTCTCCATCTCCCATGTTTAAGCATTCTCAGAGTTGTTTTTTGGAATTAACAGACTTTAGTCTTGGTGGGTAGCTTCAAGGCGCGTGCGCCATTCCACTTAGCTATGTATGGCTGCATTCACTGAGGTAGACAGATAGAATGGGCTCATGGAGTCAAATCCAAGAACAGTGATTATTTCATCCTTAAATGTCTGTGTTGGAGAGGGACTCTGAAGCCCCGTAGTGGTTTGAACCATGAGCTAGTATTCACACTCCCCAGTGTGCTGTGGCATCCTCAGTACGCAGAGAAGGACGGGCAGTGGTGCCTTGGCTCATCAGAAGCCATTTCTCTTTCTCATAACCTTGGCGTTGATAGGACCGCAGATAGCCCACATGCCTGAGCTGTCCCATTAAGCAGATCATTCCTGTTCCAAGGAAAAGGAGCATTCAGGTCTTTCCACTACGTTAGCAGGGAGGCCTACAGGAACAGAGAATCCTTAAAGAATGAACTGGAAAGACTCACTCTTCCTGGCCGCTTTCCTTAGATGGGAAGTCCTCCTCCAGAGTCAGCAAGATAGAAAGTGACTCCAGGCACACACACACACACACACACTCTGCAGAGGAAAATCGGGGCTGCTTAGATGGCGGCACGAAGGTTCTTAGCCTTCCACAGTGGCTGGCGTTGAAGAACAAAAGCCAGATAGATACTCCAGTCCTTCAGTCAGATGCTAACCGGTGAGTAACCTCTTTAGTTACTCAACACGAATTACTGGGGACAGGAAACCAGGGCTTACGATGATGTTGTCTTAGCAGATAAGAAGGGTGCTCTATTTCAGGATGTGGCGGTTTCTTCTCCCTCTGGCTTAACAAGGCTTTTAAAATGTTTGCCAGTGTATGATCGGTGCAGTGTAGTCTTTATGCATGAAAGTTTGATGGTAGTCTAAAAGAAGCCATTGTGACGGTAAAATGAATTTTTCTCTGCCCTCCAGGGGTATGCGTGGGGGCGTGGGGAGCTGCTGTGTTTTCCAGGACGGATCCACATGCTTTTCTTCTGTGGAGCACCTTGCCTGTCTGCCTTGACTTCATCCTGCCTGTTGCTGGAGACTTTCTCTAGCTACTTTCCCTGTTGCCCTTTTCAGACTTTGTCCTTTTTTTGGGGGGAGGAAGTACCTTTAAGCCAGGAAAAGTGTAATACCTCTGCTTGCTTCTTTGCGGATTTCGGAGTCAAGTTTGTTCATTTCGCCGTGCGAGCTTTCTATTGTCATAGTTCCATCTTATCCTTAGATCTATACAGTGCTTTAGAGAAGCCCTTCTCTGAAGGTAAGATTGCTTTTTAATCTTACTTAAATGTAAAGGAAGGGAAGGCTGTTTGGCAGGTTGCATCATATAGAGAGAGGGGGACGGAGTGTGGAACTGATGGGAGTGAGGAGAAGGGAGACGCCCAGCTGCACAGCCACGCTGGGCGAAGCTGGCGCTGCTACTGGCTGCAATGTTTGGGGCATTCGCTAAAGCTCTGACCAGCCGCAAGTTGACTTGGGCTTTGAGATGCCTGGACTCCTGTTCGCCACACATTTTTATGTTCCTAATTGTGTCTTTTGTTTGTTTTCTTCTATAGCCGTCCCCCGCTGCTTCCCTTCCCCCTCCCCAAAGGCAGTCAAATCGAATTTTTCCATTCTTATTCCACTAGCTTTGTATGACAAGCTGACATTTCTGTGGAAGAGGGCTTAATTGGGGGGCTTGAATGCTTAGTTTCCTCCGGTGGGATAGTTAAGACTACTCTGACTTCAGAGGCAGGGTCCTTTCTCTGGGCATGAGAGGACTGCGGACTGGGGTTCCAGGTTCTCCTTTATCGTATTGTAAAGAATTCAGCTGGCGTTATTGAGGGCCGGCTGAGGCAGCAGCCCGTCTGGCTGTGTGCGAGCGCATGCCCTCAACGACTCCTGGCTGCTCGCTGTTGGCACGCGCCTACAGCGCATGCTCTGCGGGGCAAGCACTTTCAGCTCAAAGAGTCTTCCTACCACACCTGCGGGAGGTAGTATTTCCATCCCCATTTTACTCATGGTTTTGCCGGTCCTCAACTGGAGCACCTAAAGTCAGGCAGCAGAAAGTCAGATCTTGCAAGACCATCATCGGTTGTACACGTGCCCGTCAAATCCATGGCCTTATGGGACAGTATCATTGCCATTGGATTTGATGGCTACATTTAGAACCTTCCTACTCCCAAAGTTCCCTCTTCAGTATCCCCTTGATCAGAGGCATCCCCTATCACACATCCCAGAGCCTTCTTTGGTTAGAACGAGAATTAGGAGAGCCATAGGAATACAGAGCAGAGGAGGTTATCTTTCATTTCCTTCTGACGTGCTGGTTTGATTGTGCACCTTGGCGAGTCACTAAGAGATGGGTCTCAGGGTATAAGTCTCAGGAAGTAATTAAGCAGCACAGAGTTTTGAGAGAGATCCTGGGTCATTTAGTCCCAGCCTAGGAGCACAGTGGAGGTCCACAAATAGCACGAAGAGGAACTACACGGTCACCGGCTATGCTGGAGGGAGCTCCTGCCGCCAAGAGCAGACGTGTGCTCTGGGGTTCTCTGGAGTGTCACCTTTGGAAGTGTTTTACTATCCGGTGTCCCTTTCACTGTTCACAGGCCTGCATCACACTGGGAGGGGCTTGAGACGTGGCAGGCATGCCGAGCACAGGGAGACCGTGGAATCAGCTCCAAGCAAACTGCATTTTATGGTTTCATTTTACCCAAACGCACACAGTGAGGGAAAGGAATCTTGCTACTATACGCAAGGCCACACCAGTTTCTGTGTTTATGAGCGAGTCTCCCCTACATGTATGAAGATGCATGTATGCACATTCTGCATTCAACTCGTGACATTTCGGGACATGATTTGTTTTGATCGTTGGGTTTTAAAATAACGCAAATATCCCAAATCCTTTAAATATAGCGGTGCTAAGTTTTATCAGATAACACAATACAGAGAGTGCTTGAAGTGAATTCAGACCCTTAGGAGTAACCCGGGGGTTCCTGTTAAATTCTACACGTGTATCACTGCCTGATGTGAAACCCCACTTTCCCTTGCTAATCCAGCACAATATCAAACTGTGATTCTATAACTCGTCTTTTTAATGGCTACAAATAACCCAACATCTTTTTTTTTTGAATGGAAAACTTTTCTTTAACACTAACTGCAAAGTGCTTAGCAAAAGGTTCCTTCCGGATAACAGCATTATTGTTATTATTATTATTATTACTATTATTATTAATTATTCCTCCTTCTTCAACTTGTTGGAAGACTTGCCCCTCCAAACGAGCAGTTCCAAAAGACAGTTTTCAGGAACTTCACATTTCGCCTCATGAAAGCTATTCATATGTTAGTCTGCTTTAGGTCTCTGCCAGTGTTTCCCATGTTCATGGCCTCCAGGGGGTGATGCCCATGTGCAAGCTGTCAGAAACCACCCCACGGGGACCTGTAAAGAGCATCGGTGTGGCTCGCCTGGGGTAACTGGGGACCCATGTGTATATACTCAGATTTGCATCATTCAAACCTCTCTGCTTCTCCGCACGCACTTCCGGCTCTTACGCTCTTTTACAGTTCACTGGGTTTTGGTAAACACCAACAGAAATGAAGATGATGATTGCTTTCCTGAGCAGGCGTGATTTGTTTTATGGCTGTTTAAGTTATAACGTTGTTCTCATACTGTAGGTGAATAAAATCTTGCTGTTTTTAAAGGTCACTGTAACTCGAGATTAAAATTTCTGGCACAATTTTATGGGTGTTCACTTCTGAAGCTAATAAGATATCAAGAGTTTTCTATGTTACCCTCACCGTAACATCGATAAAGTGATCTTTCAATAAAAGATTTCTGTTATTTTGATGCCTGGCTCTCTTTCATTTTTTTCTAAGGGGCATTGTCCCCAGGAAGCCATCGATGATTCTGTTCTCCAAGTCCCTGAAGAGACGGGAGAAAAACTAGTGTCCCATGTGTTCATCTGTGCCTGCAGTGAGGAAGCAAGGGTCGCGCCCCCTGAATTCTCTTGCCTTAATGAAGTTTGACTCTTGTTTTTGCCCCACAACCCAGGGCTGCACCTGCACTGCCTCCTAAAGCCTGACTCTTCAATGGGTTTGCTTTAGGTTCATGGGCTCACTTGGGTTCAGGTCTTTTTATCTCATCCCAAGCAGCCATTTGAGGTATCAGTCATTACAGTAGCATTTATAATTCCTTGTCCGTTGGTCTGCATAGGTGAAGAGTCATGAAATCACCGAGAAAAGCCCATGCATTTATTATAATGTTAAAAATTAGTGACTGCATATGTTTATTACAATATTAAAAATTGGTGATTACATATAGCTCCATTCCTGGTTTCTAAAGTACTTTAATCATATAATTATTCGTATTGACCCTGAAACAGTAATGCATCAGGTGAGTAAAGCAATCTGGGAAGAAACAAAAGGCTTACCTGACATGTCACCTTGGGACTGATGTTACCATCTGCACATCAGAGCTAGAGCCTTTTAATCTAGTGACCGTGTAGTGCAAACAAGTGACAGCAGTTGCTAGGATGCCCCAGGCCTCTGTCTGCTGCATTGCTATAGAAGTCTGCAATGTGCTCAAGTTCTTTGCAAACCATGGAATCACCTGATATGGGTAAAACTAAAAGCATGTGTCTCCTGAATAAAACAATCCCAAAATGGGGTGTGTGAACCCACAGATTTACCATGCTCCAACTGCATGCTTTAACTGAAGAAGAAAAAGGAGGAGGAGGGGGAGGAGGAGGAGGAGGAGGAGGAGGAGGAGGAGGAGGAGGAGGAGGAGAAGGAGGGGAAGAAAAGAAGAAAGAAGAAAGGAGGAGGAGGAGGAGGAGGAGGAGGAGGAGGAGGAGGAGGAAGAAGAAGAAGAAGAAGAAGAAGAAGAAGAAGAAGAAGAAGAAGAAGAAGAAGAAGAAGAAGAAGAAGAAGAAGAAGAAGAAGAACTAGTTTAAAAGATGATAAGGGCACGTGTGCTGACTCCTCCTTATTATCAAGAAGCTAAAGGAGGAGGCCAGGAGTGAGGATGAGGCCAGCCTGGGCAACCGAGGCAAGTGCCAGGCAGTGACAGAACAGGAAGCAAGGAGAAGAAAGTGAGGTGATGCCCCGGAAGCAGAGAATGGAGCAACTAGCATCCGACATAAGCCACACAGGACGAGCTTCCCTAGCAGTGATGCGGGATGACAGAGGAGAGCGAAGGGTGTGCTACACGCACCAGGGGGAGGGAGTTTTCTAACGACACGGGCAAAACGGAGAGTAGCTCCAGTGCTTTCTGGAGGAAACGAAAACGGAAAGAGAGGATGTCTGGGGACTTGCCTATAACCACTGACAATTAAAACGCGAATAATAAAACACAGTGTATAATACCTGAGGATGTACCTGAAAGCAAATTCAGAACCAAAATCTAAGAAGCACATCTTGGGGCTTATTCAAAGGACAGGGCAGCCTAAGTGTATATTAGGACTTTCTAGCCTCATTATTTTCTGGGGACCTTTGGTCCTTTTCTGGGCAGCCTAGGTCCAGGTCAGAGCAAATCTTTTTGACAATTCAAATAAAACATATATCCAGATGTCCCACAACAGTTTGAAAGATACAGAAACCAGCCACTTTGTTGAAGTTGTTTATCAGCTGTAGGAGTTTTCTGGTGGAGCATTTTGGGTCACTTAAATATACTATCATATCTGCAAATAATGATAGTTTGACTTCTTCCTTTCCAATTTGTATCCCTTTGACTTCCTTATGCTGTCTAATTGCTCTCGCTAGAACTTCAAGTACTATATTGAAAAGATATGGAGAGAGAGGGCAGCCTTGTCTAGTCCCTGATTTTAGTGGGATTGCTTCAAGTTTCTCTCCATTTAGTTTGATGTTGGCTACTGGTTTGCTGTATATTGCTTTTACTATGTTTAGGTATGGGCCTTGAATTCCTGTTCTTTCCAGGACTTTTAGCATGAAAGGATGCTGAATTTTGTCAAATGCTTTTTCAGCATCTAATGAGATGACCATGTGTTTTTTTTTCCTTTTAGTTTGTTTATGTAGTGGATTACATTTGGAAATTAGTCTGGTGGTTCCTCAGAAAATTGGGCATGACACTTCCAGAGGACCCTCCTGGGCATATACCCAGAGTATTCCCCTGCATGCAATAAAGACACATGCTCCACTATGTTCATAGCAGCCTTATTTATAATAGCCAGAAGTTGGAAGGAGCCCAGACGTCCCTCAAAGGAGGAATGGATACAGAAAATGTGGTATATTTATACAATGGAATACTACTCAGCAATTAAAAATAATGAATTCATGCAATTTGTAGGCAAATGGTTGGATCTGGAAAATATCATCCTAAGTGAGTTAACCCAATCACAAAAGAATACACATGAAATGCAATCACTGATAAGTGGATATTAATGAGCCCAGAAGCTCTGAATACTCAAGGCACAATTAGCAAATCTAAAGATTCCCAAGAAGAAGGAATGAGAGGACACTGGTCCTGAAAAGACTGGATCTAGTTTTGTAGGAGAGTATCAGAACAGAGAAATGGTGGTGTGTGTGTGTGTGGGGGGGGTGATTGGGAAATAGGTGGGGGAGGAGGAAGAGAGGACTTATGGGATATATGGTGAGGGGGGAACTGGGAAAGGGGAAAGCCTTTGGAATGTAAACAAAGAATATAGAAAATAAAAAAATAAAAACAAAAAAAGAGAGAAAAATACAGAAAATGTGCTCCATTTACACAATGGGATCCTACTCAGCTGTTAATAACGAGGACATCCTGAGTTTTGAAGGCAAATGGATGGAACTAGAAAGTATCATCCTGAGTGAGGTAACCCAGACCCAAAAGCTCATGCATGGTACCACTAATCAGTAGATATTAGCCAAAAAGTACAGAATACCCAGGATACAGTCCACCGAACTCAAGAAGGTTAACAAGATAAGAAGCCCGAGTAAGGATGTTCCAATCCCACTCAGGAGGGAGAAAAAGAAGTAACCATGGGCGGAGGGTGGAGGGGTTCAGAGGGAGGGAGGGACCCGGGCAGGAAAGAGGATAGACGGGAAAGGGGGAACATAATCAGATATTGTGGAGTGTATGGGGGGGAACAGGAGTGAAGTCCTGAGGGACAGTAGAAAAACTGGAAACAGAAGACCTCAGGAGGTGGGGGGGGGGCGAACCCTCTAGAATGTACCGGAGACCTGGGAGTTGAATCTCAGGACTCAGTGGGAGGGACCTTGGATGAAGTGCCCTGCAGTGGGGAGAGGAACTTGTAGAGCCCACCTCCAGTAGAAAGTCAGGACATCAAGTGGAGGGATGGGTTGCCATCCCACAGTCAAAAGCACTAACCCAGAATTTTTCCTGTCTGAAAGAACCGCTGGGACAAAAATGGAGAAGAGCCTGAGGGAAAGGAGGTCCAGTGACAGGCCCAAATTGAGATCCCCAAGGCCTGACACTATTAGTGATGCTATGGTGTGCTCACAAAACAGGAGCCTGGTATGACTGCCCTCCGAAAGGCCTAACAAGCAGCTGAAAGAGTCAGATGCAGATACTTCAACCCAAGCAATGGAGAAGCTGGGGAGCCCTGTGGTTGAATTAGGGAAAAGCTGGAAGAAGCTGAGGAGGAGGGTGACCTCATAGGAAGACCAACAGTCTCAACTGATCTGGACTCCTGAGATCTCTCAGACACCGAGCCACCAACCAGGCAGCACACACCAGATAATATGAGACCTCTGACATATACACAGCAGACTGCCTGGTCTGGCCGCAGTGAGAGAAGGTGCACCCAATCCTTGGGAGACTTGAATCCCCAGGGACGAGGTCTGGTGGGGTAGGGGTTGGGGGATAGGGACATCCTCTTGGAGATGGGAGGTGGGCGGGTGCAGGGGAGGAGGTATGGGATGAGAAACCATCACAGGGCGGACTGGGAGGTGGATAAAGACTGGACTGTAAAAAAAATTACATAAAGAATTTTTAAAAATTCTGAAATGAAACCCAGACTTACCACTGTAAGACACAGCAGGTAGCTTCCCACTTTGACATGTTATCTGGGCATCAAGTACTGACTAAACACATAGGGAATGAATAAATACTCATGAAATGGCTGAATATATAATATATGCATATATTATATATATAAACACTATCTGAACATATATTTGTGAAATGAGGCTGAAGATGTTTGTGGAATGTTTGCTGGTAAGTTGAATGTTTACTTGAATGCTCATGTCACAGTGCACCAGAAACAAGACAGGCAGATTCGTTGCTAAGCAAGAGAAGACTGTTACCATTGTTAGCTGCCAAACCGTAGGAACAAAACACTGGGGATACTTTTTATATCGGCATACTTTTGCATACTCAGAACTACCTCAAGGGTAATTAGTCTTTTCTTTTCAAAGATAGGGACACTGGGTGTCTTGTCATTACATAAAATGTCCAAGGCACATACATAGCGGCAAGCCAATGATTTAAACATTTGGAAAAAAATCTCTCTCTCTCTCTCTCTCTCTCTCTCTCTCTCTCTCTCTCTCTGTGTGTGTGTGTGTGTGTGTGTGTGTGTGTGTGTAAATGGAACATTTAAAATGGAACCTGCTTGGTTTTACTTATTTTTTTTATTACTTTTCAATTATGTGCGTGCATATATGTTTGTATTGGGGTGTCTCAGGTGAAACGCAGGTGCTCATCGGGGGCCAGAGGTGGTAGTAAGTCACCCAACATGGGTGCTGGAACTTCAGTCCTCTGCGAGAGCAGTTCATGCTCTTAGCTGCTGAGGGGGGTCTCTCCTCCCCTGACGTCTGGTTTTTAAAAGGAAAGCATGCACATTATTAACAATTTGGGAGATACAGAAATATGTAAAGGAAATAAAGTCATCTAGAATCTCATTAGTCAAAAATAAACAGCTAATATAGTCTTGTTCTCTTTAGTTTTTTTATGACACTTTTAAACTTATGATATTCAAGACCTTTAAATATAATTAGCAAAAGTTTGAGGTGGATGACAAAGAAGAACTTGGTGACGATATTTGCCACTCAAATGATCTATAGGTCATTTTTAGGAGGCAGACAGTAACCATTCAATATCTCTGTCTACTCATAAGGCTTTCAACCAGTGAGTCCTAAAGCTTATACTTTCTAGTATGTGGACTGCCAGGCTCATTGGTTTGTTTTGTACCACCGTGGATCTAATGTCACTTAAGAATACCCCACACAAACTTCTAACCACATTCCTAAGGGAGAGAAACAATAACAGCTAAGTCTGAGGAAAAGATTTCATATACCACAAGAAACTATGTAATCTGTGTTAAACATCTTGCATACTTTATATAAAAGAGGGTTAGCAGGGAAATAAGGCGTGACTGAAAACGGCTCAGGCGGTCCTGACTGGTATGACAGACTTGTTTTTATATGATTAAACTTCAAAGGAATTTATTATCAAAATGAAAAATGAAGCTGCGGTTCGATATAAAGTCATAATCCCGTTCAGCAGCTGTCGGGGAGTGTCTGTCGGTGGAGTCTGCACGCAGCACTGGAGGCAGAGAGGAAGCAAGGGCGGGCTCCAGTTGGAATGTTGAATATATTCAGGCAGCTTCCTCTTGGGTTAGACGGTCATGACACACTGGATGAACTGAAAAAGGAAACCAGTGTTACACTACAATCTGCAAAGTACTGAGGGTACCACGGCCTCTCAGGTGCCACGGCCTCTCAGGTGCCACGGCCTCTCAGGTGCCACGGCCTCTCAGGTGCCACAGCCTCTCAGATGCCACGGCCTCTGAGGTGCCACGGCCTCTGAGGTACCACAGCCTCTGAGGTGCCACGGCCTCTGAGGTACCACAGCCTCTGAGGTGCCACGGCCTCTGAGGTGCCACGGCCTCTCAGGTGCCACGGCCTCTCAGGTGCCACGGCCCCTGAGGTGCCACGGCCTCTCAGGTGCCACGGCCTCTCAGGTGCCACGGCCTCTCAGGTGCCACGGCCTCTCAGGTGCCACGGCCTCTCAGGTGCCACGGCCTCTCAGGTGCCACAGCCCCTGAGGTGCCACAGCCCCCCTGTGGGCAGCTTCCATTTTAGTTTTCTATCTTGACATCAAGGGTAAACAAGAACAACAAAAAGTCCCAATTTTCTGCATTATGCCTAAATGAAGGGTGGGAAGGTTCTTATTTTTAGGGGAACTTTCTTCTGTAAAGTCTGATGAGTTTCTCACTTTATGGGAAGGAGGAATCACCTCAACAGAGAATTTAAATCCTAAATAACATTGAAGAGTCTAGAAACAGTCATGGTCAAAAGTACCTGCCTACAAGAACACATAGGTTTACACTGTCATATCAATGGACATCCAGACTGTGGTTTTACCCCACTACACTAGTGGGTAACTTTTAATATAATCACCCTTTAAAATATGCTTCATCCAAGTCAAACTGTGCTGCTGTTATGAATTGTAATGTAAATATCTAATATTCAGGATGATCACAGGAGACTCCTGGGAAAGGGTTGTTCGACCACTAAAGGGGTCCTGACGGGGACAGAGGTTGAGAATCATTAGGTTAGACCACGCCCCTCCAGAGCTTACGCTCCATCACTGGTGAGGACCACACAGTGCTAATTCCTGCATCAATTCTGCTAAGCCAACCTGATGATTCTTACTTGAAAGACAAAGAAACCAAAGGCTAGGACCTGTAGAAACCTGTTTGGCTGTCCCCTCTAAAGCCAAAGTCCATACTCTCCCTCTCCGCAGGTTATCCCGATAAAGAGCTTGTTTTAAACCACGGTTTAAGCTGGTGTCTTCCTTGTCTTCTCCAGAAACAGCATAGGTGTGCAACGCACAGCTACAGGCTAGCTCTCAGTGGCAAATGTGGTATCCAGGGTGAGAGCAGAGGAAACATCTCATTGCAGGTCATCTCTACATAGCTGGCTGAAATCCTACAAGAGCTTTGAAAGAGACCTTACTGTTACTCTGTATATGTGTGTGTGCCATGCATGGTGTGTGTCAGGCTGCAGATATGTGGTGCATGGTGTGTGCCAGGCTGTGGATATGTGCTGCATGGGATGTGTCAAGCTGTGTATATGTGGTGCATGGTGTGTGTCAGACTGTGTATATGTGCTGCATGGTGTGAGACAGAATGTGTATATGTGCTGCATGATATGTGTCAGGCTGTATATCTGTGGTACATGTTGTGTGTCAGGCTGTGTATATGTGCTGCATGTTGTGTATCAGGATGATTGTATGTGGTGCATAGTGTGAGTCAAGCTGTGTATATGTGGTGCATGGTGTGTGTCAGGCTGTGTATATGTGGTGCATGGTATGTATCAGACTGTATATATGTGGTGCATGTTGTGAGTCAGGATGTGTATATGTGGTTGGTGCATGGTGTGAGATGGGATGTGTATATGTAGTGCATGGTATGTGTCAGGCTGTGTATATGTGGTGCATGCTGTGTGTCACGCTGTGTATACGTGGTGCATGCTATGAGTCAAGATGTGTATATGTGGTGCATGCTGTGAGTCAGGCTGTGTATATGTGGTGCATGGTGTGAGCCAGGCTGTGTATATGTGGTGCATGCTGTGAGGCAGGATATGTATATGTGGTGCATGGTATGTGTCAGGCTATATATGTGGTGCATGCTGTGAGACAGGCTGTGTATATGTGGTGCATGTTGTGTGTCAGGCTATGTATATGTGGTGCATGCTGTGAGACAGGCTGTGTATATGTGGTGCATGCTGTGAGACAGGCTGTGTATATGTGCTACATGGTGTGAGACAGGCTGTATATATGTGGTGCATGCTGTGAGGCAGGATGTGTATATGTGGTGCATGGTGTGAGACAGGGTGCGTATATGCGGTGCATGCTGTGTGTTGGGGTGCATATGCATGTAGAGGCTAAAGGAAAACTCAAGTGTTATGTCTCAGGTGCTATCCACCTTTTGAGAGTGTTTCTCATTGGTCTAAAATTCACTAAGCGAGGCTGGATGGTCAGCAAGTGCCCAGGATGCACCGGTCTCTACCTCCACAGTCCTGGGGTTACAACAGAGCCCTGCCACACTCAGTGTTTAGCACACGTGTTGCCTGAGGCCCTCGTGTTTATCTGCAGCCAAGCTATCACCCTAGCCTGAAAGAGTCACCGTTCTCATGACGCCCACTTTGCTCTGTCTCAGAGCAAACAGGCTGGGCCTGATCTGGAAGTCATCCTCCAGCCTCAGCTGGGATTACAGGCATGAACCACCATATCCTATTATGTTTTCTGGGATTTTGTTGTTGTTGTTGTTGTTGCTTTTGTTTTGTTTTAGGCAGACTCTCACAAGCATAACTCAGACTGGCTTAAACTCATGGCAATCCACCTGCATCAGCCTCCTGAGTGCGTGAGCCACCATGTCCGTATTCTTAATAACTAACTTAGGAAGGGAGTCCTATTCACGTACAGTTTGCCTTCTACTTGACCCTTATTTACGAAGACTTACATCATCATACGAGAAATTGACAACTCCTTGTTGACCAGAATCCCGTCTGCGAAAGCTATCTGCAAAACAACATCGTAAAATGTAGTGTTTTTCCTTAAATGGATTTTCTAAACTCAGAGCAGCCAACTATTGGCATTGGGGTCCAATGTCAATAACAAGTAAATTCTACAACCAGTCAAGATAAGGCCACATATGTAACAGGGACAGAAAGTGGCCAATGGCCATTTTCAATGTGGATATAAGACAAATGATTGACCTCGGCTGGTGAAAACAGTTTAGCCTTCAAGGCCTGTTACCTGCCGTGAAAGCACAGGGTTCTCACCGCTGTGATAGCATGCACGCTGCGTCAGCAGAGAAACAGATGGATGACAGAAGCTGGTATGGCACGTGGGCTGTGACCGAACATCCCACCAACTTCAGCCCTGATGGCCAAAGATGACTCACTTTAATTTTACTCTTTGCAAACATCCCACAGCTGAAGAGAATCACTTATAACTGCCCTCCATGACCGATAGTGTGCAACTCAGGCTGTGGGGGTGGCACAGTGGCCCAGAGTTTACCTAGCATGTGTGAGCCCTCTGTAGCCCTGGCACCATACACAAATGCATTTATAAAACAGACAGCTATATCTGAAGCATTTTAATAAAATGTACTAAGATTACTAATTCATCTAAAAAAAACACTCTGAATAACATATTTGTTTAATAGGTGTGCGAAGGGTCTGCTAAAGCACCCCCCAAAACCATAAAATCCTGGGCTGAACAGAAGTTCAGAGGTAAGGAGAAATGACAAATGCCATAAGAAAGGGTCTCTGGCAATGCTGAAAGGCTTCAGAGACAAACCTGTGAGGGCTCTCAGTTTGACGCAGCAGGCGATATAGTCATCAAAGGTGATCTTCCCGCTGGTGCTGTATCGCTTTGCAACTGAATTTACAGTTTGGGGGCTCAACCTGAATCCTGGAAGGCAGAAAAGTCACCCAGCAAGAGAAGGCTGAAGGCTAAAAACACAACAAAACTCCCAAGCAACAAACAACATTAGAGACAGACAGAGAGGGAGTGAGGGAGGGAGGGAGGGGGAGAGGCTGTCTTCAAGGAGCACACGCTTTGAGAGATTTATCAGTTAAGGAGAGTTCTGCTTGGAAATACAAACCCATAGTCGTGAGGGCCTTCTGCAGCTCCTGGGGATCCACCGTTCCACTCCTATCGCTATCGAAACTGATGAAATGCTGTCTCCAGCCATTGAGCACGGCCCAGAGCTCTTTGAATTCATTGAACCCCATCGTGCCGGACATGTCTCTCTGGATTACAATCAAGGACGGAACTGTCTCATTTCACACCTCTAATGATTACGTGAGAGAACGCAGAAGGGGAATTCAATGCTTTCTGCTAAAACGGCACAAGGACACCCCACGTTTTAAAAAGTTAGTCTATATTCTTGTTGGTATGATATAAGAAAAAGTAATGATAAGTGGTATAATCAATGACGTAAGGATTTAAAGCTCCGAATACCCATTTTTACTATGGGGGAGAAAAGACCACTACGTGGTCTGAATAAGAGAAGACCATAAGGTATTGGAGGCCGCTGAGAGCACAAAGGCAGTTTTCTTACTGGAGTTGGGCTACATTTCCTCGGTGTTCTAGGTTAGGGGTTCTGATGGTCCCTTGGACTTCACCTACAAAGTGGGCTGGGATAGAATGTAGCACTCTAGCCAAACTGGGACTGACCACTGGCTGGCATTCTTGTGCACTTCCGTGCCTTACTTCTCTCTCTCTCTCTCTCTCTCTCTCTCTCTCTCTCTCTCTCTCTCTCTCTCTCTCTCTCTCCACCCATTTCTCTTGCAAAAGAATCTCTGTACCTCAGGCTAACCTCCAATTTGCAATATGGCACACGCTGCCCTCAAACTCACAGTGATCCTCCTGCCTCAGCATCCTGAGTGCTGAGATTACAGGCATGAGCCACCACACCTGTGGCAGTCTTGAACAAGCGCTCTTCTACTTACTAAACTTCCTGTCTGTTTCTCACACCAGATTACATCCTAACAGCTAGTTATTTCACAAAGCTTTTCGGTGGTTACTTGCAATTTATGTGTGTGCTTGTTCCTTCATCCTGAGCTGAGATTCTTTAGAAGGCCTTTTTTTTTTTTTGCCATGGAAAAACGACTCTAGACAACCATTAAGGTAAAGGATACATCCAACATTGAAACCATTAGGCGACAAGTCTCCAGGTTGAAAGCTGTTAAATCAAAGAAAGTACGTGAATCAATATGTCAGCATCTCCGCATTACATTTGAATCATTCAAATTAATTATGAATTCAATTATTAATGGACTCTTTAAAGCACGCTACTCAATTCGTATGGGACAGAGCTCACTATGTTTGGCTTATACCAATATTGTGGGACTGCGAAGCAAACATGGCCCAGTTTCAAAGACTGCACTATTCATATATCTGCCCATGTTATAGACACCCATGGGAAGTCCAGTCTCTGCCCTCCCAAGATTCAATCACCTTGTAAATGGGGTTAGGATCAACTGGCAGCCCCACTGCTGTTACTCCCGGCTCAGTCATTTCTTTGAACTGTAGGACTCTGTGGGCTCTTTAACAGACATCCAGCCACTCCCTGGTCCCCACGCTCTGGAACTGTCTGAAGAATCTGTAGCAATGCTACTAAGGTCCTCCAGGCTGCTCTCCCTGGCTGAGAAGAACATCGTGTAGACAGAAGGCTATCGTTCTCAAACTAAAATTATCTTAAACTACTCGGCGCCTTTACTAGTCAATAACCCTAACTTTTGCATCTGACCCACGTTCTCCTACTTCATAGACATACTCCTTAGAGTGCATCACTATGCTCCGCAGACCTCTAGCATCTACCAGTACTATAGCCATGAATATTTTATCAACTGAAAGCTATGGGCCCCATTTTACGGTAGTCGGTATACTTGATCTTCCTACCAGTGAAAACAGCAAAGGTCCTCGTTCATGACTTTTTTATTCTTTAGCTATACAAGTTCATGTGACTTCTTCCATTGCTGAACATGACATTCAAGGTGACTTGAGTCCATGTTTCTGAACTACAGTCCTTCATGTTTGGCTCAGAATAAACTATTTTTTATTTCCTTTAAAGTGGACTCTGTTTTATACTCTCAGTGTAGTCTTTACCTTCCAGCTGGAATGGCATGTGTTCTATAATACAGGGTGTTCTGCTCTCAGGGTAAAGGCCAGAACCCTTACATGGATTCATGAATTAATTTTCCCACTTCACCAACAACCAGGCAGGATCTCCACAGGGAATTTGCTACTTCCATAACTAAACTGTGTTCCATCTGGATCTTTCATATATACCATTCTATACGCCTGCATTATATATCCACACCTGCCCCATTGGCACCATTGTGGCTGGACTTTCATTTCTTCTTCAGCCTCGGTATTAATTCCACAGGCTCGGTCCTACCTAGCTAGACCATGTGTCTGCTGGTTACCATCCCAGCCTCAGGACTTATCCCAGGGACCTGCAGCAGGTGGAATTCTTTCTACACACCCGGTGTGACTGTCCATCAAAATATGGGCTGGCTGGTTGAAGGGATGGGTGGATGGGTGGACTGAATTCTCACCCCTAGAGAGGTGCTGTCGTTCAGTGGAGAAGTATCCATCATTTGTAAAAGCTAAGGGGGGGGATGTAGATTATAATTTTTAATAGACTAATTTGGGGTTTTATTGATATTTACAAGTTGTAGATAGTTTCAAAATTATCCACGCGGCGCTTTCCCTATGCTGTTGGCTCTATCACAATATCTTGTTCATCTTTTCTTCCGGTAGAAAGAATAATCCAGCCAAGCAAAGAAGGAAGCCCCTCCCTGCTTCTGTCAAGCGTCTTGTAACCTCCAAAGTCAAGGAAAGGAAAAGCTGAATTTCCATCTTGGAGACTGGAACCCTTCCCATCGAGTCCCGCTCTAGGGATGACTGGTTCTGATCTGCAGGATCCCACTTGCCCCCTTCCACTTTCAAGTCTGTGGCAATGACGTGGAATCTGTGTTTAAAGGAGTAAAGGCCGCATAGTTTCTGCACGGCAGAACTCACGACAGCCAGAAGCTGGGAGGCCTATCCTGGATACTACAGGGAACGAAGATAACCAGCTCGCATGATCCTTGAGTTTCAGGAAATGCGCTTCTCCTGTTTAGGACCAAGTCACGTGACAAGAATTTCAAAAGCTCTTCGTTCTTGAACTAATTTCCCAAGTAGGAAACAGTAACGGAGCACTGGAGTCACACAAAACAAGGCACGATAACATGAGAAAGTCAGTGTTTTAAAGAAGGCCATCTAGAGAATGATACAGCACCTCCAACGGCTGAACGCGCCACTGCAAACCCTTAGAGGGAGATCTAAGCATTTTAACTCACAGCTTACTACGAAGTCCAGTGTCCATCTGCTATCTGACTTCACTAACAAATGTAAAGAAGTTAGAAGGTGGCACAACTGAGCTAGGACACTATCCTTTGTCTCAGACACTTCTCGTGGCCAGGATTAGACCTGACAAAAACAAAAGCAAAACAAACAAGAGCAGAGTATGAGGGATAAGGAGCCTCAGCCAGGATTCAGCATCTTTGCAACGTTCATTTCCTTATTTGCTTCCTGGAGCACAGTCTGGAGAAGCTGGGACGGTGGACGGTGTGACGAACTGGTGGGGCTGCACACACAGTCTGCTAAGAACGGAGGAGGGGGCAGAAGGCTGGCAGGGAGTGGAAGCAGAACGGGGACTCTGTCCTCAGCGCGAGCACATCTCCTCAGGTGACAGAAAGAATGACCTAGGCAATGCCGTGGCCGGCAAGTGTTTATATTACCAGGTACTAAGCCCGGAGATCAGCCGGTACTGGGCACTCTCTCAGTGCCGTCAGGGTGAGGATAGAACCAGCTCTTGGCAAAGCCAATGGTACCTGTTAGCATTAATGACACCTGACCTGGTGGATTCCGTTTCAGCACCCTAGATTGTCCTCTGTATGTGAGGCCACCCAAGTGGCCTCACTGGTTCGAACAGTCCCGGAATACAGGGAACCCAAATCTAAGAAATCCACTAACCTGTCTGGCAAACTGGAATGGCTTGTTAGGAACTATGCTCCATTCACCCTTTAAAAGTAATAGCTTGGGCCGGGCAGTGGTGGCTCACGCCTGTAATCCCAGCACTTGGGAGGCAGAGGCAGGCGGATTTCTGAGTTCGAGGCTAGCCTGGTCTACAGAGTGAGTTCCAGGACAGCCCGGGCTACACAGAGAAACCCTGTCTCGAAAAAACCAAATCCAAAAATCGATAATAATAATAATAATAATAATAATAATAATAATAATAGCTTGGTGGATGAGAAAAGTTTGATTCCTTCAAAGGAACGATCGCAGTTCACAGCTGAAGTACAGAGATCAAGAGTGTTGCTAGAAAGATCCTAAGACCACAAACTTACGTTTGTATCCGCCCGCAATGCCGGACTGGGTTAGACATCTCTGCAACTCATCAGCATCGATTTGTCCATCCTTTATATAGAAACCAAACAAAAAACCAGGAAAGGAAATCAGGGTGGTAATTTGCAGCATTAACAAGAAAAAAAAATAGCAATTTTTTAAAGGAATGCCTTTCAAAATTCTTCTTACCCTAATTCCAAAAATAATTCAATGGTGAGAGGATATTTGTCATGGCAAACGGTCTGCGCTCCGTTTGAGCCAAGAAACTATCAAAATCAATCATTTCAGAATTCGTTAACAGAATTGTTTAAAAACATATCCCTCCAACCTCTGTTTTTGAAAGAGGCGGGAAGTAGGGTGTATCAGACTTTTAGGCATCAGTAAATACAAGGCCTGGTCCGAGGAGAAAGAGGCTCTTGGATCAATTTGACTCAGGAGACAGGGTCTTCCAAGCATAATTATATAGAGAAGATATAGGGTTCCAATATCTACCTACTGGTTTGATTGAATCAGACACAGGACATTTTTAGGGATTTTAAATAAAATATATAAATTCAAGTTGGTGAGACCCATTAAGTTATAAATAGGAACAGGATCAATAATTTGCAGGAAGATGAATGTGTGGAAAGAGGCCAGCGCTGCTGAAAGCCAAGCAGGTGGAGTCACTTACACGCCGGAGACACTGGCAATCTAAGAATGCGTGTCTTGAGGTGTGCTACGTCTTGTGGTTTCAGAGGCACGGATCAATAACATATTAAGTAGACACCCGAGAGGAAAGTCTCCCAGTCTTCGACTCAATTTTCCATTCAAATTCTCAGAGCTGTGTTTCTTCGAGTACCACTTCTTCCAAGCTGGCCGGGGGATTTTGCTTAGCATATTCTAGAGCATGGTTTTATGTTGTTGTTGTTGTTGTTGTTGTTTGTTTGTTTGTTTGCTCGTTTTTTTTTTTAAATCATGATTTCATTCTTTCGGGCTCTTATTTAAAACAAGCCTAAGGCGAATAACCAGGAAGGTCCCCTCTGGACACGTCTGGATTATGTCCACAGAGTATTTACCAAACACACAGTGACCTTGCAAACTAGGCACGTGTCCTTCCCGACAGGAGCCATAGGCATCTGTCATAGAACTCTCTGAGGGAGGAAGTAGGTCTTAGGACTTGGGACTAGATGACCTGCATTCTCTCTGTGGGTCATCTGGCCATAACGCCTAATAAGGACATGGAGAGCTAGCTCTGTAAGAGCCTGGGCTCCTGGGGCAGAGATTACCTTCTGAATACTGATAATGACTCTTATACTTGGAAGCCGATGGTTCTTTATAGCTCTTCTCTACCTCCTTTGTAGGTAAACGATTAATAATCAAATTCAACTGAAAGTAGCTATTTATCAATATTGGGCTATAGAATTACTAATACATGTCTTTAGGTTGGGCGAACAGAGGTTTCGCCATAAAACCTTCTAGAGATTTTATGTTTAGATCTTGAATTTCTTCTCTGCAAGCAGCTCTATCCTAGCTCTATCCTGATAATACACTCGAGAAGGTATAAACTTTGTAGAACTTCAAAGTATATTTATAATCCCCCTTTTGGGTCAATGGAACCCCAGTTCAAGTTTTGAACTCATCTATTATTGATACAGACAATACTCTGTGCAACTTTTTACAGATCTAAAATAATGTTTTAATCTTCCTTTCTTTTCTCCTTCCAGGCAAAGGGACTCATTTCCAGGGCAAAGGCTATTTTGTGCCACTGCATTAAATGCTAACATAAACAGGATGTAACAATTCTTCAATAGTAAAGGAAAGGCTAACCTGTCCAGCCACCGCAGCAAAGTAGCCGTAGAGCGGATCCTGAGTTTGTCCAGGGAAAGAAGGCCCCCCGGGAGCCCCTCCATACTGTGAAAAAGAAATGTAAAGGCATCAGACACAGAACTGGGTTTCATCTTTCACCACGCGAGGTGACGCCTCTCCCGCAATTGACGCCTGTGTGACCTTCACAGGGTCTATCTCCCCCACCACCTCACACTCCAGCTCAGTAACCCACCAGGCTTTTTCTACTCCTGTTCCTGACATTTCAAACCTGGAGACTTGGTCCAAAATAAGTCTCCATGAAAGTGATGCCACTATATGCTGAGCTGCTTAAAACTTATTAAGTAGGTAACAGAGGTCAGTGCGCCCGAAACAATCTGATGGCTAGGTTTAGGAGTGTTTTCCTGTTGGTGTTTACAGCTTTCGCTGTGTTTTAAAAGTACTTCAAGTACTAGGTAAGGCTGGCGTTAGTACAGCGCTGACAGGTGTGGCTTGGGAAGAACCCGGATGGCCAGGTTGTATCTAAGATGAGGGTCCCTCTGTCTCTGACAGTACACCTCCCACATCTGGCCAAGTGGCCTTCCTCTAGGACTTCGCTCATTTCTCCAGACTTTCTGGCCTCCCTGTCACTTTCTTTTCAAGGGAGTGACCACAGAACCATTCTAGATCAAGATGGCTGTTGTTGCTTTGGGGACAGTCGGAGAGAGAGCAGGAAGTCAACACCCAGCTTGCACTATCTCACGCCACCTCTCCGAGTTACCGAGTGGACTTCCCGGGTCGCAGCCCACTCACCCGTGGGCCCTGGAAAGACCGTAGGAAGAGATGGGACAGAAAAATGGAGTGGAGCCAAGGCTGGACATCAGAGTCCAGGCAAGCTCGCAGGGAGCATCTGGGACCGCCCGCGGCGCCTCCTCCCGCGCGTCCGAGGCGCCTTCCAGTCCCGGGAGCCCAGAGGCTGCTGTGCCCTTGCCTGCTGCACTTACCCCGCCTGGGTAGTACCCTCCGCCGGCGCCAGGGTGCCCGGGATACGCCATGGTGCAGACTGCGCCTCCACCCTGCGAGTCTGCTGCTCCGCCCGTCCGGCCCGGAGCCGCCCCGGAGCGCACCACGCCGCCCCGCGGGGGACGCCGCTCGCTGCCACCCACCCGGACCACCCCGCGTTACCCCGCGCACCGCCCGCCCCCTGCTGCCTCTGTGCTGGGTCAGCGCCGCGAGCGACCCACGGTCAGACGATGACCCGGGACCCCAGACGAGTTTATATCAGGACCCTTTCTCCCTCTCGACCTAGTGGCACATTCCGACATCCACGCACAGCTAGGGGAGTTTTTTTCTTCTTCTTCCTACTGTGCTATTTTGTAGAACCTTTGCTATTTACACCGGGTTGTTGGATAGGGCGTATGGGATAAGAACGTGCACAACTGTAGGGAAGGGAAGAACAATTCTGGTGGGTGGAGGAGACACTTCACAAAATAGGAAAGAAAAAAAAAACCTTTGAAAAACGGATGAAACTTCTGGACCTTGCAAGAGGGCGTTTAGCTTTGAATGAGGGTGGCCTGTCTCTTTGCCAACTGTTAAGCTGGGTATAGCTCAGGTGCTAGGCGTGGGTGTGTGGGATGGGGTCGAAGAGGGCATTTTCTGGGCAGGACAGCCTCACACAGATCATTCCTAGAAAAGTGAATTGTTTAATTTTCAGGATTCAAATAGAAACAACCGTGGTGGTGGACCTTACTGGAAAGGCTGTGTAACTCGCTTTGGTTGTTCAGATGTTTCAGTTTGTTTTTGTTTTGTTTTTGTGTGTGTTTTGTTTTGTTTTGTTTTGGTGCAATTACAA
This sequence comes from Apodemus agrarius, assembly GCA_964023405.1. Classification (NCBI taxonomy): domain Eukaryota; kingdom Metazoa; phylum Chordata; class Mammalia; order Rodentia; family Muridae; genus Apodemus; species Apodemus agrarius. The sequence continues at coordinate 21,562,172 of OZ030006.1, forward strand.
CAAGAGATAACTGTATGCTCACCCTTGACAGTTAAGGACTGAACAGGGTTGGTTGGTCGTTGTTGTTTTGTTTTGTTTGATTGTTTGCTCTTATTCTTTTGAGGCCCAGGCTCTCAGGCTAGCCTCTCATGATCTCAGCCTCTCATAATCTCACCAATGATTGCTTGGGGGTTTTGGTTTTGGTTTTGGTTTTAACATCTTGAGAAAGACTTTCATGAACAAGACGGACCATAGTGCGAGACCTTCACTTCTCTCAAGTTCTCTTTGGATACATGAACTCCCAAAAAGAAAGTTCGAAATAGCGAGAAACATTTCAGTAGTCCTTAGGATCACATAGCAAAGGTGTGGCCTGTCTTATGTCTGCTTCTGGAGATAAAATTACTGTTTTCAAATACCATGGTCTTTGATTAGGCATTCTGAGGGCTTGTCCTGTATTTTGGATCTTTCCATCAGCTAGGTGATCAGGTGTAACTAAGTCACATTTCAGTTTAGGCTCTTTCAGGACTCAAGTTTGAAAACATCCCCCAAAAATATGTGTCGCTAATAAAGCATTTGTAACTAATGTGGGCTTCATTTTATGGATACGTGACTACATTAATTGTTACATTAGGAGTCATTAGACTCTAGTTACCCCTTCTCCATTAATAAGTGAGTTTTAATGGAGGGCTGTAGATGAAATCCTTACAGTGATTGCCAACAAATTAGTAAGTCCTTGATGCTTTAGGCTCAGGGGGAAAAAAACGTGGCAACTAATAATGACAACAAAGCACACACACACACACACACACACACACACACAAATAAAATAATTAATGAGTATCAGACCTTCAAAACATTTTGCCTATTTGTATAGTCCTTATAAAGTCCTGCAAGATAGGTGCTTTTGTTATGCAGTTGAGAAACAAGAACTGAGACACTGAGCCGAGGCTAGGAAAGGAGGATATGAATTCAGAGCTGGGCTGTGGCGCTGGATACTCTAGCTCCGCCTCTGGTGTGGGGGTGGGGGTGGGGGTGGGGGAGAAACTGTCCAGATAGTAATGTTTTCCATCACATGCTCCCTGTAGCAGCTTCTGGACTCTCATAGCCTGGTAGGATCTGAGGGTAGAACAGATGTTAACAGGGTGACTGTGTTCCAGAGCAACTTTAGTCATTGAATTTAATACAGTTGTTGAATGTCAGAATGACTCCTTTCCTTCTACCTTTTAAAGACAAGAGGAAGTATCATTTCAGGCTCTCACTCAGACTCCAAAAGAGGCAGGCCAGGTGTGGCCCTCAGGCGGCTGCGTGTCAACCACGGCAAGCTAATGACTCAGGAAGCATGACCCTTAGCAAACAATTTTGTTGGCTTTAAGATAAAGTCTACTGTGTTGGTAGCTGAGTCACACGAAGGAAGGGTGACTTCCTCAGCGTAAGAGCCCGTGATTAAAATGGCTACGTCAGAATCTGCCCACTGGTCAATGAGACTTGTGAGAGGGGCCGGGTGAGACCATGACTTGCCTGTCTCCCACCCTGTGCGTGCCCCAAGAGTAGCTTGTGTCTGACAGGCTATCCTTTCAATGTTTCTGCATGCAACACAAACCCTTGTATTCATAGACTGAGCAGTATAGAGCCTAGGCAATCCGGGAAAGGATAAAGATTCAATATCGCCATCACACAACTGAAGTGTGATTGTCGTGGTTTTCACATTTATTTTCAAGGACGGCGTGGGGATGAAACGAAATAGGCAGTTTCTCACATTCTTGGCGTATGTGAAGTGTCATGCTAGAGACTTCCTTATGGCATTACACCACCAGAAGAAGATGTAATTAGATTTTATAGATTAGGAAACTGAGTAGCAAGTAACTTTCCCAAGGATACCTATCAGGTTTTGACTCTCCATATAAGTTTAAAGCCTAAATTCTTGCAATAAAAAAACAGACTATAACACACTGAGCCACACTCATGCTTTTCCCTGTGGAAGACCTTCCCGAGGCATTAGGGCAATACAGAAAAAGAACCCAAGAGACAGAAAAACTTCACAAAAAAAATCCTCGTGTCTGCCTTCACAAGATCAATTTTTCTCATCCTTAAGTAGAACCTATATAAGACGATAGCCCACCGCCCCACCCTCTTTCATTCCAATTTGGAATCAAATTAAAAACCTCCGTGGGATAAGATCACGTTCTTAGCCCTATATCTCCAAACCATGAGTCCTAGATACAGGCACTGCCATCCACGGGCCATCTGAAGAAACTCAGCAGGAGAGCACCATGCTGTGTATTTATACAGAAGAGGGCTTTCTCAGGGAGCCAGTACACTATCACTCATCCTTAAAAAATCTGTACTAAGTCTTACACAAAGGCTTCGGGGAGTTATCCGGGCACACCACCCTAACTGAAGACTGTGGCAAAAAGAGACTGAGGAGAGTTGCTTCCATTTTAAACCTAGAAGAAAATGGGTTGAGAGCAGAGACTTGTGTGAAGTCTTGGCTAATCACACTTTTTTTTCAGATTTTAAAAAGAGCAAAAGAGAGAGAGAGAGAGCCTAAGAAAAGGCCATGAGTGGACCACATTCTTGAAGACTGGCCTAGCTGAATATACACATTTTGCCCTTCCCAGTAAAAGCCCTGACAGTATTGGGCTGTGCCTCTTAGAAGGTGTTCTGGTTTGGATCTTAAATGCCCTCCCGACAGCCATTTGTTAAACATTTGACCTCCAACCTGCAGTGCAGCCTAAGGGGGCGGGGCAGCATTTCAGAGGTGACAGTTTAGAGGAGGATGTTACGTCACCGAAGGGTATATCAGACCCCGGCTCCTTCCCCACTTTCTCTGCTTGCTGCCCTAGTCATTGAAGGGACTCTGGACAGCTCAAGTGTGGAGAGCTTGGCTCTGGCGGGCCTTGCCCTGCTCCCTTAATTCCTTGCTGAAAACTATTAAATTGCATTCTTAAAGCTAGCCCGACCACTTCCTCCTCCTGCGGCTGACTACCAAGGTCCAGCTAGCAAACAATTGAAGTCCACCAATTAAAAGCCGCCTTTGGCTCACGTAATTAGCATGCCCTATTAAAATCAAACACATCATCCTAACATAGGGTTTCCCCTTGTACCATGAGAAGCCTATAGGCCATGTCTGCCTCCTATCTAGAGGCAATCCTTAGTCCTAGAGAACAAAGACCCCTTCTCTCTGTTCCTTGTTTATCTTCTCCCTCATATTCTTTCTCCTGTCTTTGTCTCTTATTCCCTGCCCTCTGTTTCTCTGAGGCAAATAAATCTCCTTTGTGCTGAGAACTTGGTCTTAGGGCCTGAGCCAAGGTTTTCCTTTCAGTCATCCTGGGATAAGTTTGCCTCACAACACACTTCCCTGTGGTCATCTTCTCTCTCACTCTCAGCCAAAAAACAGTGGAGCTATGGGACCTCTAGTGGAGAGCCGAAATTGACCTTGCGTCTTCATAAGTTTGTTTGTCTTGGGTATTTTGTTACAGTGATAGAAAGCTAACAAAGTTGGGATTCTGATCTTTTCCTGATATTCCCTCTGAGACCTGTCTCTAGACGTGTTTTCAAAACAAAAGGTAACGGAGACACTCAGTCCCTAAATCAGGGTTAACAGGCACATTATACGTAACATCCAGGCAGAACCTCCTTATTTATACAGTGGTGAAAGGGACCCTGTCACCATGTAACTGCGCCATTTCACCATTTCCTGCCCTTGACACAGTCACAGGTCTGCTGTACGGGGAGGAAATGAGCAGTGCGTTGGTCAGCTAAGGGCTCAGCTTCCTTTTAGCTGTCATCTGGATGAGTCAGCTAAAGACTTCTATCAGAAGGAGAGCCAAGAGAGACAGAGAGAGAGAGAGACAGAGAGAAAGAAGCAGAGAGACAGACTTAAACGCCTGTCCCTTCTATCTGGGGCAGGCATATAAGTCTGTGTTAGAACACTTGGATAGTGAACACAGGTCCTGGTTTTTATCCATTTTTTTTTTTATTTTTCGAGACAGGGTTTCTCTGTGTAGCCCGGGCTGTCCTGGAACTCACTCTGTAGACCAGGCTGGCCTCGAACTCAGAAATCTGCCTGCCTCTGCCTCCCAAGTGCTGGGATTAAAGGTGTACGCCACCACGGCCCAGCCCTGGTTTTTATCCTTAGCACCATATACACACCACCACCACCACCACCACAAAAACAACAACAACAATAAAAACAAAAGAGACAGAGAAAGAAATAAAGAAAGCTCATATTATGCCATCATGGAGAAACATTTGCAAGTGAAGATATTCAGACAGAGAGATATACGGCGAGACACACGGACACACTACAGCTTCTGCAATGAGATGCTGTCCATGCTTTGTTTGTTGTTTAACTTCCCTTGGCAAGGAGGTTGCAAGGGCAGAGACCACATACGAGGAAATGGGGAGGGGAGTGGGACTGGGGTGCATGATGTGAAACTCAAAAAAGAATCATAAAACATTAAAAAATACAAACTGAAAAGGCTTGTCATAAAAAAATCAGACTATTACATTTGAAGCGATTTTTCAAAGCAATGGACACCAAACGAGCTATATTACTATCAATTATGAGGGTCCATTTTAGGGTAGACCATTACTTTTGATGAACAAAGTATAAATTATTATAGTGTGATTAAAGGGAGGTGGAGAAATAAAATTAAAAACAACAACTGGCTGTAAACCAGGTTTATGCTCCTTTTCCTGTCTCTATAGCTTTCTCTAAGGACCAAGCAGGTCCGCTTTGTTTCTGAGATCAGACTGGGTTATGTGTGGTTGGGGTGGGATGGTCCTAGACTTAAGCATCCACAGTTTATGCGTGCTGCCATCACCATATTTGGGACCAGGGAATGTTGAATGATTATTATATTAATATAGCATCATAAAATTAGTACAGCAGCACTTATTCATTAGCCAGCTAATCCTCCAAATCACCACCCAGAGAGATTAGGATTTATTACAATTGCCTCACGCCAAATACTGAGCAGTGATTACTCCATTCTAAACCTCCAAGCTGGTCAGACTCCCTCCCAATCAACATTCCCGTCTTACTTGCATTTTTTTCGTCCTTTCTTGTTCCAGCTCTCTTCTTCTGATGCTTTCTTGACCTTTCCTCGTGGCTCCCCTCCTTCCTGCCTGCCTATTTCGCCACCCTTCCTAGAATTGGAAGTCCCACCTTATTCTCTCTAAAGCTCTGTATTGGCTCTTTGGCTTTTATTGAAAAGGCGGAGAACGAATGAGGAACAGTGTTTATACAAACTTGGGAAAGGAGCTTCTAAGAGTAAACATAGCAAAGCCATGTCCAGATTGAAACCAGATAATGGGATAAAGAAATCAGCATTTGAGATAATACAAAGGGTAAACTTTACACAGTGTACAAAAAATATTTTGCCAACAAGAGAGAGAGGAGAATAGTGTGCTGGCCTCTAGTCCTTGTAAAACTGTGCTTATGTTCAGAAACAGAGCTGTATGAGGACTAATGTCCCTAACCTTGGTCTGCTGTTCACAGTGAACCCTTAAGGAGGCTGGTTTCTATCCACAGGTTGTTGGCAACCAGGAATGTGTTCTTCCAAAAGAGTGACATTACTCCTCTTTCTCAGGCTGACTCTCAGTGCTCTTGTGAGGAAGGCCTAGCCTGAAGCCAGGGTCAGCTTGGGGAAGGAGGACTGAGAGTACCCCATCACTACCTTACTCAGTTTATCCTGTTAGTCCTGATGTCCCAAGGTCAGTACATAGAGTGATAAACCAGGCCATGGGGGACAGGGGAGGAGACAGTCTCTATCCGCACTGTTGGTGTGGGGGTCAGTGGTATGAGTGGGGAGGGGAAAAAAGGAAGAAAAGTTTCAAATCATGGCTCTAGAGAAGGAAGGGTAACTGCTTGTAACCCAGGATTCCAGCCTCATACATACTTTTTTGCATTTCTCTAAATAATATTTTTGGAATTACATAATATAATCGCCCATTCTCCCTTCTCTCTCCTCTAACACTTCCTGCATAGATCAGCCACGCTGACTCTCAAGTTCATGGCCTATTTTTCCTTTAATTTTTTTCTCTCTGTCTGTCTGTCTCTCTCTGTCTTTCTCCCTCTCTCCCTCTCCCTCTCTCCCTCTCCCTCTCTCCCTCCCCCCTCTCTCTCCCTTTCTCCCTCTCCCTTTCTCTCTCTCCCTCTCTCCCTCTCTCTCTCCCTCTCTCCCTCTCTCCCTCTCCCCCTCTCCCTCTCTCCCTTCCCCTCCCTCCCTCCCTTCTTCCCTCCCTCCCTTTCTACCTCCCCCCCTCTTTCTCTCCCCTAAATATATAAACACAAACCTCAGCTCAGCTCAGGAAAGGGGAGCGGAAAGATTGTTAGAGTTGGAGGAACAGGAATTTTCTGTGAGATTGCATCTCGTAAAAATGTCAGAGAATCTATACCCATGAAGTCTCACCAACATTACTGCCTAACCTGTACAACCTGGACAACAATAACTCTCCAATAGGCACACTAACACAGAGGGGGACGCACCTGTAGACATGCTAACCTAGTAGGGAGAAAGTCTCAAGAGGCCTGAATCCTAGCAAAAAATTCAAAAAATGGCAACTGAGAAATGCTGAGAATGGGAGAAAAGCTTTCCCCAGGGAAGAGCATACCCACTGGTTATCTAATATCAACTGGCCAGCTCTGAAATCATGTACATACAAGTGACATTGTGTGGGTTGAGCAATATGTTATTTTTAAAACAAAAACGTTGTACTCCTTGGCCAGACAGTAGGATGCTAAGTCTGTCATGTGCTGAAGTACTGGGTTCTGTTCCTAGCAATAAGAAAAAGAATGATATTTCTTAGCTTATATGAAACTTTTTCCAGAAGTCCCTTGCATGCTTTCATCTAGAGGGAAGACAGTAAATCTGGGGAAAGAACCTTGGTTAATTAACTCTGGTCCCATTTCTGTATTTTGTTGAGAAGCCAGAAATTATAACATTACTATTTTGGCAACCAAAGCTTCAGTTAAGGTAAAATTGAATGCATCATATATACTCTAACATTATACATGAAAACAAATACATAGCTAAGATTATACAAAGGATGAACCAGTCTCCATCAAGGGCTTATCAGAGGAGCTAGCTACATCATCTTTACTTAAATTGCATGCTTTATGGAATGTGCTAGCACTATGGTTTTAAAAAGGACCCCATACTGTGTCTATCCTTTAAAATGAAAAGGGTAACTTTCAAGTGAAAAGAGAGACTTGAATTCTTTGGAAAGCAAGGAGCTACACAGCTTAGAATTCTTTGAGTCTCTCCTACATTTCTCAGTGGAAATTCCAAGGGTGAGAATACATTTTTTTTATTTTTAAATAATTTTCTTCACCATAATTGTTAATTTTAGGCTTTATTCTTACATTTAAGCCACTCTCTAGAGCACTCAGAAAATATATTATAAAAATAGACTTTGCAGACACTCTGCCTGAGAAACAATGTGTCATTAAGATCACAGTGTTAAGAACCTTTTCATCCTGGTAGCAGAACTGGAAACAGGAGTTGTAAGGAACTGTCTAACGCTAAATTCATAGTTTTTACTTACCTGCATCTTGTAGTGAGGCCTTACAGGTAGAAGTGGTGATTCTTAGAGGCCCGTGTGGCTGCTCGTTGATCTTACAGCTATAGAATTAAGAAGTCTGAACCTTACAGCCGTTTCCCTTGGCAATCAGTAACCAACTATGACCATGCTCAGACTTCCCATAGGCGCCAGTGAGGTTTTATGAAATACACCTACTTCAGTGGCAAAAAGAAAGATCTTGGCCAGGATCACTAGAAGCCAGTAACAACAGTATTTACACACACACACACACACACACACACACACACACACACGTCAATATTAGACACACCTTTCCAATTATTACCTCTATTAAAAAAATCTGAAGACCATAAAGCTGTGCACTGCAGCAGACATGGTGAGAACTGGCTCCCACTAGTGCTGAAAGCCGAGTCTCAGGGATTTTGTCAGCTTGCCATTAAGTTGGATTAATATTGTAAGTTGTTTTTTTAAAAACCTCAACCTTCTGTTAGTTTAGTCAAAGTAAAAATATGCATGGAATTATAAAAATACAGATTAACTATTTGCATCCTGTAAACCAGTATTGCTGTTTGAGAGGTTTGAAATTCATTTTTCAAGTTCCTAAAGCTCATCCTGCTCCCTCAATGAGCTGCACTGTGCTTGCTGAGTGTTCGTTTCTGGGGGGGGGGGTCCTCTCTCCACCTTGGTCTTATTCTCCTGGAGCTCTGTCAGTTGGATGGGGGGGGTACTGTGTGTTCTCCTCTGTACAGTCTCCAACAATGTAAGTTGCTTGAGATTTCCAGAAATTAAAACAACCTTAAAGTCTTCAACGACGTACATTGAACTATATTTGAACTATGTCACCCAGCTCAGAGGTCCACACACTCTGCTAGTAGCTTGGACTTAGAACAGTAGGAACACTCATACTGTGAAAATCTGTTCCCTTTATAAATGAAATGCTTTATTGCAGAAACATTGGAGAAAATGTTGGTAGGCCATATTAAAATTTAAATCGTATTCCTTCAGTCATTTTAGTATACGTTGCACAAACAAAGGAAATATTCTCCCAAAATTTAAAATTTTCACAACTAATTAAAGCACGACTTGCTTTGTGGAAAGTTAATTACACTCAACTGTTATGAGAAAGTGTCATTTGGGCTTAGGTTTAAAGTATGAAGTTAAATTTGATGCATCGCAGGATTTCGTAGGAGTAATGCAGAGTCACATCGTCATCTAATCTTTGCAAAATGTTAAAAAAAAATGCTGCCACCATGTGTAGAGTTAAGGCAGAAAGGGGTCTTAGTTTATTGCAAGCACTTTCTGAAGATGAGAAATGGTTTAAGAGTAATTCATTTATCAGATTAATTTCTCAAAACATTTAATGGGCAAGTGTTGGTGGATTGGGATATGACTCTATTAGGCAAATCAGGATTAAATACCATGCACAGATAGGTTGCCTATAGATATATAAAAAAAGCTTGCAATAAACATAGTATGTAAGAATCATTTGACATTCACAATAAAAAGTAATACAATTTGAAATTGACAGTAAAATGTAATATGCATTTCATTTATTAGCTGTGTGTTAGATATCTGCTGTGGACTATTTTGATGAAGATTGTGATCTATAGATTGGTAAGATGGCTATTTTCACAATAATAATTCTATAAACACATAAGCATTAGAACTTTCCACCTTCTGGCATAGTCTTCAGTTTCCTTGTTCAATGTCTTTAAGCTTTCGTTGTATAAGTCTTTGACAGTGGTGTGGATCCTACCATGTTGGTCATTAAAGAATTTACTTCAATGTGGTTTATTTTTGGTTTTGTTTTCTTTTTTAATTTATTTTTTATTAGATATTGAATACATTTCAAATCTTTATTTACATTTCAAATGGTATCCACTTTATCCTTACCCCTCCGAAAACCCCCTATCCCATCCCCTCCCCTTCTTACCAATTCCCCCCTCACCCTTTCCTGACCTGGAATTCCCCTACACTGGAGCATCAAATCTTCACAGGACTAATGACCTCTCCTCTCACTGATGTCTGAAAAGGCCATCCTCTGCTACATATGAAGCTAGAGCCATGGGTCCCTCCATGTGTACTCTTTATAGATTTAGTCTGCGGGAGCTCTGGTGGGGTCTGGTTGGTTGATATTGTTGCTCTTTCTTTGAGTTGCAAACCCCTTCAGCTCCTTCGGTCCTTTCTCTAGCTCCTCCATTGGGGACCCCGTGCTCAGTCCAATGGTTGACTGTGAGCATCCTATGCTACATATGCAGCTGGAGCCATGGGTCCCTCCATGTGTACTCTGGTTGGTGGTTTAGTCCCTGGAAGCTCTGGGGGTCTGGTTGGTTCATATTGTTGTTCCTCCTATGGGGCTGCAAACCCCTTCAGCTCCTTACTCCAATGTGTTTTGAGACTATGATGATGGTATTTTCCCATGATTTCTTTCTCAGTGTGTTTGGTGTTTGCACACAGGGAGGCCACTGATACCGCTACTTTGCTGCTGGTTAAATAGTTTGGATTTAACTGTTATAGGGATCTTTATTTTTTTTCTCTATCATGAATAGACATTGTGACCATGGGAACTCTCATAACGAAAGCATTTATTTGGGGGCTTGCTTTCATTTTCAAAGTTTTAGTCCATTATCATTGTGGCGGGGAGCATGAAGGCAGGCATGGTGCTAGCAACGTAGCCCACCCCCAGTGACATAAGTCCTCCAACAAGGGCACACCTCCCGATCCTTTTCAAATAGTTCATCAACTGGGGATTAAGCAGGCAAATATATGAGCCTATAAGGGCTGTTCTTATTCAAATCGACACACACACACACACACACACACACACACACACGATATATTTTTATATTATATATTTTATATTGATATATTTTATTATATATAATATATAAATATATCTATTTATATAATATATAGATATTGTATATTTTATTATTTAAATAAATAATATTTGTTCAAATATTATATATATTTATATGTAATATTATAAGCTAATTATAAATATATGCAAATATTTATATATAAAATAAAATCATATTAATAAAATCATATTATCTGTAAACAAGACTACTTTGGCTTTATCCTTTCCTGTTCATATCCCCTTTATCTTCCTCACTTGTCCTATTAAATCTAGGTATGATTTCAGATGCTGCCCTAACAGGAGGGGAAAGTGTAGGTGTTTTGTCTTGTTCCTGATTGCCACTTAGTGGCAATGCCTTCAGAGCTCTGCTGGCTGTTTTTATGTCAACTTGACACTGGCTTGCTAGAGTCATTTTAGAAGTGGAAACCTCAATGGAGAAAATCTCCTCTCCAGATCGGCCTTTGGCCAAGTCCGTGGAGCATTTTCTTGATTGAGGTTTGATCTGGGAGGGCCTAGCTCTCTGCGGGTGCTGCTGCCCCTGAGCTGGTGGTTCTGTGGACTACAAGAAAGCAGCTGAGCAAGCTGTAGGGGGCAATGCAGTAAGCAGTGTTGCCAATGGCGTTCTGCCTGTCTCCAGGCTCTTGTCTTGAGGTCCTGCCTGGCTTCCTTAGATGACAGTCTGTGGTATAGTAAACAGTAAAATAAACTCTTCCTTGCTCGAGTTGCTTTTGGCCATGATGTTTTACCACAACAACAGAAACCCTGAGGAAGACAAAAACAATTGTGGAAAAGAGCCAACATCCACCTCTGGCCTACATGCACACTCATACACACTCATACTCACACACACACACACACACACACACACACAACCTCAGAGAATAGTCAACTCATCCATCACGTGAGGATATAACTAGAAGCTACTATCAATGAAAACTGTGAGTAGCCCCCTACTGGACACACAATCTGTTTTAATCTTGGACTTCTCTTGTCTAGGATCTAGTCCCTAGACCTTCAGAAATATATTTATATTGCATTTAAGCTACTTGATTAATGGCATTTAATTGCAGCTTGAACTATAAAAGCATGCTTTATAAAGATAAAACTTATAACAACTGTGTGAGTGTGTGTGTGTGTGTGTGTGTGTCTGTGCACGCACACTTGTTTTCTGATCTGTTTTTTGTTATCTTCACACAAGCTAGGGAAACCTCCGCTGAAAAAGTGCCTGCATCAGGTTGCTTGTATGCAAGTCTGTGGGGGCATTTTCCTGATTAGTGATTGGTGGAGGAGGACTCAGTTGACTATGGGTGCTGCTCCCCTGGGCAGATGGTCCTGAGTCATATAAGAAAATAGACTGAGCAAGTCAGGAGCACAAGCCTGCAGTAAGCAGCGTTCCTTCATGGTTTCCACCCTGTCTTCCTCCCTGATGGACTACAGCCATAAGCTGAAATAAGCTTCTCCTCCCCAGCTTGCTAAAGGACAGAAGAGTGTAGCTCACAACAGATAACTTACAAAAGCCCATCTGTATAAGAGGTTTCTATGTAATGGGATTTTAAAGCATTTAGGAGGGTTATTTTTAGGGCCCCCCACTTCCTCTTGCTTCTTTCTGTCACATGGCTTTAGAGTGTTCCTTCCATTCTTCTGTGATGCAGAAACGTTATGCTTTATAGATCAGCCCTTTTGGAAAAGCTCTTGAAATCTAAAATCATGATTATACCCCAATTAAATGGCTAACCGTAGGATGCAAAAGACTCATTCTAGTTGTTAGAAGTCATTTGGTTAAAATGTAACTATGTTACATGCTATAGCTTATCAACTATAAATAAGCTTAGGAAAGTTTAAAGTGTATTGCATTTATAAAACATAAGAAAAAAGAAAAATCACCTATTATCCAGAGAAAACAATTGTTACTCTTTTGATTTTTTATCCTTTCTATTGGTAAAAGCTCAGGCCAGATAAATTGAACAAAGTTAATGAGTAGAAAATGTTCTTGCACTGGGCAACATTCCAGACCAAAGACAATCCAGAAGGCCCCACCTCACTGCATATCAGAGCTTTAGCCAGAGAAAAGCAAGTACCTCGCAGAAGTGACCTCATTGGCTGGGACAGCATTTGCTGTGCATGGACATGGCCTGATCAGTCGGCAGCCTGTGATTGGCTAAGCTACTCAGCTGTGAGCATTTGATAAGCCGGGATATAGTTCACTATGTGCAGTGTCTGCTTGGAGTGTACTTTATTATTCAGCTATGGAGGCTGCTTTGGAAAGATTTATTTCCACTTCACATTGTGAATAAAAACCATATATGAACCTGTTGTTTTGTAACTTGATTTTTATCTATCTTAGTGGCCACCATCTTTCTTTCTCTCCTTTTTTTGCTGTCCCGGAGATTGAGCCCGGGGCCCCTTGTGTTTGCTGAGTAGATGCTGCACTTCTGAGATTTGTATCAAGCTCTCTTTACCTTTTATATTTTGAGGTGGACTCTCACAAATTCCTCAGGATGGCCATATAGCTCAGGCAGGCTTTGGACTTGCAATCCTCCTGCCTCAGACCTTTGAGCAGGTGCACTGTCATATCTGGCTTTCTTTCTCAAATAACATTAGTGCACACCATTTTGATGGCTTTATTTATTGAATTCTGTGATTCTTCTACACATTAGCTACCACTGCCATATTATTAGATTTTTCCTAATTATAATTACTGCGTAATTTATTGACACCAACACACAGACACACAGACACATCCTCACCTTCAGACCTGCTTCCGTACATATCACTTCTTGTCGCTGCCTATCCGGTAATTTTACACCACACTAAACTTTTATAAATTCTTCTTTGAGAAAACATAGTGATTTAGTCTGTGATTATGAAGCCACCTCTGGGTTTTACTTGCAAACCTTTGGAAGTTAAGTAATTGAACAAGTTTATACCATTAGCCATTTCTAGTTCTGAAAGAAAGCAGGGTCTCCCGAGGTTCTATTCTCTTTCCTTTGTACCACAGCTATCTACAAACATGTGTGTGGAAACCTTTGATATGCTTTAGACAAACTCTAAGCATAAACTTGAGGTGAGTAAGATGAGAAGACAAATGGAGTCTTTGGTTACCACAGCAACAGAGTACTTATACAACAAGGAGATGAGAGCTCTCTGTTAAAACTAGTAGTTGTTTTTAATTGCTGAGTAGTATTCCATTGTATAAATTTACCACATTTTCTGTATCCATTCCTCCTTTGAGGGATATTTGGGCTCCTTCCAATTTCTGGCTATTATAAACAAGGTTGCTATAAACATAGTGGAGCATGTGTCTTTATTGTATGCAGGGGAATCCTCTGGGTATATGCCCAGGAGTGGTATGCCAGGGTCTTCTGGAAGTGGCATGCCCAATTTTCTGAGGAACCGCCAAACTGATTTCCAGAGTGGTTTTACCATTTTGCAATCCCACCAACAGTGGAGGAGTGTTCCTCTTTCTCCACATCCTCGCCAGCACTTGTTGTCTCTTGAGTTTTTAATCTTAGCCATTCTGACTGGTGTGAGGTGGAATCTCAGGGTTGTTTTGATTTGCATTTCCCTGATGACTAATGATGTTGAACATCTCTTAAGGTGTTAAAAATAATGAATTCAGGCAATTTGTAGGTAAATGGTTAGATCTGGAAAATATCATCCTGAGTGAGTTAACCCAATCACAAAAGAATACACATGAAATGCAATCACTGATAAGTGGATATTAATGAGCCCAGAAGCCCTAAATACTCAAGGTACAATTAGCAAGTCAAATGATTCCCAAGAAGAAGAAAGGAGAGGACCCTGGGCCTGTAAAGATTGGATCTAGTTTTGTAGACCCAGAACAGAGAAACCGTGGGGGGAGGGGGAATGATTGGGGAATAGTTGGGGGGGGGAGAGGAATTATGGGACATATGGTGTGGGGGGGAACTGGGAAAGGGGAAAGCCTTTGGAATGTAAACATAGAATATAGAAAATAAAAATTAAAAACAAAAAAACAAAAAACTAGTAGTTCTCACTTGGGACCAATATGAGCAGAGGGAAAATCCATCCTTTGTGGAATGACAGAAGATATTCGCAAAGTATTTAGCATATAAGAAATTTAAATAATATTCAGAATAGCTAAGAGTCTATTAAAATTAAAAAACAAACAAACAAACAAAAACAAAAACCAAAAACCAAACCAGAACAATAGCTTTTCCGGCTGGAACCATGGATGGAGGCTATTCCAGAGAAGAAAAAGAAGGTTGCTGCTGTGCCAGAAGCCCTTAAGAAAAAGGTTCCTGCTGTGCCAAAAACTCTTATGGAAAAGATTCCTGCCACGCCAGAACCCCCTTAAGAAAAAGTGAAGGAATTTCACAGAGTCAAAGGTGAAGCGCCCGCCCGAGGAAAACATTTGCCCTGAGGACACTGCGAAGGGGGAAGAAGGAAGCTCATCTATGAGAAGGCAAATACCGACCGAGATTCGGAATGCCAGGACGGCAAGGAAAGCTGGGAACTTCTATGTGCCTGCAGAACCAAAATCGGCATTCTCATCAGAATCCGAGGTATCAACGGAGTAAGCCCAAAGGCCCGCAAGGTATTGCAGCTTCTTCACAGATCTCCAATGGCACCTTTGTTAAGCTCAACACGGCTTCAGCTAACATGCTGAGGACTGTGGAACCGGACATTGCGTGGGGGTACCCCGACCTGAAGTCAGTAAATGAACTCATCTACAAGCCAGGCTATGGCAAAACCGATAAGAAGCGGATTGCCTTGACAGGTAATTCCTTGATTGCTCGGTCTCTTGGTAAATGTGGCATCATCTGCATGGAGGATCTAATTCATGAGATCGATACAGTTGGAAAACGCTTCAAGGAAGCAAATAACTCCCTGTGGCCCTTCAAATGATCTTCCCCACGAGGTGGAGTGGAGAGAAAGACAACTCACTTTGTAGAAGGTGGAGATGCTGGCGACAGGGAAGAGCAGATGAACAGGCTTGTTAGACGATGAACTAAGGTGTCGCCCATGGTATTTTTGTAATCTGGTCAGTTAATAAACACTCACAGCTTGGCAAAAACAAAACAAAACAAAACAAAACAAAACAAAACAAACGAAACGAAACAAACAAAATAGCAACAACAAACCAGAACAATAACCTGATTAAAAATGCTCAAAGAACAAGGATAGATATTTCTTCAAAGAAGATAAAAACCGATGATCAAAGCACATTTGAAAAGATGCCACAAACCACTAATTGGCAAGGGACATTCAGATTTCAAACACAAAGAGATATTACATCATATATATGGGAACGTTAAGATGTTAACTGATGAGACTGAAGAGGACAGAGAGTTCTGCCTCAGTGGTCCTAGCACTCCTGAATGGATTGCAGAGCAGGGGTGGGGGTGGGGGGCGGGGCTCCGCCCAGTCTCCAGCCCTGGGCAGTACAAGCCAGCAAACAAAGTACAGAAAATATGTTGATGAAGATGTAGAGAAACTGGAACCTCGAGCAACTCCCCATGACCAGGGTTGTAAAATGACATGGTCACAAGAGAAAACAATATGGAGTTTTCTTTGAAGACTGAAAATTGAATCACTTTATGTAGGCCCAGAAAACCCTGTCAAACCCAATACCTCTATCGGGTGTGCATAACCATGCTGAGAGCAGGATCTGGAAGACGTAACATGCACTCTCATGTGCACCGCAGCGTTTTTCATAATTGCCGAGTAACAGAAGAGGTCACAACACCTACAGGTGGAAAATCACACTGAAAAGGTAGTTAGTTCTTTCACACAGACTTTTTTAAATATTAACTTAATACAAGTACACTGTTGTCGTTTTCAGACACACCAGAAGAGGGCGTCAGATCCCATTACCGATGGTTGTGAGCCACCATGTGGTTGAACTCAGGACCTCTAGAAAAGCAGCCAGTGTTCTTAATCGCCGAGCCATCTCTCCAGCCCCACACACAGACTCTTAGGAAGCCTTAAAAGTAAGAATTTCCCATCCTACTCTAGATCAGTGGTTTCAGCCTTCCCACGACTGCTGGACCTCTTTAATACCATTCCTCATGATGTGCCGACCCCCTAACTATAAAAATTATTTTCACTGCTACTTCATAGCTGTAATTTATAAATCGATATATATGTATATGTATGTATATATGTATACATATATAAGATATGATATGATATGATATGAAGGATGGTCTTACACAATCCCTGTGAATGGGTGCTTTGACCCTCAAAGGGGTCATGATCCACAGGTTGTATAATCACTGCTCTAGATAAATCCTAAGGACCATGTGCTACATGAAATGAGACAATCAGAAAAAGAAATATTTTATAACTGCATTTAAAAGTATCTAAAATAGCCAAATGCAAAGAAACAGAATGGGAAAGTGGTTGCCGGGGATTGGAGAAACATGACGTTCTGTGAGTATGGAGTTTCAGTTAACC
This sequence comes from Apodemus agrarius, assembly GCA_964023405.1. Taxonomy (NCBI): domain Eukaryota; kingdom Metazoa; phylum Chordata; class Mammalia; order Rodentia; family Muridae; genus Apodemus; species Apodemus agrarius. The sequence continues at coordinate 21,578,997 of OZ030006.1, forward strand.
GAGCTGAAAAAGGTCCTGAGCATTGCGGTATGAAGAAGAAAAGAAGAAGAAGAAGAAGAAGAAGAAGAAGAAGAAGAAGAAGAAGAAGAAGAAGAAGAAGAAGAAGAAGGAGAAGAAGAAGGAGAAGAAGAAGAAAAAGAAGAAGAAAAAGAAGAAGAAGAAGAAGAAGAAGAAGAAGAAGAAGAAGAAGAAGAAGAAGATATGAGATAAATAAATATCAATATTCCAATCCAAACTGAAAAAATATGAAGGTAAGTTTACACTATTTTACCACAGGGAAATTATTTGCATGAAATTAGTTCTTGCTGGGGGTGGGATCCGCTCCTAGGCACCTAGGATGCCTTCACTTCTCTTTAAGATAGGGGTTTGAGAAATGAATAGCTACATCTGTTGTAATATCCAAAGGAATCCAACAGACTCACAGGAACCAAACCAGACCACCAATGGAAGTTGTTATTCTTCTGAGAAACAGATTCCATTACTGCCCAATCCTTATTACCCAATCTCTATGAGCTATTTCCTTCTACCTGTAGCCCAGAAACACCTTCCCTGAAAAACAACAGCAACCTTTAATGTTTATTTCTTTAGGGGTCAGAGAGATGGATCCATCATTGAATGCTCTTCCAGAGGTCTAGGCTTGGATTCCCACATGGAAGTTCACAGACTGTAACTCCAAGATCTGACATCCGCACATAGACAGACATGCAGGCAAAAGACCAATGCACATAAGATAAATTGTGTAACGGTTTGATTCTCTAGCTGTTAAGCATATTTTATTCTAGTATTTCAGTTTGTTGGTCATCTTTTTCACTGCTTGCTGAAATAGCTGGTGAAAACAGGTTGAAACATTTACAGTTTGAAGGTGGAGTCCATCATAGAGAGAAAGGCTTGAGGAAAGGTGCTCGGAGTAGATAGTTGTACTGTATCTGCAGTCAGGACGGAGGGATATAACTTAAATACAACAAAAACACCCTGTAAAAATATACATTTATTTGGGCAATCTTTTAATGGATGAGTCACAGTTTCAGATGGAGATTACAGTGCCCTAACTTTAGCATCGAGGAAATATCTCCCCAAATGGTGGATTTAAAAAAAAAAAAACAACAGACATGTTGTACCAAATTGCCTACCAAAGGAACTGTGAAGCCATCTAAGGGAGAGTTCCGTTGAGATCAGTATCTGAGGGACAGAAGGTCCACTCATGCTATACGGCTTACTTCATTTTTTTTTTGTTTTTTTTTTATTGGATATATTCTATATTTACAATTCATTTCCCTTTTTCTGGTTCCCCACCCCCAAAGGTCCCATATGCCCCTTTCCCTCCCCCTGCTCCCTCATCCACCCCCTCCCACCTCACTGTTCTTGTACTCCCCCCACAATGATGCTTTGGTTCATTCTAGCACCAGTGTCCACTCCTTTCTTCTTGTGAGACATCACTTGGTATGTGATTTATGTCTTTGGTGTTCCAAGCTTCTAGGCTAATATCCACTTATCAGTGACTGCATACCATGGGTATTCTTTTGAGACTGGGTCACCTCACTTAGTATGACGTTCTCCAGCTCCATCCATTTCTCTAAGAATTTCATGAATTCATTGTTTCTAATGGCTGAATAGTACTCCATTGTGTATATATACCACATTTTCTGTATCCATTCCTCTGTTGAGGGACATCTGGGTTCTTTCCAGCTTCTGGCTATTATATATAAGGCTGCTATGAACATAGTGGAGCATTTATCCTTATTGCATGCTGGGGAATCTTCTGGGTATATTCCCAGGAGTGGTATGGCTGGGTCCTCCGGAAGTATCACGTCCAGTTTTCTGAGGAATTGCCATACTGATTTCCAGAGTGGTTGTACCAGCTTTCATTCCCACCAGCAGTGGAGGAGTGTTCCTCTTTCTCCACATCCTCGCCAACACCTGATGTCTTCTGAGTTTTTAATCTTAGCCATTCTGACTGGTGTGAGGGTGAAATCTCAGGGTTGTTTTGATTTGCATTTCCCTAATGACTAATGATGTTGAACATTTTTTAAGGTGTTTCTCAGCCATCTGAATTTCTTCAGGTGAAAAGTCTCTCTTTAGCTCTGTACCCCATTTTTGGATAGGGTTATTTGGTTTTCTGGGGTCTAACCTCTTGAGTTCTTTGTATACATTGGATATTAGCCGTCTGTCAGATGTGGGGTTGGTGAAGATCTTTTCCCAATTTGTTGGTTGCCTATTTGTCCTTTTGACAGTGTCTTTTGTCTTACAGAAACTTTGTAATTTTATCAGGTCCCATTTGTCTATTCTTGCTCTTAGAGCATAAGCAATTGGTGTTCTGTTCAGGAATTTTTCCCCTGAGCCAATGTCCTCAAGGGTCTTCCCCAGTTTCTTTTCTATCAGTTTTAGTGTGTCTGGTTTTATGTGGAGGTCCTTGATCCACTTGGAGTTGAGCTTAGTGCAAGGATATAAGAGTGGATCAATTCTCATTCTTCTGCATGTTGACCTCCAGTTGAGCCAGCACCATCTGTTGAAAAGGCTATCTTTTTTCCACTGGATGTATTCAGCTCCTTTGTCAAAGATCAATTGGCCATAGATGTGCGGGTTCAATTCTGGGTCTTCAATCCTATTCCATTGATCCGCCTCCCTGTTACTGAACCAATACCATGCAGTTTTTAATACTACTGCTCTGTAATATTGCTTGAGGTCTGGGATATTGATTCCCCCAGAAGTTCTTTTGCTGTTGATGATAGTTTTAGCTATCCTGGGTTTTTTGTTATTCCAGATGAATTTGAGAATTGCTCTTTCTAACTCTATGAAGAACTGAGTTGGGATTTTGATGGGGATTGCGTTGAATCTGTATATTGCTTTGGGCAAGATTGCTATTTTGACTATATTAGTCCTGCCAACCCACGAGCATGGAAGATTTTCCCATTTTCTGATGTCTTCTTCAATTTCCCTCTTCAGAGACCTGAAGTTTTTGTCATATAAATCTTTCACATGTTTGGTTAGCGTCACTCCAAGATACTTTATATCATTTGTGGCTATTGTGAAGGGTGTCATTTCCCTAATTTTTTTCTCGGCCTGCTTATCCTTCAGAAATTCAAAAAATCATCAGATCCTACTACAAAAACCTATTCTCAACACAACTGGAGAATCTGGAGGAAATGGACAATTTCCTAGACAGTTACCAAATACCAAAATTAAACCAGGATCAAATAGATCATCTAAACAGACCCATAACCCCCAAAGAAATAGAAGGGGTCATAGACAGTCTTCCAACCAAAAAAAAGCACAGGCCCAGATGGTTTTAGTGCAGAATTCTATCAGACCTTCAAAGAAGTCCTGATACCGATACTCTTCAAACTATTCCACAAAATAGAAACAGAAGGAACACTACCCAACTCATTCTATGAAGCCACAATTACCCTGATACCAAAACCACACAAAGATCCAACTAAGAAAGAGAACTACAGGCCAATTTCTCTTATGAATATCGATGCAAAAATACTAAACAAAATACTTGCCAACCGAATCCAAGAACACATCAAAACGATCATTCACCATGATCAAGTTGGCTTCATCCCAGGGATGCAGGGATGGTTCAGTATATGGAAATCCATCAACGTAATCCACTACATAAACAAACTCAAAGAAAAAAAAACCACATGATCATCTCATTGGATGCTGAAAAAGCATTTGACAAAATTCAGCATCCTTTCATGCTAAAGGTCTTGGAAAGACCAGGAATTCAAGGCCCATATCTAAACATAGTAAAAGCAATATACAGCAGACCAGTAGCCAACATCAAGGTAAACGGAGAAAAACTTGAAGCAATCCCACTAAAGTCAGGGACTAGACAAGGCTGCCCCCCTCTTACCATATCTCTTCAATATAGTACTTGAGGTACTAGCTAGAGCAATTCTACAACAGAGGGACGTCAAAGGGATACAAATCGGAAAGGAAGAAGTCAAACTATCACTATTTGCAGATGATATGATAGTATACTTAAGTGACCCAAAAAAACTCCACCAGAGAACTCCTGCAACTGATAAACAACTTCAGCAAAGTGGCTGGTTATAAAATCAACTCAGGCTTACTTCATTTTTATTTGCCATAACTCAGAGTTGTACCTGCTTTTCTTTCAAAGCCCCTGGTTCTGGGCAAGCCCTTGGTCTTGAGTTAGAAAAGAGAAAAGGCACTAACGGAGCTTAATGATGTACATACATCTGGGATGAGACGGCCAGTGACATCCACCAGCGAGCGGAAGCAGCAGCCACGGATGTAGGAATGACACGCTGACGTGGAGGGTTCTGTAGGCGGCGCTCAGAGGAAAAGGCAGATATGAGTACAGACAATCAGTAGCTAGAATTTACTGTTTAAAATAATTATACAAATCATCAACATGGGATAAAACATAGTCCATGAATAGACACAGTATTTAAACAAAGAGAGCCCTAGTGGGCAAAACTCATAAAAGTAGAAGGGCCTTGTGGGTCCATCATTTGTTTCAGCCTCTGGGGTGATTTTCCAGTTCTGAATCTAGGGCTTACGGGGCCTCGGGTATTTTCATTTGTCTTCCCCTACTTCTACTACGACCACGAAAAGATCACTGGTACCCAGTTGGGTCAAGAGGGATGTGAGGCATTCCTTCGGATATGGCTGCAAACCCAGCCACACCCAGCCATACCCAGCCATACCCAGTCACACCCAGCCATACCCAGCCTAGTTAGTCCCGGCTCTGCTGCCCTTTCTGCAGGCGTGTTCAGTTCAGTGTCACTTTACAGTATTGATTTGGGATGGGTTATTGACCTTCACTATTAAAGCTACAGAAATGTAATTCCCAGATGAGACATATGGAATAGATCCAAGCAGAAAATGTGAACACAAGAGTTTTCAAGGGAAAGTTATTAAAGCACTGTCACTATCAAATAGAATGCTTTACTCATCTCTAACAGCAGATTATTCTGGATTCATATATCATATATATGTATATATATGTATAAACAATATATTTAAATATATAAAATATATTTATTACATATAAACAACAATAAAATATATACTATAATGTACATATCTATATGTTATATAGAGATATGCAAATATACACATAAATATAATATATTGATTTAAAACATAGAAATAGTTGAGAAGCTACCCACCTAATGTTGCCTCTGCCTCCTAGGTTCTGGGATTACAGAACTGGGCCACAATTCCTGGCTTCCAACTCACTTTTAAAAAGAGTGAGTACATCATTGGTAAATGGCAAGACTGAAATATAAAAGGAAAAGAAACTTACGGCTCCATAAATAAATAGCGAAAGCTGGAATTATCCAGTAGCACGTGAACTGAATGTCGAGCCCGTGAGTAGTCCCGGCAAGCACGGCCTAGTCCTCTGGGGATAGACATCATCAATGGCACTGAGAGAAAAATGTGAAACCATAAAGCCATCTTAAAAAGTTGGCATAGCCTCATTGTACATGGTACTGGATTTCACAAAGTCATTTCACACACAGATATACAGTGAACTGGGGTGAGTTCCCCTCTCATGTCTCCTCGGCTCCCCTTTCTACTTCTCCCTCCTCTTTAGATAATTTTATTTCCTTAGACAGTCTCATTTGTACTCTAATGTCATATACGCATAGCTGATTTTATGAATGTATAAAAATATAGGAAGCACAAGTCAGAGAACTCATGTGATATTTGTCCAAGACTTGAGTAGCTCAATATACCAATCTCCCAATGCATCTATTTTCCTACGAGCGGCATAATTATATTCTTCTTTATGGCTGAATAGAATTATATTGCGTATCATAGTCTCTTTGCCTGTTCCCCTGTTAGCGAATACCTAAACTTGCTCCGTGGCCTCTGCAGTGAGTGCTGCAGTACAGATTGGGGTGCCAGTCTCTCTGTGCATGTTGACTTGAAGTCCTTTGGAGAATGCCAAGGGTAAGTGAAGCTGGGTCACATGATACAACGACGTCCTGGCTTTTGAGGAGCTGTATATTGATTTCTATTATGTCCAGACTGCGTTATGCTTTCATTTAGTGACATACAGCTGCTCCCTTTGCCTTGCACCCTCACCAGCACCTACTGTCATTTTCTCAAGATTGCCATTCTGAGGGGGGGTAAAATGGAATTTCAGTGTAGTTCCGCGGTGCGTTTTTCTGTTGGCTAGTGATACTGTATACTTTCCACGTGTGCACTGGCCATTTGTACGTTATCTTTAGAAAACTGTTGCCGGGCAGTGGTGGCGCACGCCTGTAATCCCAGCACTTCGGAGGCAGAGGCAGGCGGATTTCTGAGTTCGAGGCCAGCCTGGTCTACAGAGTGAGTTCCAGGACAGCCAGAGCTACACAGAGAAACCCTGACTCCAAAAACCAAGAACCAAAAACCAAAAACCAAAAAACAACAACAACAACAAAAGAAAACTGTTTATTCCTGTAGCCCACTTACTGGCTAGGTTTGATTTCCTGTTATTTAGGTGGGTTTTTTTTTTTGCATATTCGAGATATTAATTCTCTGTCACATTTGTAGTTAGCAAAGATTTTGGGTCATTCTATAGGCTGTCACTCAGCTGTTTCCTTGGTGTGTGGAGCTTTTTTAATCTCATGTTGTCCCATCTATCAATAGTTGATGTCCTTTCCTGAGCTGTTCTTTCCAGAAAGTGCATGTGCACACCTGGACCCTGTAACACTTTCTCTATTTTTCTTCAAACAGTTCAGAGTTTCAGGCCTTACACTGAGATTTGTCTTAGTTATTTTTCCATTGTTATGACAAACACCATGAACGAGTCAACTTATAAAAGAAAGCATTTAACTTGGGAGCCCTAAGTCCCAGAGGGCAAGTCCATGACTATCATGTCAGGGAACATGGCAGTAGGCAGACAAACATGGTGCTGTGCTGAACAGTAGCTAAGAGCTTACATCTAATCTACAAACATGATAGAGAACTGGGAATGACATGAGCTTTTGAAACCCTAAATTCTACCCCTGGTAAACACTCCCTCCAGCAAGACCTCACCTCCTAACACATCCTAATCATTCCCAAATATTCAATCAACTGGGAACCAAGTATTCAAACATAAGAGCCCACTGGGGTCATTCTCATTCAGATCATCACATTCCCCTCTGTGGTTCCAATAGGCTAATGGCCATACCATAATGCAAAACACATTTAGTCCAACTTCAAAGATTCCCATAGTCTATTACAGCCTCAATACAGTTTAAAAGGCCAAAGTCTCTTCTGAAACTCAAAGCAATCTTTTAATTGTACCTCTCTGTAAAATCAAAAAGCAAATTATACACTTCCAACATATAATAGCACAGAGTACATACTACCATTCCAAACGGGAGGAATCAGGGTGTAGTGAGGAAATACTGGTGAATGAAAAGGAGGACATAACCGCACCAAGGTATGGGTGTGGAGAAGAGTTTTATTGTAGATACAAGGGAAAGTTTAGCCAGAGGCATTTGGAAAATTCCAGACTGAACCAGGTCATGAAGGAAGGAGAGGGAGTGAGAGAGGAAGAGAAGGAGGAGGAGAAAGAGGAGGAGGAGAAGGGGGGAGTGGAAAGTACTGAGAGGAGCCAGGACTCCATAGCAGGTACTTGGAATACCGAGAGGAGCCTGGCAGTCAGCACATGCTCTGCTGTGTTAAATAGACACCACACTTAACTATTTGTCCTCAGTTTCTTTGGATCTGACCACTGGAGCAAAGCAAGACTGACACTTAGCAGGGGGAAGTTCTAAATTCTGTAACTATATGTTTAATGTCAAAGAGCTCAGAGGGCTCCACGCTTCCAGCTTTGATGACTGCAATGTACTCCCTTCTCTTGGGCTGGTTCCACTCCCTTCCTGTAGCTCTTTCTGCCAGACATCTCAGCACCCTGACATTGCCAGCGTCTTGGGGCTTCCAAAGTAATCCAGACCTCACTCTCGCTTCACTTGATAGCCTCTCCTGCCCCCAGCTCTGCCAGCCTCCCCCACCACATGCCTTGCCTCAATGGCTTCCTTAACAGTAGGAAAAGATTCCACATCTCCTTTACTCCTTTATCTTTCATGACACTAAAGCCAGAATCAAGTGGCCAACACTGCTAACCCCTCTTGCTGCCTGCTTGGAATGAAATCCGACTTCCTGTTTGAATTACACTTTCATGATCTTTAATCTGTTCATTGTTTCCTTTGTTGAATAAGCTTTCCTTTGTTTCAGGAGAGGAATCCTTAGGCATTTCCTTCTTACAAGTTGGAAGTTTGCCCTATGAGCACCACTCCTCTATTCTATTCCATTTCCAATCAGCATTTCTTTAAACTTCTCATCTCCTGCACAAAAGGCTCCAATATTAGACTACATGGTATTTTTCTTGCCCTTCACCTGTACATTTTGTATCTCTTTTTGCCCGGCTTCCTCATTTCACTGTAGATCTGTATAAGAGTGATTACTAATAACCACATGACAGAGTCAAGACTAGGCTTTTTGAGATCTCCTCAGCCAATGAAACTAATCCCAAACTTTTCAATTTAGCATCAGACAGATTCATAGGAAAGGGGGAAAAAACAACCACATTCTTTGCCTAAATAACAAGGATGGTTTCTAAACAGTTGCTAATACTATTCCCCTGCAAATCCTCTTGAGCTGGATCTCCATGGTTAACATTTCTGTGAGCACTGATATCTTCCTGGTGCCTAGTAGGCTGGCCCATTAAACACTGCTTAGAACATTAAACCACTTTTCTAGTCCAAAGTCCCAAATTCTTACATATTATTCTCCCAAATAGCACAATAATGCCTGTCTCAGAAATATACTATTCCTAATACCAACTTCTGTCCTAGTAAAATTTCCATTGCTGTCTCAAAATGCTTATAACCAAGGCAATTTATAAACTACAGAATTTATTTGGTGGTTTTGGGTTATAGAAGGTCGGAGTCTATGATCATCATGTCACAGATTGTGGCAACTGCAGGCAGGCATGGCCCTGAAACAGTATCTGAAAGCTAACCCTGATGCACAAGCATGGGGGGAGGGGAGAGAGAGTGAGTGGGGAGAGAGAGCTAACTGGAGTGGTATGGACTTTTGAAACATCACTGTACAATGCAGTGACACACCTCCTCCAACAGGGCCACACCTCATAATCCTTCCCAAACAGTTCTTCCAAGTAGGGATCAAACATTGAAACATATGAGACTAATGTGGGGTCATAGAACAATGTTGTACTCTATTTAAGTTTTAAATGCTTGGAATAGAGTTGAACAGTAGGGAAAACTATCTGAACCATTTATAAAGATAACCCAGGGTTGAAATGAATCTTCCATTGGCTTTTTACAAACAAAACAAAACACCAAACTTCAGCTGAAAATAGAGCAATATCAGATCCTAATGCTAGAGAAATTTTAATTGAATCTATAGCTTTTAGGAATGCTAATGCTGAGTGCAAAGAGGCTATTAAACCTTTAAGGGCAAGAGTCATACCTATTTATGAATGAATTAAAACTACTGTTGATATTGAATCATGCTCACAATTAAGTTGTGGTTGGACAAACGGTTACAAAAGCTATGAGAGCTCAAAATGTCCAGTGCCATGGTTGTGAAAGAACAGGTCATTCCTAAAGGATTATAAGCAAACAGTTTCTAAGAATAAGTTATTCTCTAACGATAATCCAGGGAAGAAGTTTCTTGGGATATGTAAAAGATGTGGAAGGAACAGACAAGGGCTTATCAATGTAGATCTTCCAGAGATGTTTAAGAAAAGTCTTTATTGTCAGATAACTGGCTAAGGGCCATACTCAGGCCCCAAACAAAACCAGCCTGAGCCATTTGTTTCCTGTCAGCCAAGAAAAAACTGTTCTAGAAAGCAACTAGAAAAATTAAAGCCCGTAGGACAAACAGCTACAGTTCTGCTCAAAACGTAACTGAACCATTTAACAGAGATAGAGCAGCTCCTAGACAGAACAAGAGATGCTGGAGATAACAAAACAGATATTTTGACAAACTGCTATAGATGATAAGAGACCAAAATTAAAATTACAATTAGGTGGAATTGAGATTGAAGTTCTAGTGGATGCAGGAGCAGATATAGCAATTTTACAATATTCTCTGAATCCACCTTGGCCAATGCAAAGGTATCTATATAGATCCTAGGAATTGGGACATTGACTCACGTAAAAAGTCTAAAAATGGATTGAATGCCTAGGGTCAGAAGGTCAGATAGGAAGATTAATTGCGTATGTGGCAGATATAGCCATGAACATATCGGGAAGAGATCTGTGCAACAGTGGGAAGTTCAGATTAGCATTCAGCCAGCTTCGGGGACAAGCTGTAAAACAGGACCCGTGCCTGATAAATACATTGAAAAGTGGTATTAAAGACAGTCCAGTTTGTTCATAAGCAGGACACAGCAGAGATTAGCTCTCCAAATTTATAAAGAGGGCCACTGCAGATGGAATACCAACTTCCCTAGCATTGAACGGCTAAATGACAAGATTGTTTGAGTAGATCTGTGGCCCTTAAATAAGAAAAAATTAGAGGCACTAGAATAGCTGATCTAAGAGCAGGTGGCTCAACATATTCAAAGGGTGGCTCTACCATCCCTCTGAATTTTTCTATATTTGTCATTGAAAAGAAATCTGGAAAATGGAGGAATCTGACAGATCTGAGAACAATTAATAAAGTAATTCAGCCTATGGGTTCCTTATAACATGAAATCCCTTTAACTTCTTTGTTGCCTAAGGCATGGCCTATTATAGTGATTGACTTAAAAGATTGCTTTTTCTCAATACCCCACTGAAAAGCAAGATAGAGTAAGATTGGCTTTCACTGTGCCCACATTTGACAATGAAAAGCCAACTAAGAGATACCAATGGAGGATCTTGCCACAAGAAATGCTAAGTAGTTCCTGAATAATGACATGGAGACTTACTTATGTATTTATGCCTAGGTCTTATGCTAGGGTTGTTCCCAAATGGCTCATAACTCATCATCCCATTTATACTATTCTATGTTCTGCCACATGACTGGTTTACCTCTCCTCAGTTTCATAGTCCAGCTTTCTCCAATCCTCAGGGGCAAATCTTTTCATACCTGACTCTTTCCCAGAGTTCTTATCTCCTCCCTGGACTCCTTTGACTTCTTGCCTTGCTATATGTCATAAACCTTTTATTTTAACCCAGAGACACATCTTCACACAGTGCCTATAAATACTACCCTTAACATCTTGCTGGCTGATTCAGACACAAATTTCTTAGAAAAAAAATGATAAAAAGAATTTTGTCTTGCTGGGGATTAGAAATTGCTTCTGAAAACAATATAGATTCTCTTAATCATCAAGAATATAAGATAGGGCTGCAAAGAATCCAGCCACAGAAGGTACAGCTCAGAAGAGACCAATTACACACACGACTTTCAAAAATCGCTGGAAGATATTAATTGGCTTGGGCCCATAAATTGGATTAACTACCCAAGAGCTAAGTAAATGCATTTCAAGCCTTACTAGGTGATTCAGTCTTGAATAGTCCAAGAAAGTTATCAGCTGGAACTGAAAGAGAATTGTCTGTGTAAGAAAAGAGATTGCCTGGATCCAAAGCTGCATTGTATCTTCATTATTTTGGCTTGTGCTTATTCTCCCACTGGAATTCTTATGCAGTGAGGAAGGTTGTAGAGAGAATATCTTGAGTATTGTATGAATGCATCACCTGTCAATTAAAAAGCCCATAGCTTAGGCAGGAAATAGAAGAAAGGACATCCAGGAGGAGAAAGAATTCTGGGTTAGAGCCAGGGTGGGAAGAGCCCCCTGGGAAGACAAGAGCAGACAGACGCATGGTACCTGAGCACAGGTGACCAGCCACATGGCAGAGTGCAGATTAGAATAAATGGGTCATCTTAAGTTATGACTTTAGTCGGAGAAGACCCTAGCTATATGGTCAGGGTATTTGTAAATGTGTTTTGGGTCTGAGTCTTATTTCTGGGAGCATGGGGCTGGGAGGAAGAACAGGGCCTAACTTCTACAGAAGATAATATGTTTGAATAGATATTTTTTTTAGCACATAAACAGAGTAAAAAAATTAAAAAAATATAAAACTATACAGAATATTATTTATGATTTGATTGTGAAAGAAAGAATAAGATTTCATCAATCAACAAGAACAGACTCAGAGAGACTGTAATCGTTTATACTAATGCTGAAATTACCACATTATGAATAATCAATAAGGACTGGCAAAGAACTTATAATGACTTAGATTATAGAAAATACTAATTGGCTTCCTCCTCATATAGTGAAAGGAACACCAATTTCTAAAGCTCCTACCTTTTATATAGATCCCCTCCCCTCTCCCCTCCAAAAAACTAAAACAAACAAACAAACAAAAAAAACAAAGAACGAAAGAAAAAAAATCAGGAATGGCAGGTTATAAGTCAGAAAAAAATAAGTTCATATGCTTCATTTCAGACATCAGAATATATACCATCCTCACAGTTCCGTTAGATTTTGCAGGACCTTTGAATGTAGTTACTATGATGGTTTGTATATTATTGGCCCAGGGAGTGGCATTATTGGGAGACGTGGCCTTGCTGAAGTAGGTGTGTCACTGTGGGTGTGGGCTTTAATACCCTCAGCCTAGTTGCCTGCCAGTCAGTACTCTGCTAGAAGCCTTCAGATGAAGATGTAGAACTCTCAGCTCCTCCTGCACCATGCCTGCCTGGATGCTGCCATGTTCCTGCCTTGATGACAATGGATTGAATCTCTGAACCTGTAACCCAGCTCCAATTCAATGTTATCCTTATAAGAGTTGTTCGGCTGTGGTTTCTGCTCATATCAGTAAAACCCTAAGAAAGTTACTGATTCTCAATATGCAGAGAGAGTTGTTTTGCATATAGACACTGCTGAGTGTATTCCAGATGATTCAGCATTAACTTTGGCATTTATATAACTGCAGCAAGTAATTCAAAACAGAGATCATATATATATATATATATATATATATATATATATATATATGTGTGTGTGTGTGTGTGTGTGTGTGTGTGTGTGTATATATATATATATATATATATATATATATATATATATATATATAAAGATTTTTTTCTATAACTTGGTTACAAGCCAAGTTACCTTCCAGATATAACTTTAAAGGTAACCAAGGAAGTGAATTTTGCCGGATTGATGCGTTCCATCTTGCAACGTTTGGAAAATTAAAGTAGGTGTTAGGAGCCATCATAGGAAAAGCTAATAACTAGCAGGTAATCTTCCTGAGATGACTTCGCCTTAGACTAAAATCTAAAATAGAACCCCAAGAGGCAAGGCCCATGAGGAAATCATTTCAGGAAAGATTCCTGCTATTAACATGTTTTTCCTGTTACTATCACATATGTAACACTCACTAGGTATTAGCCAAACCTTTTGAGCAGATTTCCTCAGAACTGCTGTCTTGTAGTGATGCTATATAGATAAGTAGATGATTTCTTAATCCTTAATGATGATTCTATAAGACTTCCTAAATTTATAGAAATTATTAAGCTCTTTTAATAATACTATTAAGCCCTTTCTGATAGTTGAAAACTGCAATGAGAACCCTGCCAATCTTTTGTGTCGTCAGTTAATCGCTAGAGACATTCTTCTACTCAGAGTTCATTCCAAGCTGTAAAACCATTAACCAAAGGTCATAAAAAGGGTTTATCTATACAAAACTTCGTTAATAACTTAGTTGTGGGTATTTTTTTTGTTGTTGTTTTTTGGATTTGGTTTTTCCCGAGACAGAGTTTTTCTGTATAGCCCTGGCTGTCCTGGAACTCACTCTGTAGACCAGCCTGGCCTCAAACTCAGAAATCCACCTGCCTCTGCCTCCCAGAGTGCTGGGGTTACAGGTGTGTGCCACCACCGCCTGGCTAGTTGTGGTTTTAATATAGTGGTATAGTTATTTTTCTACATATACTGTTAATCTCCAGAACTTGTCATAATTTTTGATATACATTGGGCATCTACATGATTTATGAGTATGTAATGTAGATAGAGAAGCATGGCATCTACACAGGTCACAATACTATTAAAAACAAGTTACAGCTCTATTAGTAATAATAAACACTGCATCTGTGAGAAAAATAAAGAAAATCAGAGTATTCCCTTAAAAGACCATTTTAAATCATTCATCATTAAATGCATTTTTTCATCGTCACTCTCTCCTAAGTGCAACCGAACACTCCTTTATGATGTCATCCTTAGCACACAGCTTTCGAGACTTCGGTTACTAGACCTCCCTCATTTTCTACCAGCTTCTCCGGGGTTCACAAATCCTTAACACTTGGGTAAGCAGCAGAGGCAGACAATGATTTGCCACTCTATGGCTCAGTCTGTAATAAGCACCCAGTGGCTGTGCGGTCACTACTAGATGTTGGGCTTGGGGATTTTCAAAAATAATATAGTATCTCTTTGTCTCTCTGCTCTCACAGCATGGACAACCCATGCTCTGTGGGTTGATTTCTCCTTGCCACCAATTTTGTAGCAGTAAACAGCTGGGTATCTTGTAATTCCACCTAATTCTGACAACTACCTCCCTGGAGGTAACTTCAGATGCTCAGGTGAGGACTCAAGCCTAAGACGACCTTGCCCAGGTCAGGAATGACCTCCAGCATGTGTAAGGCATGCTTCTGACCAACTGGCTATGCATCAGGGTTCCTACAATCTCCCTCCTTTGGTTGAATTAATTTGCTGGAGTGGCTCACATGACCCAGGGGAATGCGTTAATACATTATGATCAAGAAACCTACAAAATACACAGTATGTGGGAAGGGCATCACAGACTCGTGTGGTTGAGTGCTTGGCATAGGGAATGGTACTTTCAGGTTGTGTAGCCTTATTGGAGGCTTGTTAGAGGAAGTGTGTCACTGTGGAAGAGGAACTTTTAGGTCCTAAATACTCAAGTTATGCATAGTGTGAAACACATCCAGTCTCCTTGCTGCCTGCAGATCCAGATGTAGAACTCTCCGGGACCAAGTCTGCCTGAATGCTACCATGCTTCCTACCATGATGATAATGGACTAAACCACTGAAACTGTAAGCCAGCCCCAATCAAATTTAAATTTTTCTTTCTTTCTTTCTTTCTTTCTTTCTTTCTTTCTTTCTTTCTTTCTTTCTATCTTTCTCTCTCTTTCTCTCTCTCCTTCCTTCCTTCCTTCCTTCCTTCCTTCCTTCCTTCCTTCCTTCCTTCCTTCTTCTCTTCCCCCTCCTCTTCCTCCTCCTTCTCCTTCTTTTGCAGGAGAGATGTTTTATTTGAAGAGGAATGTAGACATGAGAAGAAAGGATGACAGAAAACAAGGGAGGGGGATTCAAGGGACTGGCACCATTCTCAGCAACCCCTTCAGGGGTTGCCCAGAGATGGGCTGGCAGGTATTTTTCTTTATTAGAGTTGCCTTGGTTATGGCATCTTGTCACAGCAATAGAATCCCTAAGAGAGAAATTGGTACCAGAGTCTAGGGTCTTGCTGTGATTGGCCTGACTATAGTTTCGTTTGGAGGAATTCTGGGACTTAATGAGCCATTCTGGTCAGAACATGGAAGATAGTGGTCCTGAGGGTGATTTGAACTGTGGTGGCCTGGCTCAAGGAGAATTTTACTTTTTTTTTTTTTTTTTAAAAACCAAGAGATCATTCTTATGATATGTTGGTAAATACTGTAGCTGCTTTTTGCCCTTATCTGAAGAGTCTGCCTGAGACTAAAGTGAATAGATTCAGATCGATTGCATTGACAAAAGAAATCTCAAAATACCCTAGCCTAGATTCTGTCCTGTAGTTCACCTTTATAAAAAGCATTTTGATCAAATACAGCAAGCTGAGAAAGGAAAAATACAAAGTGCCTGGTTCAAGAGATCAAAGGGGCACCAGGAAGTGGAATGCAGCTAATTCTTATGTTCCAAGAGACAAACAGATTAAGCATATTACATGGAATTAAGCGTGCTGTGACCTTGGTGAAACATCCCACCAAGCTAATCTTCCATCTTGTGAAAAGGATGTTCCCCAAGAGACATTGCTGCAGATTCTAAATTTACAATGCGTTTGGACAAGAGAGAGTTATATCCTGTTAGGTTGTTATTATGATCTGGTTATTGTTTTCATTTGGACATAAGAAAATATGATTGTGTAACAAATTGACAAGGATAGGTTGTGATGGCTATTCTTTATTGTCAATTTGATTATTTCTGGAACAAACTACAAAACAGTAATTGAGGCCATACCTGATCCAGATCTTGAGGCAGCAAGACAATATGCCTTTGATCCAGAGCTTGAGGCTATAAGACACACACTTTTGATTCAGATTAATACATGCTGTTAATCTAGACCTTGAGGCATAGTGGCCATACTTATAAAGACCTATAATGAAAATAAATTAAGGAAAAGTTTAGGTCTGGGCCTGGTGGTACAATCTTTAATCCTGGCTCTTAGGACATAGAGACATGCAGATCTCTGTGTTCGCGTCCAGCCTAGTCTTACAGAGTAAGTTCTAGAGCAACCAGTGAAGAAAAACATTGAAAACATAAAGCTGGTGAAGATGTAATTCAACAAGGCGATGATTTTCAAGCCCCAGGAAGCAGCAGAACTTGCAGCTTTGACCATGTGGTCCTGACTTTAGAATAAAGGATGGAATTTCCTTCTGTGACAAAAGAAAGCTGCTAAAACCATGAATGTGTCAGGGGTGTCCCTGCATAGAGGCCCAGAAAGGCCATTGTGTGAGATGGTACCTTGTGCTAGCAGCTGGATTTGATAATGTGTAAGAGTCACCAGGGGTGCTGGTTTTGAAGGCACGAAGGAGTCATCGAGAACATCTGAGGCTTAGCATTATGAGAGACCAGGAGAGGCCATTGGTGAAGGTAGAGCCTGTGTCAGTTGAAGGGCCAATATTTAAGGAGTCATGCAAAGAATTTGAGGCTTGGCACCATGAAGAGAGCCTGCAAGAGGTCACTGGTAAAAGTGCAGCCCAGTTATAGCAGAATTCCCCATCCTTTCGGAGATGCCAGTATATGACAGGTATGACCACAGCAGCAGTAGAACCTGTGTTCCAGAAGCTGCGAAGGCGAAACCTGGATTGACTTGGAGACCCAAAAGTTTAGAGATGGCAGAGAAATGGGATGTCTGCCAAGGAACAGTGAGTGACCAACCCAAGAGAAAAAAGTTTGTTGAGGTCAACAAGGATGGAAGGAGTTGGATCTTTGAAGAGTGCTTTGTGCCAAGGACTGGCATCAGCTTGGAGAGGGGTTCTGACAGAGAGGAAGTCTGGGAGTGGTGAAACAAATGACTCAAAGTCAGATTGTGGGTCCAAGCTGACAGCATATGCTCTGCTCAAGAGAGCTTTTCAGATTTCCCTGTCTTTCTGTGTTCTGCCCTTTTCAGACTGATCTCTGTGTTCTGCTCTGCTTGAGACAGCTTTCTCCTGCTATTCTAAAAATTCTCTGTATAGCTCATCTCTTGCAGTTCAAAAGCCCAGTTATTTTTTTAACATATCGATTCAGTCATTATCCCAGGTTTCCTTTTGATTATCCCATGAACCTGCATTCCACGACTTTAGGCAGCTAGTGCAAGCACAGACAATAAGAGAGCTGGGTGGGACCCTGTCCTACCCACACATGGGTGGGCCTGGGCCTAAACTCCCTCTGTCCTAGGCTGACCCTGAACTCAGGAATCTACCCCCCTTGGAAACATAAACAAAAACAAACAAATAAAAAAACTTAGAGGATGAGATCTTACCCTGCAATCACCACTCCTTAAACCTTTATCTCCTTCCTTAGTATTTTTCTGACAAGCTGGCTCACAGTGAAGCTCCCTCTGGTCCTTTAGATCTGTAAATCTCCGTGTATAGTTCATATTGCATCCTTATATTTGGCATAGTTGAGAAATTATATATTTCTGAACTCCGGTTTTCAGGATTCTTTTCCACAGCCTTGAGGGCTGTCTTGAAGGTCACAACATTCTACCATTTTGCTGAGACATAGACACGCCCTTGCCTCCTGGACTTGGGCTTTCTGATTATCATGGAGTCATCTGCCTTGGCAGAGGGGGCATTCTTTGAGGGAGGAATGTGAAAATATGCACACTGTTATATAAATAAGCCTTATGCCCAGAGCAACCACCAACACACCCTGCTGGCACAGGGCCAGGGAACCTTGGCATATTGTCTCTTACATGGCCAAGTTGGATTTGGCAGCTTTGACAAGAGGCACAGAGATGCAGAATTTGGAGGCTGCCCATCTGTTGTCTTATTTCAAAAATAATATCCCAAATGTTCTTTTTACCAAGCGAAGACTCAGAAGCCAGATGCTGTGGTAAAAGCTCAGAGAGACACAGAAAGCACCCAGCTGACCTTCCTGCTCCACCGATGCTCCAGAGGGAACTTCTTTCTCCTTTCCTGCATTGTCTTAAATGCCTTCTAACTCACTGTCCCTCCCTTCTGTTTACTTATGTTCACGTCGACTGGGCCAGCTGAGTAAGGTCAAAGTCTGACATGATTGGAAAGTCCTGAGCTTGGTACAAAATGGTGGACTCCCTTTACTCTCTTTCTTTGAACTTGTCTGGGGAGCTGAAAACTCTTACACATGCCAATGACCAGCTTTGGCATCCATGTGGTGGGTAAACTGAGGCAGGCAGCTGATGGGTGTCGGTGCCTAGAGCTGCTGACAGGGGTGGATCCAGATGCCTACAGGGACTGCTGCCTATGAGAGTCAATGGTTGGGGAAATTACTCAGCAGATTTTTTTTTCCTGAGGGAACAAAGCTTATTTTACTTGAGTTGGACTTTCCTGAGACCAGCAAACTGTGAACTTTTTTAATTCATTGGGGTCAGGCAAAAAGGACAAGGAAAGAGAAAATTTACACACACACACACACACACACACACACACACAGACACACACACACATACTGAGTGGATGATAAAGAAGGCAGAGTCCAATAACTTCATACATACAAATAGTTACATACATGCATATATATGCATATGTATATACACATTCACACATAAAATGGTTAGAGCAAAGCTCCAGCAAGCAGGTTACAAGCATTTTGCACACGCACATACATATGTTCACTGAAGTGAAGGTCCACAGTTGGTGGATTGAGCCATCTCCAACACACACACCCAGACGAGCTTTACATATGTGCATACATACAGCAATAAAAACATTTCAACCTAGCTGCACTAACAATTCTATTCTTTCAAATGCTTTCTAAGGGTGGTGGTCACTGCTGACAATCCATATCTCTATGTTCTTTCCTAGTGTGGTGTTTGAATCATTAATCTGCTCCAGCAGCAATGCCTGAAAGAGATCAAACATTATTACTGTAAGTGCTGGAAATGCTGACCAGCAAGGGGGCTGGAAGGCCTCCTAAAGTTTTTATATAATTCTTAGATTAAGAGGGATGTAATGGCAGCAGGCAGAGCATAACGCCATAATAGCATGACGTCCTTGGGACATGTGTTCGATGACTCTGCTTCCTTCGTCCTCACGGGCCAGTGGCTAATGACCTGGTGATTGTGTAGCCACTTAGAAGTAGTTAGGATGGCTACAGATTTCTTGGGTGTGAAAAGGCTGGTGTTTGTAGGGCAGTCAACACCCTGTAGCTGAATAGCCTTGGGAGCATTGAGCATCTCTGGTAACATTCCTCTCTTTTCTATCATAGGGAATGTTTCGTCTCATAAAACATCCACTCAGATTAGAAAAATGTGGGCCCTATCAAATTCCCCTATACAGGGCTCCCTAAAAAGCCATGTGAGCTCTCAGTCCCATCTGTTTACCTTTCCCTCGCCCCTTCATCCTCAGGCTAGCAAAGCTGTTCTCTTGGAAACCCTACAAAAGAAAAACAGAAGAAAAGCCTCAGCCAAGAGCAGACAGCACCTGTGGGCCCCTCAGCTGGCCCAGCTTCCCCCTCTGTTTGTGGCCTTTCAGGAGTCTGGAGACCTGGACACTCTTAGTCAATGACCACTTCATCCACTGTGGTTGGGTGCCTACAAATGCTTTAAATTGCTTTACAGAGTTTCCCACAGCTCAAACAGTGAGGGGTTACAGCTGAGCGTGCCCCACCAGCATCAGGTTTGAGACAGGGCTGCTGCCTTGCTGTCTTGGCTCACTGTGTAAGACCCCGACCCTCGGTCAGTGGTACTCCTATGATTCTCCCCCACTGAGACACCGAGATACAGGTCAATGCAAACGTGAGAGGTTTATTTTCAGGAGCATCGGGGTCAACCCTCAGCCAGTCCCTCGAGGCGAGTGACTAGAAGGTGACTCCGAATGGTTATTACAAGCACTTTTTATACTTTTTTAGGGGTACATGTTACATCAGCAAGGTTACAGGTCAAACTTATTGGCTAATCATATTGACCTTTAAATCTACTGGCTAGCAAGCTTGACACACATTTGAACTCTACCTGGGACTATCAGTGAGTACATTCTGAGAATGTTTTACTCAAGAATGTTCCTGTGGGTGGAGAATGGAACTTGGCCTAGCCTTGTTAGCCTTGAGACCAGGTGGGAGGGAGAAACTGTAAGGAGGGTGTGGGAATTGAAATAGCCCTTAGGGTCCCTCAACTGGACTCCATCTCTGCCTTGTCAGCACACTCCAAGCCTGTCTCCCTTCCCACTGTCTGCTTCCATGAGGGCGTTGTGTGGACAGAGAGGTGCTCTCCTCTTGCAGAAGCAATGGCCACCCACCAGACTGAGTTGGCAAGCAGTCGTGGGGTCAACACATAGCCAGAGTATGAGGGAGGAGAGCTGCAGAGCAAAAACAGCACATACTACCAGGAGCACTTACACGCCATACCCTACAGGGCAACACCCAGGCCTATGATAGGGGTGTCAACGATGATGACAACCAAAGTGAACAGCTGGCAGTGCCAAGGTGGACTTCTCCCCAGATGAGGAGTGGGAAAGACCCATGGATTGCTTTCTATATGCAGGTGAGGGGAGGCAAAATATAAGGCTAGAGTCTGTGATTGGGCAATGAAAAAGGAAGGCAGGGCTGAGAGTTTCAGAGAGAGGACAGGGGACAGAGAGGTGACTGGAAAGAAAGAAGATGGAGGAAGAAGATGAGCCAGATCCACTCAGCTTGAAATAGCCACAGGTAGCTATGAATATCGTAGAACAGAAATAGAATAATATAGGGAAATTTGTCCAATCTAGGAGTGCACCTTGTATTTATAGCAATTGAGTTTCGAGGTCTTTGAGTGGGCATTTTGTGAGTTGAGAATTTGCTGTTATAAATCTGACTGACAGTTTATAAGCCTCTGGAGTTTTGATTTTCTTGGACTACAGGGATTTGTGACAGCTAACCACAGGGGGAGGGTGGCTGGGAAGATAGGAGTGGTTCTGAGGCAAGTGAACCAGGAGAAGTTCGGGAGACTGCTGCTGCCACAGAGCAGCTGTCAAGAGCATGGACCCACCACGCTCATTGGCACAGCTGGACTCACATGGCCAAGTTAAATCCTCTGGGCAGGCTGACTACGTGTGGTTGTTGTCTGTCAGTTCAGCTGGGGCACAGAACTGCAAACCTAAATAGAAAGAATGATTGGTAGAGTCATGGTTCTACAGCTTGAGATAACGTAGCTTAAAAACTTAAAATTTTCATGTCTCTTTGCCTGAATTTTGTTTCAATGCTTGTTTTCCCTAATAACACGAATAGCTGTTCGTTATTCCTTAATAAGAAAAATAACTAAAAGAATGTTCATGCAGTTAACACAAGATTATTTCCCAAGACTCTACAATGACACAAAGATGAGTGTCTACTGTTTTTAAAGATTCTTTAAAGCTTCAGAGAATCTTGTTGGCTCTACCCCTCACAGGTCTAATGAACTATATCAATAACTATTAGCTCATCTTCAATTAATAAGAACAATACCATCTACTCAAACCAGTTCATTTCTCACAGACAAGATGCTACTGCCTATTCCAGTAATAAACATGGTGTTTCAGCTCTTCTTTTGATGTGTACATTTCTTCTGTTGATGTAAAAAATAAAATAAAAATTTAACCTCCTGCAAGACATCCCCCTGTGAGGTTCCTGCACTGCTCTTGTGACAATTCCACAGGTTTATCTCTATGAGGGGAGGAAGGCAGCACTGTTGCTGCAGGTCAGATGGAGACTGAGAGCTATTCCTTCCTGCAAAGGACCTGCCTTCTCACTTGGGTCTGCTGCGGCCACGAACCTGTCATTGCCCTGATATACCACCTGACTGGAGACTTTCAAGACAAGCAGGCAATAGCATCCACAGATGACAGACAGCCTTGTATCCCTCCATTGATAGATGAATTCTCTAGCTGGAGCCTAAGGACTGCTAAACTCAAGAGGGCTTGCATAATATTGAGAAAAAAATGCTATGTCTATATAAATGAATCAAATGATGTTTGAGACCAATGGGACCCTCAAAAAAACTCTGGACAGACTTGGTCTTTAAATTTCAACCCACTGAGCAAATTTAGGTTGGTTCAATAATCCCTTGTTTTCCTGGCTCCCATCCCTCATAGTCTCTCTGGGATTTGTTGTATTTTATTTTGATGTTTACACCCTTTCCAATTTTTAAAATGGCAGACAGTAGCACTACAAACATCACTGCCAAGTGGGTTCATTATCAAACAGTTCCCAGTATAGAGGACTTTGGTGACATTTCATTAAAAAAATAAAACAAGCAGAGATGTTGGACCCTGCTTACTAAGGTCAGAGTCTGACATTATGAGAAATCCCTGAGCTTGGTGCAAAATGGTGGACTCTCTTTACCAGCATGGCCTCTCCTTTTCTGACCTTATCTGGAAATCCTGAAACTCCTTTCTCTGCAGAGCCCAAACCCTCTATACCCTCTACCTGTGGAATGTCACATAGCCTTGGTTAGATTGCAAGTCCAACTCCCTTTCTCTGGATAAAACACCCATTCAGCTAGCACCTGAGATTCCTGGAATGCTTCTCTATACCAAGGAGGTATCTTAGAACCTTATCCTCCAGCTGTTGACCTTTGCCCAACCTGGACAGTCCTACCTTCTTCTCCAAAACTGTACAACAGAATAAAGTTGATCTGACTCCCCAAAGCTGATCCCAGATTGTCGTCATTTTCATTCATATTCACAGGCTGTCTGAAACTGCTTGTCAGCTCTGCTCCCTCCATCCTCATGGGCTGGTGGCCAACAATCCTGGGGAGAAGGGAGAACCACACACTCCCTGTCAGCTGGTTATTTGCTCTGCTTCTTGACCTAGCACTGACTTTATTTAGTTCTTGGATTAAAGGTGTGTGCTAGGGCTGAGCCACACCACAAGTACTTGTTTATAATAAATAGAAATCGTTTGGGTTAAAGGTATGTGCCAGGCCTGATCCACACTACAGTGCCTTTCTAGATCACACTCAAATATCCTGCAACAGTTTCTGGTCTTGCTGTCATCCAGTATTTCTGTAAGACTCTGGAGAGCCTTAACTTACTAGAAACCCCCTGAGTGAACAACAGAGCTGGGAGTCGATGCAAAAAGCAAGAGGAATTTATTGTTTCAACATGTTGGGATCGTCCTCCATCCGAAGGAGAGGTGGCGACCCTGCACAGCCTGTTTGGTCAGTTTTTATAAAGGTTTTCAGAGCAGTAGCCATTAGGCAGAATGTGATTGGCAGAACTGTGTGACTTTTAAACTGATTGGTCTCCAGGGAATGAGATGGCAAGGACTTCTCTTGTCTGTATGTGTACAATGGTCAGTCTGTCCTTTGGAATGTGTCTATGTGCTCTGGGCCTCTCTCACCTATAGGTGGCAATGGTTGGTCACATCCCCTGTGGTCTGAGGAATATTAATTAATTAGCCTCTCCCTTCTGGAGGGGAGGGGTGCCAAAGTGTTCCATGACCTTTCTCTCCCAGGAGGGGTGGGGTCTAGTGGAAATTTTCAAGGTTTCTGAGGTGACCTCTTCATTTCCTCACCACGTTTCCTTCCATATGGTTTGGAACAGTAATGTCACACACCTGTCACCATCTCCAGGCTCTCTCAGTCCCTATCAACAAGTTATTGTATCAAAGTCCCTACAGCTAGCTCTCTGGCGCTCCTCACCTTCCCCTTGTTGGGAAAACCTCCCAGGCATGCCCTGCTCACAGGCTTTCCTCCCCAGCTCCTCCCCTGAATGCCTCTCTTCTTTTTCAAATAGTCCTGAGTGTAGCCAGCCTGATTCTTTTTCTCTCTGCTCTGTACTCTTCCAGATGTCCCTGGCTCTAGATATTTTCTCTCTCTTATCCACAATAAAACAACAACAAAACAACAAAACAAAACCTTCCTGTTAATCCCAGAGTGACAATTTTAACAGTATTTTTTATTGTTGTTTTTTGTTTTGTTTTGTTTTGTTTTGTTTTGTTTTGTTTTGTTTTTTCCTTTCTTTTCTTTTCTTTTCTTTTCTTTTCTTTTCTTTTCTTTTCTTTTCTTTTTTTTTACCTGAACTTCCTTGAATGGCAGAGAGAAGTTGGTGGTGTTTCTGAGACTTGTTAAAGTTTCATTGACAAAGTCTAGTTGTTCAGGTAACAAGAAAAGTCGTGAGGCCAATGAGCAGATGTTATGGATGACTCCAAGGGCTGTTTTCACATTAATTCTAGTTAAAATTCTAACGTAGGTAGATTATTGTGATGAAAATACTGAATGTCGGCCAGTTGTGGTGGTGTCTTGGTCGCCCAGGCCTGTCATCCTAGCATGTGAAGGAGGGGGCAAAGGAACACCATACGTTTAAGCCTAACTTGGTTTATGTAGTTTACATCCAAGCCAGGGCTACATAGTAACACACTCTCTCAACACACACACACACACACACACACACACACACCAAAAACCTAAAACTAAACAAGGAAACTGAACTCCATGTAGGTACATTACTTCAATTTCTGGTATCTGTATATGCTTTATAGCTGTTACACAATTTGCAAGTTTTTATGTGATTTATTTATTTGTGTGTGTACTAGCACACACACTGTATGTGCATGGTGTATGTATTTATAATGCTTTGCAACTGTTATATAATCCAAAAGTTTTTGTGTGTATTTATTTACTTTTGTTACAGTGATTTCCAACCCCAATTAGCCCATATAAAGAGCACACAATCCAGTGATCATATTTATAAACTATATGGCTAGATGGGGCAGATCTAGCAATATACTAGCTGATTCCTCTGCTATGAGACCCTTTACTAGTTGCAATTTCTCCTGGCCACATGGTTCTGCTCCTTCCTCCTCCTCCTCCTCTTCCTCCTCTTCCTCCTCCTTCTTTTTTCCTCCTCCTCCTCTTCCTCCTCTGTCTTCTCCTTCCTTCTACCTGCCCCCTGTGCCCTCTCAAAGACCTCCTGTTCCACCTTTTCCTTCACTTCTGAATCACAGGGTCTAGCCTTTATTTGACCAGTTAAAATGGGGAAAAGGGTCACATGAGATCACCTGAGTATGTGATTGGCTACTTGGGATTGTGTGTGTGTGTGTGTGTGTGTGTCTGTGTGTGTCTGTGTGTGTGTGTGTGTGTGTGTGTGTGTAGAGGACCCCCTCTTGAGGAAGCAGAATTAACCTCAGAACACAAAGAGCATCAGGACGACCCACAACATATGTGTGTGTGTGTGTGTGTGTGTGTGTGTGTATGTGTGTTTGTATGTTAAAGGACTCTGTGGGAGTCAGTTTTCTCGTTCTATAACATGTGACCCAGATACAGAACTCAAGTCATTGTGTTTGGTGGCACACCCTCACCTGCTGACCGAGATTAGCTACTCTTTTTACACATACTCTTGATCCCCATTCTACACGGGTCGAATGGCGATGCTGACACCTAAGCTGAAGTAGTTTGCTCCTTGTCTCAGATCAAGTATCTTACATCTTGAAACAAGGTATATTAAATTCTACTTCCATATCCGTTTGCAATGTGAAAGTGATTAAACTCTGCGAAAGAGACACCTGGCACAACTATTGCAAGCAGTAAGGCGAATTAAATATAATTATTTTAGAAACAGGAAATTTGGAATCATTAGAAAAATAGGGATGGTTGCAGGTGGAGGTATTGTTCCCCTAATTGGTTCTTGCTTGTGTCAAAAACCACAGCGGGAGCCAATTGCTTCCTGCAGGACAAAGGTGGGAATTCCGGGTCCCAGGAGGAAGAAGAGGGGACGAGATGCTGAGGTGGCTTTTCGGCCAGGCTTTGGGGAGAGGAGGCTGAACACCATCTTCGGCCCGGGGACGGCTAAGAACCCGTGGCGCCTCCTGCGGAATTCTGATACAGGAAGGATAGCTGATGCGTTTAGGGCAGTAGATTCTGCACCCAGCAGTTGTGTTATCTGACTGGGTTTAAAGTGTTAGAACTGTCTGGTGTTTTCCACGCACGGAGCCGAGGTGGGCAGAGGAAGGGCACAGCCTGCGCGGTTGTTAGCGGCTTGGTGGAGGTAGCCTGGAGAGGCTGAGGGAGCGCAGTTCCCGTTAGGGAACCAGACGGCCGCTGGCGGAGCTATGTCAGGAGTGGGAGCAGTGGCAGTGTGTTCTCGGAGCCAAGCTGAGAGCGCAGCCCCGGGAAGGCAATAGCGTGGATTTTAAAATTACACGCAACAGATGGCCTGTGATTAAATCAGTTGGTTCCATGATCTGATATGAACACAGATGATATATTAGAAATGGCTGTGAAATTTTGGCTGGCCTCTCTCTCTCTCTCTCTTTCTCTCTCTCTCTCTCTCTCTCTCTCTCTCTCTCTCTCTCTCTCACACACACACACACACATCTATCTACATACATACATACTGTAAGACCCGAAAGAAAAACGGGGATGCCCCCAGCACCCCACGCCTTGGAAGGTGACACCCCAATCACTCACGAGAAACAGTCTTGATGCAACAGCAAGAGGATTTTTATTCCTGAGCCTCTGGGGAACACAGCTATACACCACACAGGGTAAAAGACCGTGAACCCCGAGTGCAGAATCAGGACAGCTTTTCTAGGCTTACAACAGAACCCGCCCAACACAAACCACTCCAGAGCTTCTAAGCCAATCAGTTTAAATTATCCAAACCCACGCCCTCTGAGAACCAATCAGTTTCCTATAGAAACCAGATAGAAACTAGTTAGGTCATTTATGCTTACATGGCCGCCATGCACAGGGCCATATAGGCACTCCCTGTTACGCATTTCCTGTTACAGGGCCAGGATTACGTATTCAAAGCCCCCCCAACTAGTAGTAAGTGCATGGGGACCTGAGCGCCCGCCAGGCACGAGCCCCGCAGCCCTCGAGGTGATCCCGCCAGCCCAGCTACGCTCGCCCTCGCCCCAGCCGCTCTGTGGGGCCGAGATAGGAAAGGACACCAGGGACCTTCCCAGGCTCGAGGCTGGACACTGCCCTGCAGGCGGGTTGTGACGTGTACACTCCTGGGCTAACAAAGAGTGGGCTAAACTTCTGCTTTTTGGGGTCATTTAAGACTTAGGCACGGGGGATTCTTAGCCTGTAATTCTCATCCTTTCAATACATATACATATATACATATATATGTGTGTGTGTATGTGTATATATGTATATGTGTGTGTGTATATATGTGTATATATATATATATATATATGGGTCATACATGTTTATGTATATGCATATGAATACGTATATGTATAGGTATGCTGGACCGTGAAAGGCAGTCAGTCTGTGTTCTGGTTGAGTGACCTTTCTCCTTCTGCGCCCGGGACTGACTTAGCTGCCCCCGGGACCCCCATTCTTAGCTCTTCCTCGGTATCCAGTCATGTCCTGCGATGCCCGAGAGCTAGAACCTGTCGTCCCTGGCCTCCATGAGGCCTAGGGACCCTGAGACTGCGCATTTTCCTCATCCTGGAGCAGGTCCTGTGGCCTCACGTGCCCCAATGCCCATCCGGTGGTGGCCTGTAGGGTCACTCAGCAGTTTCCCGTGTCTGCCCTGCCAGAGCTGCCCAGCTCTGGCAAGACGTGGTTTCTCTCCCACGCCTCTTTTCTGAAACCATGCCGCACGCACTACAAGCTGCTGTGGCGCCCTACATATGTATATGATGTTTATGTATATATTTTAAAACATTTTTTATTCACTTTACATTCTGATCAGAGCTCCCCTCCCTCCTCTCTTCCCAGTCCCACCCTTACGCCTCCCTTCTCCTCAGCACCCTTCCCTTCTCCTTAGCAAAGAGGAGCCTCCCTTGGGCACCACTCCACCCTCGGGCACTGAGTCCCGGCAGGTCTAGGCACATCCTGTCCCACCGAGGCCCAACCAGGCCGGGAACAGAGACTGAAACCATCTCTTCGACCGAAACTCCAGGGCACTTGTTAGGGGACCAACATGAAGACCGCACTGTACATTTGCTATGAATGTGTAAGCGGTCTAGGGCCAGTTCCCGCATGCTCCCTGGTTGGTGGTCCCGGTTCTGTGAGTCCCCATGGTCTTGGATTCGTTGACTCCATAGGTCGTGTTCTGTTGTCCTTTGTAGGTCGGCGGCCGTGGAGAACCGGGTGCCTGGAAGGAAAACTGGGGGTGAATGGTAAGAACTGCGGGAAAGGAACGAGACCAAGACAAATGGGTCTGATCAGGGCCCAGTGTTTAATGGATAGCTTTGGAATTTAAAGGTGGTGGGGGAATCCCTTCCCCCAATATGGCAGGGTCTAGTCAGGAAAACAGGTTCAGCTGCTCAGTGGGTAGCCCGCTTTGTACAGGAAGCTGAAGATCTGGAAGAAGATAGACTTCACCTAGGTCCTGAAAGTTACACCCTGGGTGGGCGACTATGGCAAACCCTGAGATCCGAATTTCCCACTCAAGGGCTGGGGGGGGGGGCACAGTCCTTGACTTCTCTGACTTGCTCACTTCAGCGCCCCGCACCTCTTCCACAAGACACACCCCAGGCTCCTGCTGATGTTTGGCTGAGGTCTCTGCATCTGCCTCCATCTGCTGCTGGATGGAGCCTCTCAGGAGACAGCCACGCTAGGCTCCTGCCTATGAGCACCGCAGAGTATCATAGCGTCAGGGGTTGGCTCTCTCCTGTGGGTGGGTCTCTAGCTGGGGCAGTCATTTGTCGGTTGTTTCCCCCCAGTCTCTTCTCCATCTTTATTCCTGTACATCTTGCAGGCAAGACAGATTTTGGTCTGAAGGCTTTGTGGATGGACTGGTGCCCTCTTACCTCCTTAAAAAAAGCCCTGTGTGTCCACACAAGGTGGCCACTTCAGTCTCTATATCCCCCTCCGGTAGGAATCGAAGCTAGGCTCGCCCCCATAGACTACCTGTATCCTCTGCTGTTCCAGGCCTCCAGCTAGCCGCCCCTACCCAAGACAATTTCCATTCTCTCTCAGCCTTTTCTTGTCCCTGTTTCCCACACCTGATGGCTATCCCTTTCTCTTTCTCCCCTCCTCCTCTACCCAGTCCCTCTCTCCATCCACCTCCCGTGACTACTAAGTATCCCCTTCTGAGTGTGATTCAGACATCCTCCCTTGGGACCTTCTGATTATTAATTAATTAATTGCTTCTGTGGGCTGTAGCATAACCCGTTGTCCTGGACTTTATGGCGAATGTCCACTTATAAGTGAGAACATACCATATGTGTCTCTCTGGCTCCGGGTTACCTCACTCAGGGATAACATTGCCAAGTTCCATCCATTTGCCTGTAAAATTCACAATGCCTTTGTTTTTCACCGCTGAAGAGTATTCCAGTGTATAGGTGAGCCGCATTTCCTCTATCCATTCTCCAGTCAAGAGACATCTCATTTTTTTCCAGTTTCTGGCTATTACGGACAAAGCTGCTATGAACATACTAGAGCAAGTGTGCTTTTATATAGTGGAGCATCTTTTGGGTATATGCCCAGGAGTCGTATAACTAGGTCTTGTGGTAGAACTATTTCCAGTTTTCTAAGAAACCACCAATTGATTTCCAAAGTGGTTGTATAAGTTTGCACTCCCACCAGCAATGAAGGGGGTGGTGGTCCCCCTGCCCCAAATCCTTGACAGCATGCCTGTCACATGAGTTTTTGATCTTAGCCATTTTGGCAGATATAAGATGGACTCTCAGGGTCATTTTGATTTGCATTTCTCTGATGACTAAGGACATTAAACATTTCTTTAAGTGCTTCTTGGCCCTTCCAGTTCCTCTGCTGAGAATTCTCTGTTTAACTCTATACTCCACTTTTTAATCGAATTATTTGGATTACTGGTGTCTACTTTCTTGGGTTCTTTATAAATTTTGGGCATTAGCCCTCTGTTGGATGTAGATTCTTTCCCAATTTGTAGGCTGCTGTTTTGTCCTATTGACAGTGTCCTTTGCCTTACAGAAGTTTTTTTCAGTTTCATGAGGTCTCAGTTGATCTTAGAGTCTGAGCCATTGGTGTTCCATTCAGGAAATTGTCTCCTGTACCAGTGAGTTCAAGGCTCTTCCCCACTTTCTGTTCCTTTAGATTTGGTGTATTCAGTTTTACACTGAAGTTTTTGATCCACTTGGACTTGAGTTTTGTGCAGGGTGATAAATATGGATCTATTTACATTCCTGTAATGCAGACATCCAGTTAGAAAAACACCATCTGTTGGAGATGCTTTCTTTTTCCCATTGTATGTTTTTGGCTTCTTTGTCAAAAATCAAGTGTCCATAGGTGTGTTGGTTTATTTCAGGGCCTTTGATTCTATTCCATTGATCAATCTGTCTGTTCCTATATCAAAACCATGAAGTTTTTATTATTATTCCTCTGGAGTAGAGCTTCAGGTCAGGGATGGTAATTCCTTCTGAAGTCCTTTTATTGTTCAGGACTGTTTTGGCTATTGTTTTGATTTTTTGTTTTTGTTTTTTCCATATGAAGCTGAGAATTGCTCTGTCAAGGTCTATAAAGAACTGTACTGGAATTTTGATGGGAATTGCATTGAATCTGTAGATTGCTTTTGGTAGAATGACCATTTTCAGTATGTTAATCCTACTGACCCATAAGCATGGGAGATCTTTCCATCTTCTGATATCTTCCTCAGATTCTTTCTTCAGAGACTTGAAGTTCTTGTCACATAGGTCTTTCACTAGCTTGATTAGAGTTACTCCAAGATACTTTAAATTATTTGTGGCTATTATAAAGTATGATCTTTGCCTAATTTTTCTTTCAGTCGGTGTATTGTTTGTATAAAGGAGGGCTATGGATTTTTTTGAGATAATTTTATATCCACCTATTCTGTTGAAGGTATTTATCAGCTGTAGGAGTTCTCTGGTAGAATTTTGGGCTGGATACTTTGACGTCTTCCTTTCTAATTTGTGTCCCCTTGATTTCCTTTAGTTGACTTACTGTTCTTGCTAGAACTTCAAGTACTGTGTCGAGTAGATATGGAGAGAGTGAAAAGCCTTGTCTCATTCCCAATTTTAGTGGAGTTGCTTTAAGTTTCTCTCCATTTAACTTGATGCTGGGTATTGGCTTGCTGTATATGGCTTTTACTGTATTTTGGTATGTGCCTTGTATCCTTAATTTCTCTTAAGACTTTTAACATGAAGGTTTTGGATTTTGTCAAAGGCTTTTCAGCATTTAATGTGATGATCATGTGATTTTTTTCTTTTCAGTTATGTGGTGGATTACATTGATGGATTTTTGTATATTGAGCCATATCTACATTCCTGGAACGAAACTTACTTGATCATAATGGATGATACTTTTGATCTGTTAATGAATTTGGTTTGTGAGTATTTTATTAAGTATGTTTACATCAATATTCATAAGAGAAATTGGTCTGAAATTCTCTTTCTTTGTTGAGTTTTTGTGTGGTTTGGGTATCAGGGTGACTGTGGCTTCATAGGATGAGTTTAGCAGTGTTCTGTTTCTATTTTGTGGAATAATTTGAGGAGTATTGGCATTAGCTCTTCTCTGAAAATATGGTAAAATTCTATGCTAAATCCATCTGACCCCGGGCTCTTTTTGTTGTTGTTGTTGCAGTTGTTGAAAGATTTTTTTTTAAAAATAACTCCTTCTATTTCCTTAGGGGTTTTAGGGTTGTTTAGTTTACCAGACCATTACATAACTTTAGTGTTATCTGTCTAAAAACTCATCAAATTGATTAAGATTTTCAATTTTGTGGAGAACAGGGTTTTGAAGAAAGCTTTAGGAAATTATTTGAAATTCCCTGAAGCTTGGGCGCTGATGTTGCAGTTATACATTCTGTCCACTAGGTGGCAGAAGAGCACCATATCTGATTTGATTTCCCATACTTTTTAACTGTTCATAATTTTTTTTCCGTTTGCAAGAGGTTGCAACGTAAACTTTTCAGTGTCCTCAGGAGCTGCTGCTTTTTAAAGGGAAGCATTTTAACGGATGCTGTGTTCCTAAAAGAGTAAAGGGCTAATACAGTGCAGATGTGCTATCAACGCTGACCAGAACTGGAAAACTGGAAGGAACGAATTTCTCCTTTGCCTCACCTTTCATGACTTGAGCCCCTAGCAACAGAGTCAAGTAGGAAGCCAGAGGGCAAGGGAGTCTTGGAAATGCAGGCTGTCAAGTCCCAGCGCAGGCCTGAGAGGGGAACGCGGGCGTAGCTGGCTTGCACGGGGTTGGAGCGGTTCCCCTTTCCATAGTTGCTATTTCTGAGCCACACAAAGTTGGGGGCATCTGGAGCTGACGTTCTGTCCCCCAGCCTAACCCTTCAGTCTTTGCTCCATAGCTGAAGGTATTTGCTGCTCACTAGTCTTGAATAGCCTGCCTGGTCCTGCGTTTCTCTCTCTGAGCTACTTCAGGAAGGGCTCGCAGGAGCTGGTCCTGAACCTCCATGTGTTCCCAGGCCTTTGTGGTCTTTACGTCTGAGGAAGAATAGACTGATGAGGTATATAATCTTGAGAACATCTTTTCTTACTACTTAAAAATGTTACAGGCTTTAAGGATCTTAAATGTGTCTTTAAGATGTTACTCCAGTGTTTCTGCCCCAAACTGGAACTGCCTTGAAGATGCTAGTGGCTCTTTTGTGTTCTTGTGTGTCTGTGGATTCTTTTACTTATGTTCAATAGTTTATAAATGTTGTATGGTGTTGACCAGCCTGACGGTTTGACTCTCTTCTTGGCATGCACATTCAAACCTCACTAAGCCCGGGAAACATGCTTGCATTGACGTTTTCCTCATCTTCTTTGGAGGTCACATTTTTAAACGTCTCCTGTTTCCACAATTACACTCACTGTTTGTTAATCCCATCAGGCAAGGGTAGGATCATCACCATGATTTTGAGCCGAATTTGAAGCAAGCTTTAATTAAACACTGGTCAGGATGGCAGACTCTGGCCTGGTCCATTTTGGAGTTCCCAGAAAATGACCACATGCCACATTTTCCAGAGATGTATAAAGGCAGCCACATAAGACTGCATATTTCCTCATCAGGCCCAATCAGGGCAAGCGTTCATCCTGACTTAAC
The DNA here is from genome assembly GCA_964023405.1 of Apodemus agrarius. Lineage (NCBI taxonomy): Eukaryota > Metazoa > Chordata > Mammalia > Rodentia > Muridae > Apodemus > Apodemus agrarius. The sequence continues at coordinate 21,612,314 of OZ030006.1, forward strand.
TCCTGCCTGAGAACTCTCACATCCAGTCAGGGAGAAGCATATATCTTGACATCTCTCCTACCTACATGTGACCAAGCACAGCGGGTGCAGGTAGGTCAGGCAAACTTGCCTTGGGGGGAGAAACCACGAGGCTGGTAACCGTCCATAAGCAGTAGACTCCAGCGTTTAGGAACGATCTGTCCTTGGGCAAGAGGCTTAGAGGTTAGGGGCATTTTTTAATGGATCTCTTAGGCACGGCAATTACAACTTAAAACATAGCGTTAGCTTCCACATTACGAAGATCTCCTTTCACTGCTGGGTATTTGTATTAATTTCTCCCAAATCTTAAAAAGAATGTTATTTCAATCCCTTCCCACGCTTCAATATTATTTATTTAACCCTGAGCCTCAAGCACTCTGTGTGATCTTCCACTTGGATATGTCCCCCTCCCTCCTCCCTCCCTCCTCCCTCCTCTCCCCTCTCTTTCTCCTTATTATGCACTGCAGTATCTTCTCGTCCATTTCTTCTAGTATATGTTTGATGTTTTTCATATTTACACATTTCCTATTAATTTATGGGCACTTGCCAACTTTCATTTTCTGTCTTTGCATACATTCTTTTAGATAAATGGCAAGGGAAGGGATGTCTTTAATTCTCTGTATCAGAGTCACCTACATGGCCAAGCCAGCATTTAAGCAGCTTAGTGAGTGAGCTCTCTGACCTTTGTACTAAACCGGAACTCAGAAGTTACGGCAGACCAGGAGATGGGCTGAGGTTTTCCCTCCAGCTGCGTGAGTCTAAGTGTGAGCTCTAGTTCTCTCTTTGCAGATGTTGCCCAGAGCACCTGCGACATCCACTGAAGACAACTTCGAGGACCTTTGTGTCTTACTGAGGCTTAGTAAGGTGCGTCTCAGGATGCTTCGATCCTGTGGAGTTCTCTGTCGACCTGTGCAGATCCCGCCGGCTGAACCTGAAAGAAAGGGGCTGATGCTGTCAATGACAGCTTAATTCGGTGTCAGCATAAATTTATACACAAGTAACAAAGGAAGCAACGATCCAAGGACAGGACAGTTGTTGGTGTTCACGGAAAACTTGATCAGAAAAACATTAACGTAAATGCCAGTGTAAGACCATATTAAATATTAGCCGAACAGCCCTTTCCCAGACGCATCTCAGAACAATCACAATCATCTGGCACACACTATAGATTATATCCCGGAAAGCGTGAAAGCAAGGGAGACGGCCATATCTAGATTCAGGGTACGCTGACCAGATTGGGGTCTATAGCTGTGATCGGACATCCAGTAAGAGAAGCACGTATTATAAATGTTTAACTCAGGAGGCATGGAAGTCCTGTCCAAGAAGAACCCGGGGAACAGAACGCACCTCGGGTAAAGGCCCTCTCTCTGCCTGTCGCCTGGAGCCTCTCTCACAGGTCTGTAAGGCATGGTTCTCCATGGGGTATTCTTTGGACTGTGTCCTGTCACATTACCCCCACCCCAACCCCCATGTACCCCCTTCTCTTCCAGTTTCAGATTGGGGGGGGGGCTGTGACAATCCACACTTCAGAGTCACCTGTTTTCAACTTCAGTTATGCAAACGCGTCCCTGCTTTAGTTCGTGTTCTATTTTGCTTGTCTTCAAGGCTATCATCTCCCTAGCAGTTAACTGCCCTTCCTTTGATTAAATGTAAGGGTGCTAAGTATCCCCAGGTCCTGAGGAGGGCCCTTTGTCTTCTGTGAGTAAGGCATTAGACCTTGGGACGGGTGTGCTCTCCTGATACACCAAATTAGGTGGCTCTTCACGTATTTATGGCCACCATCTTACCGCACAACCCTTAGTCTACCTGTAGAGAGGTATTATGTAGGTGACTGTATAACCAATTACCATGATCTATTAGTAACAAAAAATGTTTTTCTAGTTCTCTGGGCTCAATGGCTGCTTTGTCGGGGCTTCTGTCTTAGGGTTCTGTTGTTGTGAAGAGGTGCCGTGACCATAGCAATTCTTATATAAAGAAAGCAATTTAATGGGGGGCTAGCTTACAGTTTCAGAGGTTTAGTTTATTATCGTCATGGCAGGGAACGCGACGGCGTGCAGGCAGACATGGTGCTGGAAGGGTAGGGGAGAGTTTTACATCCAGATGTGCAGGCAGCAGAAAGAGAGAGCCAGTGAGCCCGGACTGATTGAGCTTCCGAAATCTCAGAGCCCAACCCAGGGATGAACTTCCTCCAGACAGGCCACGCCCCCTAATCTCCGAATCTTTCTGAGATACAGAAAAGATAGCAAAGGATGGGCAGGCGCTTTCTCATCTCAATGAAGGTCCTGAACCCCCCATCCCCCCCCCAAAAAAAAAGAAAAAAGAAAAAAAGAAAAGAAAAAAGGAGGGAAATTGCACAGGAGGAATTTTGCATCATAGTGCGGTCGTGGGAAACTCTAGTCTGGGCATCTGGAAACACACCTCCGAAGCTGCTCCTTCGAGGTTTGCAGGAGACCAAGGGTGGCTTGATGCCAGCCCTGCAGCTGTCACTGTCGCCGGCGCGGGCAGCCGGGGGACAATGTGGATCCTGAGTGATCTGGGTCACTCCAAAGTGTGGCAGTTGGAGGCTGTCAATCAGTCATCCTCCCGTAGCAGAACCCCTTGAAGTCACATCTAAGCAGGTCACCTTCATTCTGAGTGTTACTGATGCCTGTCGCTAAATTTAGCCAGTTTTGATATAAAAAAAGCCATTTTATTACTTTTTTTGTATTAAATCTGTTTTGACACAGTCTTCTTCATATGGGGGAAATATTCCAACAGTGATGAAATAGTAGATGGTTTTTATGTTGACCAGTTCTAAAAATTCTACTAGGAATGTAAATGTTATTTTAATTAGAGATTGCAAAGGCGGTTAAAACTGTCATCATTAACATTTCAGTAACCACTGCGTAGACACACCGGGAGCGACTTCCTCCTAGGCTGGGTATATCTGTTTCTGACACCTGTGCCCTTTTGACCCTTTTGATGTTTGATCTTCAACCAATTTGTTTTCAATAGAATCACCTAGTTCCAAAAGGACCAGAAAAAGCCCTTAGCTGGAAAAAAAAGTCCCCTGCAGCCGCAGCCTAATTCTGCTTTGTTAGACCCTGAGGGAACCACTTCACCCCATTATGCTTCAGTTTACACACACACACACACACACACACACACACACACACACACAGAATATCTCAATGCTTTATCCAGGTGATGGAGCATTGCAGTTGAAGTTAGAGATTATGTATAAAATGTCTCTATTTGCTATCAAAACTGTAAATAAAGGGATCATACTCAAGAAATGTTTCAATAACGAATATTTTGGACAACTGAATTAAAAGGACACTTTTCTGGAGTGAGGTCTAGGCTAATTGTTTGATTTACATGTGATATAAGGCTCAATAGGCATAGGGTGAATATTTTCACAATAAACTTTATATTTTAGAATACTCTAGATGTGTTGAGTTATTGCAAAGATAATAGCATCTTTATGCATTTGCGCTTTGCATTGAAGTTTGAAAATATTAATGATGGTCCATTAGGTGGGTGGTATTGGTGGCAGACAGAGGCAGAGGTGGGCTGATGGGACAATTGTCAAAGGAATGGACTTGAAACTAACGAGAAAGGAACTTAGGCATTTTGCTTGATGAAATCCTGATAACATGTGACTGTGTAATACAAAACCAAAAACAAATCACGAATCCTAGTGACAAATCAGGTTCTGTAAGTCCAGACCAGACATTACCCAGGGATGTCATGATGAGATTGTACTATAACGTGCCTAGCTCACATCCAGACTTCCGAGTTTTAGTTCCATGAATTATGTTTTATTTAAATGAACTTTTTTTAGTTTATACCTATTTATTTATCTATTTATTTATTTTGTGTGTGTGTGTGTGTGTGTGTGTGTGTGTGTGTGTGTAACAGCCTGAACTGTTTGGAGATTTTAATTAGGCCCTCTTGGCCCCTGTATAATACACACACACACACACACACACACACACACACAGATAGACAGGCAGAGAGACAGAGAGAGACCTTTGAACACTTGGCCCTGAATGGGAAGACTCCATCAAATCTGTCACCCCAGAGCTCAGGGAATTCTGTGGAAGAGGTGGCAGAAAGATTGTAGGGATGAAGGAACCAGGAGAGCAAGGCTCTCAGATCAGCTAAGTGAGGCACATATGAGCTCATAGAGACTCAGCCAGCAAGCACAGCCTACGTGGGTCTGCACCAGGCCCTCTACGTGTATATCACAGCTGTCAGCTTAGCATTTTTCTGGGACTCGAGAGTTTGAGAAGAAGCGGGTCTCTGACTCGTGTCCTGCCTGCAGGACACTTTTCCTCCTGTTGGGTTGCCATACACAACGCTGATGTGAGGTTCTGCTCCATCTTACTACATTTTTTGGTCATGTTTGCTTTTATGTCTTTTTTTTAAGCCTGCTCATTTTTTAATGAGACACAGAAAGGGACCTGTGGATCTGGAGGAGAGAGACGGTAGGGAGGAACTGGGAAGAGTGGATTTAGGGGACTCGGTAATTAATATATGTATTCTTATATATACATATATAATAGGATATATCACATGAGAAACAATATATTTTCAATAAAAGAAAAAGCAAACAGCACACAAACATGCATACAAACTCCACAAAAAAACTCCAAAAAAGGAAGGAAAGAAAGAAAAGAAGGAAGGAAGAAAGGAAGGAAGGAAGAAAGGAAGGAGGGAAGGAAGAAAGGAAGAAAAAGCAGGTAAATAAATAGCACAATATCTCATGATTACTTATTTTTCATCCATTGGCTAAATAAGGTTTTGCGTATTTGTTCCTTGTCTTGCTTCCATTTCAGAATCCTGGTGGAAGCGATGTAAGGGGAGAATGGTTGCTAGTGGCTCCTGATTGGTGGGTGCTGTCCACAAGGCCATGGCTCAGTTGGTGGGTGCCGTCCACAAGGCCGTGTCTCCTGGTTGGTGGGTGCTGTCCACAAGGCCATGGCTCGCAGTTGGTGGGTGCTGTCCACAAGGCCATGGCTCAGTTGGTGGGTGGTGTCCACAAGGCCGTGGCTTGCAGTTGGTGGGTGGTGTCCACAAGGCCGTGGCTCGCAGTTGGTGGGTGCTGTCCACAAGGCCGTGGCTTGCAGTTGGTGGGTGCTGTCCACAAGGCCGTGGCTCGCAGTTGGTGGGTGCTGTCCATCAAGACGGGGAAGACATGGAAGCCAGAACTGTTCCCAGTGCATCTGAGCCCGGAATCAGAGAAAGGGGAAAGCTGGTACTTATCTTGATATTTTAATTTTAATTCATCTCAGGACTCCAGTGCATCAAATGATGCAAACCACAGTGAATGCTTCTTCAATTAATCTAAACTGGGTCATCGTTCCTGGGTATGCCCAGAACTTGATCACTTCCATCAATCAGACGATGAGTTTAACCACCAGGATAAAGTTCCGTACATGTTAAAGTCTCTTGTTAACTTTCAGATGACTTGTTGGTCCAGGTCTTGCATGTGTAATTCACCAGCCACCCAAACCAGAACCCCTCAACCTTGTTCTGCTTTGATATAGCACTTCTCTTTATTATTATTTAAAAGAAAACAATATTGGTGTGGAACCACTTAATTCACAAGTTCCTCTTTCTCTTCTGAATTCTTGATTATTATATTAAATTATGTCTTACATGTATTGTCTCATGTCTCAGAGCTACCTCAAGTTCAAAAAGTAAATAAAGTAGCCAAAATTAAAATAAATAAACTTAACGTATGTTTTTGGACACATTTCTATACACACACACACACACACACACACACTCACACACACACATACACACATTTTAAAGGCCTCTCATTTTTTTATATTACAGTTTGAAACATTTATGTCTTTTCAAACAAGGACTTGAGCATACTTAACAAGGTGACAAGGGTATAATCTAGGGGCAGGTGAACCATAAGACATCTAAAATCAAAAAAGGACATGCATGAGTGCCTGTCATGCCCGGTGACTCTCAAAGGGTTAAATCCTTTACCTGCTTTAAATCCTGCCTGGTAAAGCCACCCCAGTTTGCTTAGCTAGATCCACAGGAAATAAAGCTTGGATTGCTGCCCATGATCCGCGTTTACAATGTTCTTATTCGTGAAAGCAGGTATGTCTGTTTTCCTCTCCAGCCTTGCAAGAATATCGGTGTGATAAATTCTCAGGAGCTGCAAAACCTACTTTGTAGCTTTAATTTCTAAACATGCTGCCCAGTTTTTCTCTACAAGGGGGGCTCTATTTTGTCTAGCCAAGATCAGGCCTTCGGGAAAAGTGTCCCCAGCCCGTAGAGCATGTTCAAACGTTTGGAATTTTGTCCATCCTTTGGAGTAATTCCTGCCTTCGGGCATCCTGAACAAAGCACAGCAGTGCCTCACCTTGGGTCCCCTTCACGCCTCTGCACCGTTCTTTACAGAAGGCAAAGTCTTGGGCGTTGGGCCATAGCAACTTCACATGTAGTCTCTGTGTATGCATGGAGCCTGTCACAGCTTGTCCTTGTTCCTTCTGTTCATGACTCGTATCATGAGTATGGAGGGAGATTCAGAAAGTTAATGCCATGGAAGCTTTTCTCACTCAGCGATAACCCTGGATAAAAACAAGCACCCTTATCTCCCTTCTGTGGAGGCACGTAACCTTTGACACTGTCTAAAAGACTTTCCTGTCAGGACGGGGTGCCAGTGGCTGACCCAAGTGACTGACTTGAAACCTTGAACTCGGTTCCTTACCCGCTGTCTCCATTTCCGCTGAGGCCTTGTTTCAGGAGAGCTCCCTGGAGAAGCAGAGCCATGCTGGGCCCCTCTGAGTACTGTCTCATGGCTGGTCTTGCAGACCAAACCTTTGTGGAGTGATTGACACTGTGATAAAGACAGAAACAGTTTGGAAGGTGGTTTATTTATTTATTTATTTATTTTTAGAAATTTCACGTTGCCATAGTATTACAGTGTGGGAGTCTTTTCTTTTACAGACATATCATTGTGAGAGCTGGTGAAAAATAAGGCAAAAAACCCTTGCCTTTTTCTTAATTAAACAATAGCACCAAGAGAAATGGGTGGAAGGTCAAACAGGAAAACCTGGTTAGCTACAAATGAGATTTTTCTAGTACTTGCCCAAGGGCCATAGAAATGAAGCAATTTTCTGCTGGCAGAGCTTGGAACCCTTGCATCACGGAGGCCGTTTCCCGCCAGACAACCCTGTGACCCAGTTCCTACTGCTCTGTGCAATGACCAGGCACCCTCTTGGGCTTTTTCATCGTCTATCTTACAGGCGTGCAAGAAAAGATTAGTGTAACAGAACCCAGTGCACTGGGCGTGCTCTTTCAAAGCCTCTTCATGCTCTAAGAAGAACGGAGAACTGGATTCTGGTTGGTCATGTTCTGAAGCTCTTCACACAGCAAATAGCTTTTCATCTGAGCAAAACCGAGAGGCTGGCCTTTGCAGGATCAGGGAGTCAGATAAACGTGTAACTTCTACGACTACAATGAACACTAAGCTTTTAAGTATTAATGTGTATTAAGAAGTTTAAGTATTAACGTTAATTAAGAAGTATTAATGTGTGAAATGAGAAGTGTTATGAAACTCCCGACACAGATCACCAAGTCTGAGGAATAGATAGGATCACCCAGCACAAAGCAGAGGGGAACAACAGGCACAGGAAGGATGTGGGATCATCAGCCTTCAGGTCCCCTGAGAGAAGCAGCCTGTTCCTCAGGGGCTCCTCCATCTCCCGCTGCCCCAAATCCCTTATGGAGTTCTGGAATCTATAGATAGGTTTTGAGTTTGGACCAAGATGGTGTTTACTCTGGGGAAACAAAAGAAAACAAAGCAAAAACAGCAGCAGCAGCAACAACAACAACAACAGCAACAACAACAACAAAACAACTTACGGTTCCTACGTTACTGGAACCTGGTAGGAGATCTTGAAAGTCATGTAAGAAAATGTGGAGAGGGCACAGTTAGGAGATGCCTAAAATCTTAATGAGCTTTACATTTTGAAAGACATTTCAGGGGCCTAGGAGATGGCTCAGTGGCTAAAAGCACTTGCCACCAAACCTAAAGACCTGAGTTCCATTCCCCCCAGACCCACATGATGGTAGGGAGAATCAACTCTTGCAAGTGGTCTTCTGACCCACTTTACCTGTCATGTGTATACTCTCCCTAAATACATAAATAAAAATGAAATAAAAAAATAAAAGGTGGCCGGGCGGTGGTGGCGCACGCCTTTAATCCCAGCACTTGGGAGGCAGAGGCAGGAGGATTTCTGAGTTCGAGGCCAGCCTGGTCTACAGAGTGAGTTCCAGGACAGCCAGGGCTACACAGAGAAACCCTGTCTCGGACCCCCCCCCCCCGCCAAAAATAAATAAATAAAAGGTGGTGGTGGTGGTTTGAAAGAAAAATGGCCCCCCATAGGCCCACAGGGAGTGGGCCCATTAGGAGGTGTGGCCTGTTGGTGTGGGTGTGGCCTTGGAGGAAGTATGTGACTGCGGGTGTGGGTTTGGAGGTCTCACATGCTCAAGCTATGCCCAGTGTGGTCTACAGTTGCTTCTGCTGCTTGTGACTCAGGATGGAGAACTCTCTCTCAGCTTCTTCTCCAGTACCGTGTCTACTTGCATGCCGCCATGTTTCAGGCCATGATGATAATGGACTAGACCTCTGAAACTGTAAGCCAACCCCAATTAAATGATTTGCTTTATAAGAGCTACTGTGGTTATGGCGTCTCTTCACAGCAATAGACATCTCAAGTAAGACAAAAGCACACCAACAGCATTTCAGAACAGAGTTGGTAGGGGTTTGCAACCTACTTTGTGGCTTCCTGAGAAGATTTGGGAGGTCTGGATGGTGTTGAGAGAGGACTCTGGGCCACAGCCTGGTCTGTGAGGGAATTCTGCTCCTCACCAGCTGTGTGAATGCAGGCGGGGCTCAGCTTGCTTCTGAAACACAGTATTAGAGTATTTCAAAGAACGGTTATACGGATTAATAAGGGAGCGCATGGCATATCCACACAGGATTTGCTCATAATACAATGTTAGAAATATCGCACAACACCTTCCCAGCTTCCCTTGTAGCAGGAAGGAGTACTGAATGTTTCAGTCTTAACTGGGCTGCAGCCAGGTGTGTCTCCCTGCTTCTCCTCTCTTGTTTTCTGTTCACATCCCTAGGGACTTACCTTTCCTATCTCCCCCGACTTATTCAGGTCTTGTTCGATAGCTCCGGGTCTAGTCTAGAGCTGAGGAGAGGCCTTGCAAGAATATAAATGTATGCTCTTTCCCTAAATTCTATTCGTCCATGTCTTTAGAGGCATGGAGGCTTTTCCTAGTTTGTAATCTTCGTTATAGGAAAGCAGAGCAGGAATCTCTAAATATCTATGTGGGCACTCTTGGTATGTGCATGTGGTGGCCAGGGGACAAAGGCTGTGCTGAGAGATGGCAGCAGCATGACCTGCACCCCCTCGGGTTTCCAGAGGATGCCCAGAATCCCTTAAACTCCCAGAGATTCAACGTGCGCGACTCCTGCTCGTTGCTGTCACGGCTCTTTTGTGATTCCTTGAGCAGTAGATGTAGTAAGAGTTCCTGATAAATTTCTAAATAAAATGGGCTTCAACTTGGGGCTGGTGCGTTTGTTTCTAGTTTACTGCAGGTTCCCCCGCCCTTTCCTCGTCAGGTTTGAAAGCGCAACAACACACATTAAAGTCATAGTTGTCCAGTGTTCAAGGCATTTAATGCTGGCTCACGTGGTTTGAGTTCAACGAGAAGTCTGCGCTTAGCTCTGTTCTGGTGGGTTGCTAGGAGAAGGAAAACTATGTTTTCTAGTTCTCACAGAAGTCCGGGGAAGGACAAGGTGATCTTCCCTTAGCTGGCCAGCCAATGCCCCCAGGGGTTAGAGTGAACTGCACGAAGCTGCAAATCCATGTATCAGCTTCAAACCCATGCCCACCCCAGCCCCTCTAGCTTATCCTTGGAAGGCAAGTATTTTGAGTCCCAGAAGCTGCATCTACTGAGGTTCCAAATCTTTCTGCTACCTTGTTTGTGATGCTAATGAGTCAAAATCAGAATTAAATAAAACACGACAATATTTTCTTTCTTTCTTTCTTTTTTTTTTTTTTTTTTTTTTTGGTTTTTCGAGACAGGGTTTCTCTGTGTAGTCCTGGCTGTCCTGGAACTCACTCTGTAGACCAGGCTAGCCTCGAACTCAGAAATCCGCCTGCCTCTGCCTCCCAAGTGCTGGGATTACAGGCGTGCGCCACCACGCCCGGCACCAAGACAATATTTTCTAATGTCTAATGGGTACATATTTACTAAAATTGTCATTCCTTCAAATAGAGAAAGAGTATAAAATACGTGTTTATGAATTTGATATTTTTTCCCCTGGAATACAGGAAACACTGGAGCAGAAAAGCTTAACCTCTCTCTCTCTCTCTCTCTCTCATCTGTTTTGTTTACTCATTTTTAGACAAGGTGACATGTAGGCTAGGGTAACCTTGAATCCCCGCCCATCCCCCCATCCCCTCCCTCTCCCAGAAACAAGAAGGAGATGTTGTGGTTTGCTTTTACCTTTTCTGAGGTGAGATTATGTGGCTATATTTTCATGGTCTTTCTTGGTCCAGCACTCTGTCCTAATAAAGAAGAATTTCATTTTCCTCCAGCCTATATGCTTTAAAAGATAATTCCAGGTCAAAGTTTTCTATTTTCTCCTGAGACTTTCCCTTTCATCCCCTCTAAGGGTTCTATCTGCTTTCTTTACAACTGACTTTGAGTGCTTGAAGTCCTGCCCTTCCTACACCTCCCAAGTGCTTCTACCGCTACTATACCCCTCTCAGTGTAACATTCCTTTTGTTAAAATAAATACCATTCACTCAAAGCACCCATTTGTCATCTGACCTAACTCTACCTGTTAACATGGTCTTATCTGCTCACAGTTTTGAGCCATAGGGGATGACGCTGGGAAGGAGGGGGGAAGGAATAGTGGTAAGTGGCTCTTTCCTGGGGGCCCATAGAGCCTTAGTAGTCATGGCCCCAAATCAGGCAACTGTTGTGCCCAAAGCCACGGGATCTTTCTTCGATTTCAGGCTTGATGACTGCTTGTGTTAAGTACCAAGTTAGATCGTCTTCACTAGATTGTGAAGAGTAGAGTAGAATGCTCACTTCATGTGCTATACGTAGGCGGGGCATTTTCTATTTTGTTTTCTTATTTTTTGGCTTTTACTGAAATGGGGATGTGGTTGACTCCCAATGCCTCCCTTGACCTAACTGATGGTGTTCATCCTTAATCAGCCAGCACTCTGGCCAGCCCTGTATAAGTGGGTGTTCTGCGCATCGTGGGGTACTGGCCATGTTCCTCCCATCTCTACTGAAATTCAAGGCTCTGCCCTGCCCATCCCAAGACCCTTCCTGGCTCTGCCCAGAGTTCTGTTCTTGGAATTCTTGCATGGCTTCATTAAAGGCACCTTACAGAAGTGTATATTCTTCAGATCTTTATAGCTATTTATGAGAAATCACAAGAGAAGCAAAATCCCAAATCTGAAATGGTGTGTCAAGAGAATTGAGAAAGTCTGATTAAAAACTGGAACCACATCAAAAGTTAGCAAATATCCTTTAATTTTATATTATTAACTCTTAGAAAATATTCCAAGGAAATAATTGAAAATCAGAAATATTTGGTTAGTACAAAGACAACTCAATTGTCCTTTTAGCAGAAACTGAATATAGTCTACATGTTTTATTAGGGCAATAGTAAAAGAAATGTCTGTGTTATATAAGAGCTTTATATAAAAAAAAAACCCTGGATTTTGAGCGATGTGTGATATCATGTACAATATATGATATAAAAGCTAGCAAAATGAAAAATAAACAGCCTTTGTAGATTAGGCAGAAAAATGTCAAACCCAATGCCTTTTACTTATTTCAGTGACAAGTGGGAAGATTGTGCAAAAAAATCTCCTTTTAGCTCCAGGCTGGAGCTAGGGCTGCTCAGCCTGCGAAAGGTCACCTTGGGAAAGGCACTATCCGCACAGGCGGGAAGCCAGAGCCCGCTGTACCAGACTCTCTGCTGCCCGCCTCCTCCCAGGGTTCCCTAGTTCTCTCAGCTCTCCTCTCCTCGCGCTGGCGATTTCAGAGGATTCCTTGTAACTGCACCACTTACAATGATAACAAAGACAGATTATGGATGCTCCCTGTTTATACTAGAAGTTAATTTCACAGATGCTTAATACCGAACAGTATTTGAAATGTATAATGCAGAAAGCACTCCACAACCCCTAAATGATACCAAACAGCATAGTGGAACTCTATTAGTATTCGCTTAGCTCACTAGATAAAATTCTGGCTTATGTGACATTTTTTGTACAAGGCTATTATCAACCTGTCGCTGCTAATGGCACCTGGAAACCAGGTGCCAAAGGATCTTCCACTCTTTTCCCGTCTTCCCTCCACTTAGGATCGCTGCTCAACCCTTACCCCGTCTCCCCTCAAGCCACCCCTCGGAGAGGAAGAATCTTGGGACAACGACATAGCTTTGCATATATCCAAGGAAAGGTTGCTTCAAACCAATTGTTACATTTTGTTGCAGTATAAAATATCTCCCCATAGTAAGTATCCACACTGGTAAAAGCAAAATATCAAGGGGGTCCGTATGACCACATACTCACTGCCGCAGGGCTGGGGTGTACGTGGCTCATTTACGTAACATGCGTAAGGCCTAGGTTTGGGCTCAGCACCACAGCCGAACTCCAAGTAGCCCCAGATCAGTGTGACAATACTTAAATTGATCACCACCCCTTCCAGGAAACAAACAAACCCTCTTTCCGTCTACTTCACTTAGGCCTTCTCATCAGGAGAGCCAAGCAGAAGCTTTAGTATGACTGTGACTAGTGTTGCTTTTTCACTTACATCAGCCCTTGAATTAGGGAAGAAGCTGCACACACTCTCTCCGAACTCTGCAAAACATTACATCATTCACGTTGCCCGTAACCAAGAAGCTTCGTAATGCGGAACTGTCCATCTAATCGCAGTGGCATCCCCAGGGGTTCTGGGAAAGGAAGTGGGGGAGCCCTGCCATGAGTCATCACGTCGTCGAGCGCGCCCTTGCTCTTCTGCTCTTTCAAAGTCAGGCAACATTTCCTACTGTGATGATGACGTTGGGACCATGACGACAGAAAATGCTTTTTTATAACACCTTATGCTCTAAACATTTACTGCAATAGTACACAAATCCCGGCAAATTCAGCTGTAGTTTAAATGTCCGATTTTCCGTTCAGTGCCGATGGCGCGTACTTTGGGTTCCTTTCCCAGCCCTGGCGGATGCGCATGAGGGTCCTGTCTATGCATGGCATGACGAGGATGAACTTCATCACCAGCACGGAGCAGGGGATGATGAGCGCCAGAATGTAGGCCGAAGGGAGGTGCCACCTTAGGACCGAAGGGCTGAGGAATTTCTTGCCACCGTACACCAAAGTGTGGGCTGTGCACAAGACCAGGGTCAGATAACCCAGTTTGGACTATAAAGAAACAAACAAAAAAACCATAGACTTCAACATCATTCAGAACGAAGTTTACTTGTCTACCACCACACATTTACGATATTGTTATAATATTTAGAACACTGCTGGGTTTAGAAAAACAATCTATTATCTGTTTTCAGCAAGGTAAATATTTCATTAAAAATATATAAAGAAGAAGACTTGTTTATTGATGACATGCACGTTTTATACTAACCTGACTTGATAAAGAAAAGCGTCCTAGGAGTAAACTCTTTTGAGTTAGGAGACATGAAGGCACCATTTCTGTCCACAGAGGGAGCGCCTTTTCTGGGTCCTCTTATCTATCAGGAGTTCAGAACAGAAAGACTTCTACAAGCTCTGGTTCTTTTCTGTTACTGGTCCAAGCCCAAAGCTGGAGGCTAGCCCGTTTTCATCACAGTGAGAAACAATGAATTGCTAAACTGCTTGTGGAGGCTCTGAATTCTGAAGTTCGGTTTTCCTTTCTGTCTTAATTCCCTGAATTTGTCTATATTTGGCCCCTCGGAGAAACTGCTGGTTTTGATAATCAAATCTAATTTCAATTACTAATGGTCTGTTTTATTATACTGGTGCCTAGGGAACGAGTATGGGAATTATCTGCAGGGCTCGTTAAAACAAATTGCTGGGATCCATCTTCAGAGTTCCACGGGTGGAACTGGGTGGGGCCTGGGGCTTTGGGGCTAATGAGTTCTCAGGGTGATGCTTTCACTGCTTCTCTGGATGTGGTAGATATTGTGAGGACCACTGGTCTCCCGGAATAGGTACTACCATTAATGAGGTGTCTGGTGGCTGATACGTGGAAAAAAAATGAATTTCTCTCATACAGACCTGGAATAAGTCTAGGGTGATGATATTTATCAAATTTTCGTTGAAGTGTTAAGCTTTATGGTAATTCTCCCTTTTCTCATCAATACGTCCAGATTGTAAGACTGAATTCTGTCTTTGGGTCCTTTTCCACCTCTCTACCTGGTGCCTCCACAGGTAGTTAATAGCTTCTTGGTGCTCTGTAGTGTCAGTGGTGGCTCTGGGGACACTCGGGAGTCTTGGCGAGCTGTCCCAAGCAGGAAATCACACCCTTATGGAGCCTGCCTGTCAGCGGCTGAGGTCATTTCTCTGAGTGAACCCGCTAATGATATGACTAGGGAAGTGAGGGAGCCAAATGGGAAACTTAGGCGTGATGCGAGAGCAAAACTGGACCATTTGTACAAAGCTATGTTCCTCTTGAAGTACCAAGACACTGAAAATGGAAGCACTTACTTGGACAAACCGGAACTCTCTCCAGTTGACCGTGTTGCTTACTGACGGCAAGGAGGTGATTCCCAAGAGAAGAAACAGAAAAAATCCCAGGATTCCCAGCGCCAAGTAGGAATCACTAAGCCAGGCAGAAGAGGTAATAAATGGGCTGTCTTTATTAGCTAGGGCCTACGAAAGATGAGAAACAATTAAAATGGTTGTTCCTTATACTTTATCAGGGGGGGCTGAAACATACCTCTCTCTGCGTTACTCGCACAAAGCAAATTGCGTGTCCTTTCTTATTGACCTCTTAGGAACAGCTTTGGAAAAATACTTTTGAATATTTTGAGCAGATAAGGTGATCGATTCGCCTGCGATTTTGTTATAATTCTAGGAGTCACATAAGGAGTTTTAATTCATCCTATATATCTAAAACAAGTCAATATTCGTGCTAATCTTCTTCAGTACATGGGTTTCTATTTCTCAAACAAAAACAGTGTTATTAAACAATCACATCAAAATTTGGTTTTTATATTATGTTTACTCTGTCTCTATTCCTCTCTCTCTCTCTCTCTCTCTCTCTCTCTCTCTCACACACACACACACACACACACACACACACACATACACGTTTGAGTCTTTTATGCTCACTGTGTCATAATACAGCTTTAAATCTTTCACATCACAGTGTGGGAAGAATCAGACTATGTAGTGTGATCCTTACTCAGAGACTTTTGTTGGGGGAATGTGTGAGGGTACTTTTGGACATAATGCTGGTGAGTTATTGACTAACAGCCTTTGAAAATTGTTGTAATATAGATCGAGACCATTAATTTCTAAGCCAGACCAGACTTGTAGTATCTCTGCTGTAAATGCTGAAAGACTTCTTGAGCTGATTTCATCTTTTGAGTATTTATTCATTTGATATTATTTGATATTTGCTCAGAATCATTTGGTTCTCTATCTATTGAGTACAACCTCTCACCAGACGAGCATTAATGGATTTATAAGCACCCTTTGCTTGTAGTGTTGTAGCTCATGCTTGTTCAGACTCCATACTTCGTGGGCAATAGTTTAGCTTCAAAATCAGAAGCTTGGAACATAAGGGTGTGTGTTTAGTGACTGTCAGTTGGTCAGTGTCTCTGTGAGTCCAGGATTATGAATCTAGAGTCACGTGAGTCTGGACTCTAATTTTTATTTTCAGTAGTTCTATGTGATCATTTGCAAGTCCCAGGATAGAGTTTCTGAATAGTGATACTTAAAAAAACAAACAAACAAACAAACAAACAAACAAAAAACGAAGGTGCTGGGTGGATATGACATTTCACGCTTCTAATCCCAGAATTTGGAAGATCGAGGCAGGAAAATCATGAGTTTGAGGTCAGCTAGTCCTAAATCATGAAACTGTTTAAAATACAAAACAGAACAAAAGACAAACTTTGGGGAACAGTGTTCCGCAGTTGTGAAATGGATTGCGGTAGAGCAAGACTGAGCTTTGGTTTAAGGACCCTGGAAATACAGAGAAGAAATTTACCTGAGTAACGGTCCCGTTCCTCAGCCTCCATCGAACATAGTAACGGATAGGAATCACGAGTGTGTAGACGGCGTGAAGGAAGGCAAATCCTAGCGCTACCAAGCCCAGTTGCTTTCTGCAAAGCATCCAGTGGTCCAGCCAGTCTGGGAATCGGCGGTACTTTGTGCCTCGGTAGAGCTGGAGAATGGCGGCGAGAACGCCAGGGAGGTACACCAGGGCCAGCAGGGTAAGTGCTGTTATAGGAAAGACACGATTCGGGATGGAAACAGCCAGGCGGAACGTAGTATCCGTCTTCTCTTTCACGTAGGGGTATAGCACCTCTCGTATAGCACAGTACACAAAGAAGAAGACGCAAAGCACAGCGGACAAGTAGAAAGGCAACCTCCACATTGGGAATAGCTGCAGAGGGTAGTTCTCAATGTCACGGGCTGCCGCGAGAGAGCCCTGATCCAGTGGGGTGAGTCCGAGCGTGCGCGCAATGTCCATCACTCTGTGCTTGGCCTTGCTGTCGTTTCCACAGACGAACACCTGAGTTGAAATAATTAACTCCTTATTTATTATTTCCTTTATTTAATAATCACCACTAAGCTTTATATAGGCACCATATAAACATACAATAATAAACTATTTCTGAAACAGAGATACAGAATTTTATCTAGCAAGACGATGCTTTGAACTGGCATTTGTGGGTTGGCCAGTGAGAGGCCAAGCTTTGTGGTGGAGGGTAGCGTCAGGCACGTGATGTTGCTATAAGATGAGGTTTTCTGCAGAATGAGTAGTCTCATCTTTCTCTTGAATGTGGGAATCGAGTCATAAATGACTGAGGCTAACCTCGGGGCGTAAACGGGCCCAGTTTCACCCAAGCGATAACAGAGTCAGCAAACGGTTAGTAAGTTTCCAGTGTGGCAAGAGAACCCCAGATTCGGACATGGTTTGGTCCCATCGAAGTCCCAATACACCTGAACCTCGGTAGACTACACTTCTCAATGAAATCCAAGAAAGTTGTCCTTAGCACAATTAAAAAAACGAAATATTTAATAGGGATTTTGTAAAAGAGCTGAGTGCAGTTAAGGGCGTGTTAAAACGTTCACCTTTAAGCGGCTGAATTCAAGTTCCTTTAGTCTTACCTGCCGGCTTGCATCCAGTGTCCCTGACTGGAGAGCCCAGGCCGAGATGGTGTTAAAAGCTTTGACCACGTGGGCTCCTGGCACCAGCTGAGCAAGGTATTCAGCATTTGATTCCGGGTACTGATTGATTTTGCGGTTGTTACTGACATCTACCAATACTTTTCCTTTGAGCAAATCAACTAGTTCTGTGAGGAAATCGTAGTGCTCCCTGTGCATGGCCAGGATTATGATATCAGACTTCGATGCTGCTTCGGAATAGCTCAGGACCTCTGCCCCCCTGGGCAGAAGGCTGGACCCCTGGGGGTTCCGACTCCCAAAGACGACGGAATACCCACACTGCAGCATCTTCAGACCCAGGGATTTCCCGAAATCCCCTGTTCCAAAAATGCAGACGACCTCTTGCTTTTCTGAGGAATCGGTAGTCAGAGGAAACGCATCTGCACACGCTTTCTCCATTACTGAAAAGCAAACACAAAATTAGAGGTGCAGAAATTCAAAAGGACCTATAGATCATCGGCTTGTAACTGAGAGATACTCCCCACCCCCCAAAGACATTCAGAGGAAAACGTGCCATGTTCACAAAAGCAATCGAATATCTTGCCTGGGAATCCGGCCACGGTTGGTGTTTGGAAGCCGGTGTTTTCTACAAGTTCACACGGTAATTGATCTCACTCTATTCTTTTGGGGGAATAGTATGTCTTCTTTCAGGATGCATTTCTCAAGTTCTACTTGAAACCGTCAGCTAATGTAGAGGCTTTTTTTTTTTTTTTGTGGGGAAGGGATTTTCAATGATTTATTTTTTTCATGCTGAGAAATGCACTGTCTAACAAGGGCTAGACAGTTGGCAAATATTTGCTAACCGTGAGCAGGGTGGACCGGGAGCAAACAGGGTCTTCCCTGTGTTTCAGACACGGGCTGCTGTCAGGAGGAGGAGGCTGGATAATTAAAGACAGCCGACACGCAGGGGAGAGAGAGGCTACAGGAGAGGATGTTGCCAAAGACATGACTTCTCTCATTCAAATGGTTTACAGTAAAATTGGTGAGTCAGAGGTGCGGTTCCCAACACCATCTCTAACGGTGTTGGCCCTTACACTGTACCTCTCACGGCAGTCATGAAACACGCGCACACACACACACACACACACACACACACACACACCTGCACCTTTTTTTTTTAAAGGGAGCTTTGGACATTTCCTTTTTAGTTCAGCTCACGGCAAAGCCCTGTCATCTTAGCTGTGCTTGACGGAGGTTGTGCAATTGCAGTGTAGATCTCTGCACCCAGGCAGGAGTCACGAGGGAGACAAGAAATACAGGACTTCCCTGTGCCACCGCAGAAACTCTGACTCACCAACACAACTGACTCATCTTACAAACTACCCGGAGATGCCCTCGGCAGGTATCAGGAAGGACACGAACACACGTGGGAAATTATCTGGGGTTGAAGATGGTTCTTCACAAGCAAGCACGACTGTCTTTTCAAAAGGTCTTGACATCTATGAGTGCAAATTAGTATTTAGCAATTTTGACTAATTCTTAATCAGTTAACACATATATGTGTGTGTATATAATATTATATATAACTATATATGTGTATATCTGTATATATTGATGTGTTTAAAACAGGGTTTCTCTGTGAAGCCCAGCCTGGCCTCAAACTCACAGAGATCCACTTGCCTCTTGAGTGCTGGTATTAAATCTGTGCACCGCCACTGCCCACCAATTAACAACTATTTTCATCGTGCAAATCTTCAGGTTGCCACCTGATATGCTTACCATTCCGCTCTGTACATGTGCTTTGTGTGTAAAGGACTGACTGACTACCCAGTTCCTCATTTGACCCCCACTACTTCATTCTAATGTTTTTTTCCCCCCACACTAGATTACTATGCACAGAAACCATAGAACTGGTGAATTCATCAGCAACAAGAGACTAACTTCTTTGTAGCGATATCCTCACCGATTGTTATACACGCAGCGAGTCCAGGTGATTTGGGCCGTTTGACCACGATGAATTGATCCATTCTAACTTTCTCTAAATTTTTGTAAAAATTAAGCTTATACATATAAAAGAGTGGATTGTGTGGTTTTTATACAGGCTTATTGGGGTTGGAAATTACCATAACGTGTGTGTGTGTGTGCGCGCGCGCGCGCGCGCGCAGGTGTATATATGTGTATGTTTGTGGAAATCAAGAACAATTTTGGTATCATTCTCAGGAAAGCTCTCTATCTCCTTTGAGCCTGAAGGTCTCCTATGGGTCTGAAGCAAGGCCAGGTTAGCTGGCCAGTGAGCTCAGGGACCCATTTATATCCAGTTCTCAAGCTCTGAGATTATAAAAACCCTCTAAGCCTAGACCTTTTACATGGGTCTGAAATCCAATTCAGGTCCTTGTGCTTGTAAGACAAGCACATTACTGACTGGGCTATCCCCTCAGACCACCTTTGCCCTGAATTACTAACAATGTGGCTTTTGGCAGGTTATTCAAACTTAGCCTTGTCATGCTTAAGATGTGAGATAGTATCTGCTTACGAGATATTGAGGCTTATATTAATTTATGTATCTCAGAACAGTTCTTGAGGCATGAATGCTAGTTTATCATTACTAGGTTATTTAATCTATTTATTATCTAAGAAATTTAACCCACTAGTTACTCAATTAATATCTATTTAAAGCATAACTTGACCAGCGAGCATGCCTAAATAACTGTGATTATTTTAAGTACATAAAAATAATCTGAGCCAGAGATGAGAGTGTGCCTCCTTCCTGCACTTATTTTTTATAAAGAACATCCCATATGAAATGTTCATATAAAATGGCCATATGAACATATCAAAGCACAGATGTAGAAATGGAGGAAATATGAATTTCTCCTATTTGTATTTTTATATTTTAATTTATTATTCTCTTAAGCTTTACCTTGGCAGTTTAAGCTAACGTCTTTGGGATATTGGGTCCTCCAACCACTACAATTTGTTTTCACTTTCCAAACTTCAGAGACGTCACTGGGTAAAACGCAGATGTAAAGACCGGTAAGGGGAATATTAAAATATTACCGTCTGATCCAATGAAAGGAAACGTAGCTTACTTACTCCCCGAGCACTTCCTGATGGCCGTGGCAGTCACTCTAAGGTTATACTTGATGGCCACAGCTTGAGACTCACTTCAGATTTTCCTGATGCTATTTTTAGTCTCCCCGTCAGAAACTTAGCTCTACTCAGCAAACACTGCCCAACAGAAACTCAGTTTGGGGTCTTCCATCTGTACCTCTTGCTTCTTGTCATGGGGCTTCTCTAAGACCCATGTCTGCTTAGCATTCAGACATCCAGGGTCCATGGGGGCACCACAAACCAACAGGGGGCAGGCCTCTGTGAACTCTGTCTTTTTTTTTTTTTTTTTTATGGCTCTATGTCTCAGTCTGACATATTTCTTAAGGCTCCTCACACGCCCCAGCGGACCAGGACACTCATTATCTGTGACCATGGTTAACTTCCCTTCCTCTCGCACTGTTTTTCCCATGTTCCCCGTCAGGCCCTCTGCCCTTGTCTCCCACTGCCCAGAATCAGGTCCCTAATAACTCACTGGCACACAGTCCTCTGCTTGCAAGATAATGATAAAAAGAAATAATGTGGAAAAAAAATTAGCAAATCTTTGGAGATTTGATTCTGAGCTCTTGGAAAAAAAATGTAATTATAGATGTTTACGGAAATAGGATGTATGCGTGGGGCGTGTCTTACAAGAAGTGCTTCACAAAGAGGGTTACCACACCCGTATCAGACTTTTTTTTTGTATCTCAAAATAGCTACAAGAAAACATGGGTTCGGGAAGGTTGGAAAGTTTCTTGCTCAGACTTTTCAAATTGTCCCAGCCTACTGTTAGCTATAAAATACAGGAAAGCAGGACATCGTAAGAGTATTTTCCGAAGGTAAAACGGGTTAGAGAGTTATTCTCTCGGCCTTGTGGGCCCTACACACCATCAGCTGGGTAACTAGAAAGAACAGGAATTTCCTCGCTTGGAGGACCTCCAGAAACGCCCTCCGTACGCCCTATGGAAACACCTGCCATAGAGCGCCGAGGTGAAGCGATCCCACAGGAATGTTTGCACAGGCTGCAAAGTGACAAAGGTCGCTTTGATGGCCACAGAGGCAGCTGTCATTGAGGTGAAGAAGAATCTTGTCCATCACGCTGCTCTTCTGTCTACGCATTCCGCCCCGGGCATTAGGAACAGAGGCAGCCGTCTTTGGAGACGCCTCCCACGGACGCCTCCCACGAGAATGAGAGTTGTGTGGGCAAATGGCAAAGAGATACAGCCGGTGCCAGCACTGGACAGCTCTGCCGCTTCTCTTCTCAGCCACACCCGCCTCTCTCCAGAGCGGGTCCGGATTTAGAGTCCGCTAACCAGCTCTCTACAGTTCTGTCTTTCGGAGAATATTACAGAAATGACATCCCACGCGATAGAAACAAGCCGGTAGCCCTCTGTTTTCCCCTGTTTTTCGCTCAGCGCAGTGCCCCTGAAGTTGATCCAAGTTGTTTTGTTTAACAGTATTCCCATTTCGTTTCTGAGTAGCTGTCCGTGGAAGAGATGTATTACAGTTTCACGTAACAAAATTGGTTTCTGGCGACCAATCCAAGGCTTGAACATGCCAAGTATATAACATAGCACTTAGTTTTACCCGCAGTCTTGGAGCTGTCTTCATCTCATGCGGGACCTTTTAGTTGTCTCTAACTTGGCCCACTGCAATAAGCATCCGTGGTCAAGCTTTGGCGTGACGCTGAGTTTCCATTTGTTTGGGACGAAGGCTCCCGGTGCGGTTACTGGGTCTGAGGCAAGCTCCTGCTCGGGTTTTATATGTAGCTTCCTGTTTACTGTCCAGGGACCACCCTGCTCTCCATTCCTGCTTAGTAATTTTACTTAGTTCCAGTATTTTTTTTTTTTTTTGGCTATTTTGTCATTTCAGTGTGGTTTTAATTAGCATGTCCCTAATGGCTGATGATACGGAATGTCTTGTTATGAAATTACATGGCATTTGTATATCATTCTTGGTGAGACATTGTTTCCTGTCTTTTTTGCCCATTCTCTCTCTCTCCCCCATCTCCTCCTCTCCCCCTCTCCCCCTCCCTCCCTCCCTCCCCATCTCCTTCCTTCCCTCCCCCTTCCCTCTTTTTTTATGCTCCTCCCATTCTCCCTTCATTCCCAAACATAAAGTTTTACTCTAGTTCAGGTTGGTCTAGAAATCTATGTAGTCCAGGGCAGTCTCAGACGTGTACAATCATTCTACCCTACCCTCCAGTTTCAGGGATTATGGATATGAGCTCCGACACCCAGCTTTTTGCCCGATTTTAAATTAAACACTGTATTTCACATATATGTACAGGCATAGCAAATATAAGACTCTTGTTAGATATGGGATCTATAAGTATGTTCTCCAAGCCTGATTTGTTTTTTTTTTTGTTTTTTTTCATGCCTTACAGGGTCTTTGTAGAAAAAGAATTTTAAAATGTTATGGCATTAATTTAATGATTCTTTTCTTTTGTAGATTTTGATATCTAAAATCTTTTGATATCTAAAATCTCTTCATGAAGCCCTGGCTTCTAGATAGTTTCCTAAAAGTATAAAAATGAACTATAATCTATTTTTAGTTCATATTTGCAAAGTTTAATGTTTAGGTAGATGAGTGTGTGCTGCCTATATAAATTAACTAAATGCTTATCCTTCATTTGTTGAAATAATATCCTGTTCTATTAATCGCTTTCGCACCTTTGTTAAAAATCAGTGATCCTTGTAAGTGTAGGTCATTTTCTGGGGTTTCTTTTCTGCTCTACTAATCTGTGTATCTGACGTTTGTCTATTCCATAAATACTGATAGCTATAAGCATGCATGTATATATAATGTTTAGGCATACATACATACATATGTCTAAAAAATTGACAGTTGTTCTATCTAATGTATTCTTTAAAAAACTATTATAGCTAGTCTAACTCCTTTCTCCATGGAATTTGTAGAATAATCTTGAATATTCAGAAAACTTTCTCTTAAGAGTTTATATAATTTTAAAATATTGTTTTAAGATTTTAAAATTTATAACACAGATTAATTAAAATTTTAGCAGCTTAAAATACCTGAGCTGTGTTAAAAATCTTAATTGATTGAGTTGTGACGATGATGTGATTCATTTGAAGAGTGCTTGCCTGGTGTAATCCTGAGGACCTTGCCCTCATGTGAAAAGCCAGGTGTAGTGGGTGCTTGTAAGCTCCCAGGGACTACACCATCAACCAAGGAGTACATAGCTCTAGCTGTGGTGGAGGATGGCCTTGTCAGGCATCAATGGGAGGAGAGGTCCTTGGTCCTATGAAGGCTCCATAGATGCCCAGAGTAGGGGAATTGAGGGTAGGGAGATGGGAGTCGAGTGGGATGGAGTGGAGAAACACCCTCATAGAAGCAGGGGGAGGGAGGATGGGATGGGGGTTTCTGGGAGCAGGGGAAACCAGGAAAGGGGTTAACATTTGAAATGTAAATAAAGAAAATATCCAATAAAAAACATAAAAAAATATAATTTAAAAGTAGAAAAGAAAAGAAAATCTCTAGATCTAGCCTAACCTAGATCTAACAGTAGGAAATGGTGAGATCTTGTTCTCTCATAAAATCCCAAGGGCGATGTTTCATATTTAACTACACTCTCAACTGATATGTAGCTTCCACACCCATGTATCTGTGTTCATGTGCGTGTTTTCTCTTTCTCTCTCTCTCCCCCTGTCTCTTTGTCTCTCACATACATTAACTCATGCAATAGTACCATGTATATAGCTAATGAATAGAAAAAAACTTCAAGCTATATGATAGATAATAACATAGACTTCATTTAAGAGCTAACTCAAGACTCAAAATTATTGGTATACCAAAATCCTGGTATCAAGTGGCACATTTTACCACTGTCAGTAACTTAGGGGAGATCGCCTTTGCTAGGTCCTTTAGTAAGAATGTCAGTGACCTAATCATGGCTCTTCCAAAACATGGTACTTTCTCACCCTGAAATTAGAAAATGGGCCATTTGTTTCACTCCCAAATTGTGTAGAATAAAGAGGAAAAAATGTAAATATTTATATAGGTGATGCCATTTTTACAATGGAAGAGAAAGAAAAAATTCTCTTCTGTCTGGCACACATAATTTAAAAGGAATACGTAGCCACCATGACTTTCTCTGTCATCTTTAATTCTAAAAAAATCCAAAGGAAATTCAAATTATTTACATAATCACTGACCATTGGCTATTTACACATAGCTAGAGTCAGCTTATTTATTAACTAACCCAATTTTATGTATTTATGCAAAGTAAAAATGCAAAAATAAATTTCTTATGAAAAAGTTTGGAGGCAATCAAACCAAATCTAAAGAGAAAATTGTTTTTGACACCACACACAACTTTCAGTTTCAGAAAGTAGTGTCAAGGGCTGTTCGTAGGTGGGCAGAGAGGACCCGCCCAGGGAGATCTTGGAGGAGTGAGGAGAAGAGGCCATCTCTGGAGTATGAACAGGCATTACACTTTCCTGACTTCAGTCATTAAAGATTTCTTGGGATCATTACGGACTGTGGAAAAACACACACTTCTGTAAAGTGTTATTCTGAGAATTAGTATGTCTCCATCCCAGAGGCACATTCAAATCCAGTTGAGAGCTTGCACAAAAACGGAATGACTCTTGATGCATTTCATCTTCTTCACGAGTTTTCCCTGTAGTCTTGGCTGAGGACTTAGAATGCCTCCCCTTAAGAGGAAAACCAAAGGCTGAATGAGGCCTGAGGGTGCACACCTCACAAGGGACAGAGTCCAAGAATGTCAGACTCTAGACTCGGCCTCAGACTGCACGTAGCTTTTCTCTGTCTTTCTGTCAAGGAAATACTACAGAGCTGCTACCCAACCTGAGGAAACCACCCAAGTCTCTCATGGAGTTCCTTCCTTAAGAGCGACACACAGGAGAGCACGTAGCTGGTTAGTCATTTACTTGAACCAGCCTTTAGAGTCATGCTGCCATTTTCTCCACTGGAGAATTCAGCTTAGGATTCTGAAATGATGCTTCAAACATCTGAATTCTTCAAAAAACTATTCACCCTGGACATACCACACACACACACACACACACACACACACACACACACACCACAAGCCCACAGGCCCACTGAGGATGAAGAGGCAAAGGATCCAGACGTCTTATAAAGTGTTTTGACTCCCTGGAAGAAGAAAGTCAAAACTCTGAATCTGTGTGCTTCGAAACCTGTCTGTGTATTACCATAGAAAGCTGGACACTGTACATTTAATAATTAATAAGCTGGAAGTTCTCCAAAGAATACAGAATAGGATTACGGAATAAAATTGCTCAGAGAGAGGAACAGTAAATTTTGAGTTCTGGTCAATGTGAGTCTCTGCGAGGAGGTGAATGTAGATGAGGATCGCCAAATTTAATAAATAAGAGCACATGATATCAATTAAATTTGAGTTTTAGCTAATGAGTAATTTTTAGAGCAAGTATATCCTTTGCAAAGTCTGAAGCACATTCGCGCTAAAACATTTGTACTGTGAGATCCGGCTTGACGAGGACGGTCCATTTTATCTGATACCTTTTGTCAAGCTGGCCCCTTGTAGTCAGAGGGAAGTAAGTCTGTATATGTTATGTGTTGTGGTATTAAGGGCCATCTTTACAAAACCATCACTTAAGATAGTTTAATTAGCCCTGGCACTTTGGGCAGTGGTTCAGGATTCAGTTGTTTTGAATGTAGGGATAACCTCGGCTCTAGAGGAGTACCAGGCCAGCCAGGGTTACACAGGAAGACCCTGACCCAAAAAGCAAGAGTACATGTAACCAGCTTAACAGGGGAGCAATATTTGGCATTTCCTAGCCAATTTCTCTGTTCTGCATATGAGATGGAAGGCGACTAGATGCGCTTACGTGTTCGTAGATCTCCGTGCTTGGGAGATGACTGAAGAACATGAGAGATTCTCTGAACGGAAACGCCAAGTCTGTTAGCATCCATCTTTAGCGGAATACGGATCATAAAACTACAGTAAACCCTTATGACACAGAGTAGAAAGAGAATACCAAGGGTCATCATACAAAGCTTGTACTTGTTAACAGTAAATATATATATATATATATATATATATATATATATATATATATATATACACTCTGAAGAGAAGGGGAGGCTCACAGAGATTTAAAGCTCATGAAAACTAATTTTCAGCCCCCTCCCTCTAATATTCATAACATTCTGTGTTGGGGGAGAAAGGATCTCTCTCATATGGTTCAGGCAAACTAAACTTGTCATCTAGCTGAGGGTGGCCTTGAACTTTTGAACTGTGATACTTCTCACAGATAAATGGGGTTGCCCATTCTCTTACTCATATGCCAGCTGAAGTAGAAGATCACAGCAAACACATATAGGATAAATCACCATTTTGTAATTTACCAAAAAACGTTCTGGTAACTAAAATTACTAATATCATACATTCACAGACATCTTGTTGTTTTTCTTAATAGTTTTGCCATGCTGCCCAGGCTGTGTGAGGAGTTGCTGTGTAGCCAAGGTTGGCCTTAAATTTAGGGCTCTCCTGTGCTGAAGCCCTGGGTGGTAACAGGTGTGTGCCACAGAGTTCATCAGAAGGTGATGCCCTAACACTCCTCATTTAGGCAACTGCGAGTTAGTTGCTAAAAAAATAGATCACAGCATTACTTTGTGAGAAATGCTGATTATCTTAGGGTAGCCTATTCGATGACTAACCTGTGTGCCTTCCCATTAACCAACAGAATGACACACAAAACTTAGTGTACAAATTGATTAAGTCACAAGAATGTGACTAGAGGGAACCTTCGCATTAATGTTGTGTGGTTTTATACTTTGACATGAACTGCTAATGCCCCGCCGGGAATGAACTGAGGTGGTAACTGAGTTTCAGTGATCCTGTCAGGAGTCAGAATCCTCACTCCCTTCCAGAGAGGGATGACAACATAGTGATTTAGGCCTGTTATATATCTTAATTCCAGTATAAATTATTTTTAGTAAGTTCTTTGTTGGTATTGTAGTTATTTGAGCATCACGTGTGTGCACGGCGTTGCAGTGATAACCTAGCTCTATCTGTCAGGATAAGTTAAGATAGTTTTGTGATTTCGTGGCCATGTAGGTTCAGGGGATGCTGCCTGGGCTTATTAGATCATTAACTTGAGGCCTGGGGTGCACGGGATGGCTGGAGATTCAGTTATGCCTTGGCTAATTTACCTTGGCCACTACTGGCATTTTCAATCTGGACCAACTTACAAATCTGTAGTTCATTGGTGATGTGTTAGCAGGAGCAGGACCCAGAGGTCACCACCAGTGGAGAATTCATTCTCTCTTGCCGGCTGACTGCAGGGGATCTGACTAATATGCACTCTAGGAACATCTGGGTAATTCCGCATCTCCAATAATTCACCAAACGTTTAGTGTCACTTGGTGGGTTTGGCTTTTTTGAGGTGGGTGTTGTCAGAGATGTTTGGGATGTGATTTAACAATTTTAATTTTTAAGTAGCACTGTCCAAATACAATGAAGATTCATTCATGTCACTGGGAATTATTATCAAGATATCGATAACCGCTAAACCAGTCAGGAGAGAGAAATTTTCTGTGCATCTGATCTTCCTGCCTGCCTTCTCAGACACTCTCCTCACAGGGTGTTCCATTCTGTTTTAAAATATCTTGCCAAGGTTTTTTTTTTATTTTTTTTTTATTATTATTTTTTTTTTTTTTAGAAATTTCTGGGGATTGCTTAGTCTTTCACCTTTGGGATAACATTTGCCTCCATTTGTAAATTGCCTCCCTAAGGGACGGGTCCCAGTGGCTATAAAAGGAGCACCAGAAGGACTCAGACCTCCCACCCCTATTCTTTCCTTGTACTCTGAGACAGAGCTTTTGAGTAGCGCTAGCTGGTAAATGCTTTGAGAAAACAGCTTTTCCCTTTTAATACCCAGGATTTAATCTGGGCTCCCTCTAGTGGCTGGAGCGGGATTGCTGGGTAGAAGTTCTCACACCATGGAAATCACCGAATGCTGCACAGTAGGACTGGTTTTCCTTAGAGAGCCAGTCATCACAGCAACAGCTCCTTTCCTACCTCTCTTCTACCTCATCTGCTCCCAAATATGGCCTGTGTCCGTGAAGTTGGAAAAGCAACTGGGTGGACAGATGAAACCACTTTTCTTATCTTGATTGTATTTTATGTCTAAATCTTTCCTTAGGGGCATCCCTTCCCCAACGGCTCCCCGGTTAATTTAGAAAACAATCCATGTGATTTCCGGGAGGGCAGGGAGAGCTGCATACGCCTGTCTTCCTCACACATTGGACCAACGCAATCTAGGCTGTAAATCTAATACACTGTGATTCTTGCTTCCCAAAGGGAGTCTTGGTGGACTCACTCCACCAAGGTTATCTTCCAGTTTCTCAGACATGACTCAGAAATATTAGCAGGGAGAGTTTAGGACCTCAGTGTAGGGAAAGTGTAGACCTGGCACATTGTTGTCAACCACAAGGAGCTAACTGATGAACTCCGCCTCAACACCTCCCCATCTCCTAGACGATTTCTGTTTCAACCCCCCCTTGTTTCTTAAACTAGTTTTTCCTATTTCTACGTCACAGAATTGAACATGATAAACAAATCACCCATGAACTAGAAAGACCTCTCTCTCTCTCTCTCTCTCTCTCTCTCTCTCTCTCTCTCTCTCTCTCTCTCCCAGAATATAGTATAAATAGGTTCTTTTGAACAATTCACGGGCTCCACACTTCATGCTGGCCCAGTAGTGTACCATAGCATTGCTAAAAAGAAAGTAAAGCAAACATCACTTCTATACTGTCTTCTGTTAACAAAAAAGTTATAATGATTTTGACTATTTCTATGTAAAAAAAGAATCTTAAATGTCTCTCCAAATGGCAGGGTTAGAATCTGGACTTTGCCTGTGTTAACGGAAAGCAATAGACCGTTCATTCTCATTGACTGTGTACATAATTGGGTGACATCTTTCCAACACAGAAATCAGTGTTAGCCGGAGTGACTGGGTAAAGTTTCATATTTCCAGGATATTTACAATAGCTGCTTTGTGCCAGACATTGTGTTAGGCAAAGGGATGACATGCAGCATCAGGAAGTCCCTGTCCCCAGGGCGCTCAGAGCTTAGGGCCACACTGTTAGCACACATGTGTGAGGGTCAAGCACAGCCCAGGGATGTGCAGCTGCTGGGAGCCCTCATCAAGGACACGGATCTGCTAGGAGACAGAGATGCCTCAGCTACCATTGTACTCAGGCTGGAAGCCGAGTTCAGTGCTTCCAGATTGTAAGAAGAGCATGTGTAGATGAAAGATACATGCTTCCCATTGAACATTAACTATGCTCCTGCTCCCTAAGTCCACAGCTTTGCCCACTAATGGTGTGCTAGAAGGTACAATTCCCTCCTTAATGGACTTTATGTTCTGTAATATTGGGTGCCAAGACCAGAGACTATGTAGTTTGTGTTCTAACAACTTAAAAATGTTAACTTTTTATTTTTTTATTTATTTTTATTTATTTTTGGTTTTTCGAGACAGGGTTTCTCTGTGTAGTCCTGGCTGTCCTGGAGCTCACTCTGTAGACCAGGCTGGCCTGGAACTCAGAAATCCGCCTGCCTCTGCCTCCCAAGTGCTGGGATTACAGATGTGCACCACCATGCCCGACTTTAATGTTAACTTTTTAAAGTGTGTGTCTCTGTGTGTCTCTGTGTCTGTGTATGTGTCTTTGTGTGTGTGTCTGTGTGTGTGTCTGTGTGTGTATGTGTGTATATATGTGTGTATGCATGTGTGTGTCTGTGTGTCTCTGTGTGTATATGTGTGTGTATGTATGTGTGTGTGTATGTGTGTGTATATGTGTGTGTATGTGTGTGTTTGTGTGTGTGTCTGTGTGTCTATGTGTCTGTGTATGTATATGTGTGTATATGCATGTGTGTGTGCATGCCTGCGTGCTCGTATTTGTGTGTGTATGTGTGTATGTATGTGTATGTATGTGTGTGTATGTGTGTATATGTGTGTGTATGTGTGTGTATGTGTGTCTATGTGTGCATATGTGTGTGTATGCATGTGTGTGTGCATGCGTGCGTGCTCATATTTGTGTGTGTATGTGTGTATGTATGTGTGTGTGTGTGTGTGTGTGCGCGCGCGCGCACACACACACACACACACACACACACACACACACACACGGCATTGAATCGCCTCGGGGCTGGATTTATACGTGGTGGTGAATCTCTTGCCATGGCTCCTGGGCACTCAACTCTGGCTCCCTGCAAGCGTGCTGTGGTGCTTCTGCTCTTCCCGCAGAACCATCTTCTCTCCAGCCCTGCTAATGACTCCTTTTAGAGGTGTGCTATATAATTAGATTGTTACTTCTTAGTCTTCTTTTAATTCATAATTACAGCTCTTAACTTTTCAAAATTACCCTTCCCATACATTTTCTTTGCTTTTAGGAAAAAGGGTGAACTTTATTCCGATGTAAGGAATGATGATGTACTTTAAATTTAAAAGAACCACACATCTCTCAAAATTACCTTTCAGAAACACACTTCTGTCAAAGTACAGCGTGGAAAGACTTCTCTACACATGACTGAATAAACCCTGACCACAGTGCAGAACTTAGAATTTAGATCAGGATGCCAGTGTCCTGCCTGCTTAATTTTTTTTAGTAGTCCAGGGCACTCTTTTTTGCAGGGACATTTTCCTAAAGGACAATCTCTAGACAGCATAAGCATTCTTTGTTCTTTATTCTTCAACAAATTTGGAAGAAAACTTATTTCTATATAGGCCGAGTAATTTTCTTATCAAATGATGCCTTAAGTATTCATTATCCTTTAGTTATTTAGTTTGATTCTCTGCAGTCCTTCTTTCTTCCTAATGAAAGAACAAGTGT
Organism: Apodemus agrarius; assembly: GCA_964023405.1. NCBI lineage: Eukaryota > Metazoa > Chordata > Mammalia > Rodentia > Muridae > Apodemus > Apodemus agrarius. The sequence continues at coordinate 21,643,675 of OZ030006.1, forward strand.
GAATTAAAACCGTTTTGGAAATGGCCTAAAAGTCACGGAGACCCACCCGAGTGGGTTTGACATATCATGGAGAACTGCTGAAGAAGTCTTCATCATTAACTACGAGGCCATTCTTTTTGGATGTGAACAGACACAGGTAACATCAGAAGTCTTGTCTAGGTAAATTTCATTTCTATCATTATCCAGTCATATCTAAAGCCCATCTAGAAAATTAACTATGTTTGGCCTATTTCTGCTTACTGTGGTGGGAATTATGCACAGTAGGTGCTTAATAAGTGGCCTCTTGGGATGGCAACTCAACCGGACACCCGAACAAGCCCTCCAGCTGTAAAGGGTGACTCTGCTGGCTTTGTTTCTCTCTCTCCGGGAGTTTGTCAGTCTTTTCAGTACTTCCAAAAAATAATTTTTACAGCAGCTGATAAAACAGACCTAAATTTAATCGTATGCATGGGGCGAATGCATGTGTACATATTTGTGTGTGTGTGTGTGTGTGTGTGTGTGTGTGAACATGTGTGTATAGGCCAGAGGTCAATGCTGGCTGTCTTCCTGGGTTGCTTCCCATCCTATGTTTTCATTAGCATACATTAATTATACATGATAATGGGTTTCATTATAACATTTTTATTCACATACATAATGCATTTCAAACATATTCACCCTTCCCTCATTAATTTTATTTGTCCCCCGCCCTGCTACCTAATCCTCCTTCTTCCCATCCAGGGAGTCTTATTAATCCTGGAGCTCACTGATTTGACAATGCTAGCCGGGCAGTGAGCTCCAGAGATCCTTCCTGGAGCCACCTCAGTACCCAGATTACAGGTCTAAGCCATGGGAACCAGTTTTTGTGAGAGTGCTGAGGACTCGAACCTGGGTCCTCGTGGTTTGGGGGCAAGTATTTTACCTACTAACTATCTCTCCAGTCCTTAAATTTATTAGGAAGGGAACTAGATAGTGTGGACCACAAAAACCTGACATGTGTTTTTGTGACTGCAGAATCAGGTATGCATTCTTTGAAAGTGAAATCTATATCTTTAAATTCTGGCATTGATGGCACAGGTAATTTAAGGGTAAATCCTTCAAGAAACAAGGCAGCGTGGAGTGATTAGACACTCTGTGTTCTATAACAAACCTATTACTCTAAAGTTGCTTGCAACACACTGCAGAGCTTAATATTTTTTAGTTTTTTTGTTTTTTAAAAAGGGTTATGAAAATCTTTTTTTTTCCTAAACAGCAGTTAGTAAGCTTACGAAAGGCAGACATCTGTAAAACACACTCAAATCAGAGGTCTGGCCTTGTGGATGCTGGTTTCTGAACTGCCAGTTGCTACGTGAATTTCAGCAGAGCCATCTATGTTGTCAAATGGAGAAAGTGCAATGCCCCAATTGTGATGTACACATGTAGCATTTACTCTCCAGCCTCGAGGTTCTGGTACTCCAGAGCGCTCCATCCTGTTTTCTGGGCTGGCGGTGTTTGCCACGCAGGTAGAACGCTTGCTGGTAGGATTTCACACCGTGCTAAATCACAGTGTTCTGAAAAAAACCGAGGGCCTTGCAAAGGCCATATCTCAAAAAAGTTACCACTTCAAATAAATGTGCCATTTTATAAAATTACACCTACTGTATCAGGAAAAAAAAAAGGTTCTTTCATGTGAGTGACATTTATATGACTGCCATTTATACAGAATTGGACATTCTCACCCTGCAAGGCTGAAGAATGGTTTGAAAGCCTAGAGTATTCTCTGAATGATAAATGTGGTGAAACTTTTAGATGCTCCCGTGAGAACGGCTGGGTAGTTTCCGTGTAACAACGAAGCTTGCGTTATTACGGAAACTAATTACTCAGTTATACCTGGAGCATTAACAAGACTTTCTACACCGTTCACAGCCATAGCACTGTATGTCATAAGGCTTTTCCTTTTTCTTTTCTTTTCTTTCCTTTCCTTTCCTTTCCTTTCCTTTCCTTTCCTTTCCTTTCCTTTCCTTTCCTTTCCTTTCCCTTTCTTTCTTTCTTTCTTTCTTTCTTTCTTTCTTTCTTTCTTTCTTTCTTTCTTTCTTTCTTTCTTTCTTTTACCCTGGTGGACCTCTTTGTGTGGATCCTCTTAGGCTTTCCACTTAGATCTGTGGAACTGAGGCCACAGTTAGAACTAGGACTAGAATTCTAAACACCTTGACTCCGTGGTCCAGACAGCTTGCTTTCCAGGATACCCCATTCATATTTCAAAGAGTCATGCAGAGAAAAATAATAAAGGAAAAAAGAATCCCAAAGCGCCTGGCATCTGCCTCTGGACAGGCTCCTCTCCCTCAAACTGCAATCGCAAACAGTATGCCTCTAGAAAAGCAATCGCTAAGCCGCTTAAGGATATGCAAATTAAGATCAAGGAAGACAGACTGCCCAATTTCAGCTCTGCGTGAAGAAGTCCTTAGATTTAGCGTTATACTGCTGGACTGCACACCTAAGTTCTTCCAGGCTCCTTTCCCGTGAGCATAATCTTCAGATTTGTAGGAATCCACTTAGAGAAAGAATCCAGCCTGGGTCTTTCTCACTGGGAGTCCTCTGCACCTTGATGAGCAATGCAACCGCAGGAATGGCTTAACTGATCCCGAGGCAGCCTTGGGTGACAATTTTATGAGAAGGCTATGGGGATTGAATTTGCCTATATTTCAATATCAGCTGGCTGGAAAGTAAAGTCCAGAAAAAGAAGGGCTGGAGTGGGGTTAAAAGAAAAGGTACCTCAGCCCCTGGCGAAAGTGACAAGGCAAAAAGAGCTAGTAAAATGACCCACCTGCGGGAGAGGCGCCCGAGGGGCGTTCGTCTGGCTGTAGCTGCGGTGGGCTCTGTCTGCCCTCTAGGATTGCAGAGCAAGGTAGCCAGCCTGTGCTCTGCGCCGGCTCCAGGCTCTCGCCTTTAAGCCAAAGAGCAGAGGGGAGGGCCCGCTTGATTTCGCAAGAGGAGCTGTGAAGCAAAGTTTCCGGGAAGAGTTCAACCTGGGAATCCCGCGCAGCTGGAAGGACCAGAACCTTTTGTGCAGCTCTGGCTCGCAGATGTGGCCGTTCTCCGCTGGCAAGCCGGGGGGTTTAAAAGGGGGTTTTCCGGAACCTTTGGGGTGGGGCATCCCAGGTCAGCAGCAGCCTGGCCGGACAGAGAAATGCTCCTTTTCTGTTGGAGCTAGAGGACTCTGGGTAGAAAAGTGTACATGGGCAAGGAGCTTAGTTAGGCCTTCCTCTTAGTTGCTTCTGTTCTTACGAAATGGTGGCGTCTTTCTCCTGCAAGCGGCCCCGCTTATGAACAGAGTCAGAGCTTGAAAGATGGAGAGTTCTCAGGTCTTCATTTCAAATGTATTCACAGGGTTACTCCAGGGCTTCAAGGTTAGGGTATGCCCAGGACGGTGGAAGCATGCCTCTTCTCCTGTTTATCCCATCCTACATGGTAACAGTGCAATGCACATGCTACCTAAACGAATGCCGCACTTTATTGTTTGGGAGATAAAGACAACAATCGAACAACAGCACCTGCTCACACATGCAGAAAAGGTGAAAATAGTTTTTTTCCCCTAAATGGTTTTGATTTATAGTTTGTTGAAACCACAGGTAAAAACCCACGGATGTGAAGAGCTGACCACGTATACAGTTGGATTGGTGTATCTTGCTATAGAGGTACCCAATGGGTACCCTATGGTGCTTTAACACATAATCATGACAACTGGAAGGAAAGAGCAACCCTGTGGCCGTTTTACAGTCTAGAATACAGCATTCTTCAAGTTTGTCTTTCTCCCAACCATCTGGTTTAGCTTCCATGGCACTCCTGCCAAAGTTCCGATTCACAGTCTTGGGGGAGTATGTTCTCAGAACTTATGAAGCAGACTCTTCTTTGCCTTCATTGCAATTCTCTTCCCATGTCCTGCGGAGTCAGCTGAGTCCTCAGTGTCTTCCCAAAAGTCTCGTCCTGACAGCTAGTTGATTAAGTAACTTCTTTCTTTGAATGCCACCATGGCCAGGCCAGCTCACTCCTTAAGAGACTACGTTTGTAGGTCTTCATGGGCAGTTTCCCATCTCACCTGATATAGTACCACATCACAGATATGTACTGTGCTTATTGAGAAAACTACTCCCATTCTTATACTTTGCAAAGAGTTCATCTAGAGTATTTGTAGGCCAGAAAAGAACTTAAAACAAAACAAAACAAAAAAACACCCACTAATTTTGTGACTGAATTTTCTGCCTTTGAAGACTCACAGGTGACAGAAAAGTATGTGTCTAGGAAAGAAGACATCCAGCTGCGAAGAACCTTCATGATTGGTGAATCTGATGGCTGCTTGAGAGATTGGGGAGCCTGGGGTTTTAGAGTGCAGGGTTAGGGAGGGCTTTGCTGTGATGGTTTGCTGTGGGGTAGCACCAGCTTTAAGTCTTGCTGATACAGAGACCTAATTCTTGACATAATGACCCTGCTATTTATGTGTATAATGCCAATTTATCAGTTGCAGTGGAATACCAGATACTGTGAAAAGACAGGTTGCCAAGGGCACCAGACATTCTGACCACTGTATTGTTTTCTTCTGGGCCTTTCATGTTATGTGCGGTAGACTGCTCAGTTATAGTGAAGTAAGCTATAAGACTCCAAGAGCTATTGATTCTCGTTAAGAGGGTCTGTTGTGTTTGTGATAACATAGCTTATAGTAGTAAATAATAGTAATAAATGACCAAGTAGTAAACAGATAGATGCTTGATTCATTTATTTTGTGGTTTGTGGACTGTAGTCCCCTTAGGAAGCTACAACTGTGTCAATGATCCTGAAGACCACTTGACTTTGGCTGAATAGAATGTCTTCGTTGTGTGGATTAAGAACTCAAGTCATCTTGGGCTATCCTTAGCCTCTTTCAACAGCCATTTAGTACTCATTTTAAAAAATCTTCCCTAACATTATTGACTTTGAGATAAACTCCTGAAATTGTTCTGCAAGTTTGACACACTTAGACTCACCAACCCCAAAGCTAAGAATGTGTAAAGACCACATAGAAATACCATGGATTTCCCAGACGTCCGCCAGCCTGCTTACCAGAAGACCCCACAGCTGTAGTTTGCAAACACATTGATTTATGGCATTTCCCCCCTGTAACCTCTGCTGTGGTAGAACACTGAATCTGGGTCCCCAGGTCATGGTTGCTCATATTGGGTTCGGAATAAACTATTTCCTTTTTGCTGTATAGAGTTGGCACTTATGTCTACAGGTTTAAAGATTGATTTTCCCTTAGGTCTAGGAAGGACACACAATTTATAACTCCTTGGTTTTTCCTTAAGCCCTTGCTATAGAGGAAAGTTAAAAACTTTTTTTTTTAACATGGTGGTATAGACCTAAAATCCCAACACTCAGGAGTTTGAGGCCATGAGGATCATGGACTCTGAGCAAACCTGGGCTACATCGTAAAATTCCTGTCTTAAACAAAACAAAACAAAGCTAAACAAATGAATGAAAACGAAACACAAATAAAAGGAAGCAGAGCTTTCTCCTCTTCTGAGACTTTCTCCTATTTTGTCTCAGGTCTTTATTACTTTTCTCTTGTCTCCTGGTCCACACAAGTGTTGGAGATGATGACTTCCTAATATGGAGACTCTCACTAACTAAGCTCTTCTGGGTAAAGAGTAGTCTAATTGCCAGTCTGCTGCCTGGAACAGACAACTGAATCAGTGGAGAAGGACATTTGGTTTCTACACCAGGTTTGACACCATCATGTACTGATTCTATGGACAAGAATGTTCTCTAATGTAGCCTCCAACCAGTGGCATTTTATCTTTATTAGGTTAGATGAAAAAAAATTTTGAATTTTATTGTTATGAGAGGCAAATATATTTCTGTTATGTAAGGCCTTTTCTTTGCTGAGGGCAACCAGAGTCCCAGAAAAGAAAGATGAAATTACTGGGATATGAAGGAAGGAAGAAATTGCCTTTATTAGTATTAAACTTGAGAGGCACTTGACTTATTTATCTTGTGGTTAAAAGATTGATTATCCCTTTAGGGCTAGGAGGCACACACAATTCATAACTCTCCTAGGTTTTTCTTTAAATCCTAGCTGTAAGGGAAAATTAAGTTTCCGAAAGATGCCAGTAACCTGAATACCCAAGGATTTGGTGTTGGCAGGATTCATTCTTCTTCCTGTAGCCGCCTCATCAGATCTTTCGATAAGCCTTCCAGATGCTGTCCTCCATCAAGGAGCCTGCTGAGGGGTTTCCATGTTAACTGGGCCTGGAGTCATTCCTGTTTCCAGCCCTGGAGAGGGTAGTCCATCATTAATATGTGTGGGAAACCTGCACACTTAAATATTTGCCCTCTATCTGTTATCAAAGTAAGTAAGGTGGGAAGGAAGGAAGAAATGAAAAGAAATAAAAATACAACTGGAGATGTGCCTGCCTACCTCAAGGGAATGGCTCTCACCTTAGTGTGAAGTTCACATCCTCTGGAGAGATTTTCTGCATCTGGATGTCGTGACTCTTTTGTCTTTTTCTTGCTTAGCATTCTTGCTCCTCTGGCACCTGGCTGGGTTTCTTGCAGTCCAGGCTCTGCAGAGGACAAGCATTCCTTTGCCATCTCAATTCCCGGAAGCAGCGCCATCTGTTCCTCATGTCAGGCTCTACCAGTTCCTTTAACATTTTTTCAAAATTGAAAACTTAAAAAAAAAAAATTCTGTCTCAGTAAACTCCCCTTTCCTGTCCTTGCCTTGTTTCCCTTTTTCTGCTTTTGTATATTTCATCTTTTAATCATAATTATTCTTGCATGTTCTTGGTCCCCGTGGGTTACACTGTATTGACACAGCTCCTAAGAGTTAGGCTCACGCATCCAAGCATAGGGCATCGTCCCCACCTGTGCGTTCTATGATGACGTGCGGCCCAAGTAGGTAGACAGAGTCTTTCCTGGGATGTCCCGGATGCAGTGCTCACTAGTTGTTGCTAGATTATGATTCCAGGTCACTGTAATCAGAACGTGAATACAAGAATGGAGATGCTTACGTGAAGCGGGACAAAGGACGGAGAGAGGCCGATTTCTAGACTATTGGAGCTTTGTGGTTAAAGGGTACCCTGTACCTATGTGTAGATATGTGTGCCTGAATGTAGACATGAGCACAACATACATACAAGTGCTTGTGGGAACCGGAAGAGGGGATTTAGAGTTCCTGGGACTGGAGTTACAACTGGTTGTAGATTTGTACAGGTAGATAGTGGGGGTATTGCAACCTGTCCTCTGGAAGAACACATAACCACTGGGCTATCTCTCCAGCCCCACCCTGGATTTACTTATTATTTTTTTTTAAAACTGTGACTCTGTTATTTGTAGTCTGAACTAATAAAGTCGACTAGGCAGGATGGGCATTGAATAGGTTTGGTTATTTTCTCTGATCATAGATTGTGTTCCCATCAAGATGGTGTCAACACAACGCATAGGCAGCGTGAGGATGACATTCGTTGTTCAAAGCAACAGCAACCCAAAACACCCTTTCTTGTTTCTCTTGTAGTTGAATTGGAGCTTGAGTAAACAGCTGATTTCTGTGGCTGAAAATTCTCAGCTACTTCCCAGCACAGCTGCAATTTAATTTCCTGTCTCAGTAAACTTCTTTTTCTGCTTCTTGCCTACATTATGGGGAAGTGACAAAAAGTAATCCCTTCCCCCACTCCTCTGGTCTCTGAAACAGCAGAGGATATAGTAACACATTGAGCTCTTTGACCCAACTGTAACCATGTTCTGGGATTCACTCCAACGCCAACCAGAAAGCAAAACTAAACATTTTGCCACCCACCTGTACCCAAAAAAAGGATTGGTGGGAAATATGCCAGATACTGACTGTTATCAGACTCTGTGCTAGATGGTGGTCAGGAAGAGCAAGGAAGAATTTAAAAATAAAACATGTCCTGAGTAATTAGACTATGGCACAAGAGAAGGTAGAATACCAACTAAGCCTGTGAGGGAAATGGATATACGGTTCCTTAATGATAAAACTAGAGTGGGAAACAGCTACAGCTACTTCTTGGATTAAAAGTGGGACGTGAATCCTGTCCCTTCATGTGGGTCTCTAACTCCCCAGTTTGGGAGTCTGCTAACTCTGGAGGCTTCTGAGGCCTGAAGGTGGCTCAGAGAACACTGGCTAACTTCAAAGGTAGTCAGGATCTTATCAGAGAACAAGTTGCTCAGAATAGATGGTAGAGATGGGGAAAGTTTAGGTTCCTTATTTGATAAATAAGATTGGTATGAATCAAAGTGTTCTTTATGTAATTTGAAACCTGAACACAGGCCAACTCAGTGCTGCCCCGCACTCCTGGTATACAGCCATGCTTCCAACTCCTTGGGGACATTTGGATCTGTCTGGCTGGTGGCCACTGTTCATACTGGAACCATTGTCATTGGTACAGCCAATTCCTGTTCACTCCGTTTTTGCTTTTGCCAGTAACCAAAGGTTGGATTTTCACATATGAAAGAGGAGGTGAAAAACTAAACCATACCAAAACAAAGTAAAATGTAGTCCCTGGCCAGTGTGGTCCCATGAACTCTATGGAAGGTTAAATTAGCATGAAACCGCCCAGAGGGGAGGGCAACTGGCCAGGCCAGGGGCAGCATCAGGCTGTCTTTCCTGAGTACTCTAGACTATAAAGATCGGTTACTTGCTGAGAGTTACTATTTTGGACGGAATTACTTTAATGATAATGGTAACGCTTCTGCTCTTCTGATGGCAGTTCTTGGTCTGATTACACATATTGATGATTCATTTATAGTCTTAAGTCTTATTATTTCCCAAATAATTGACATAACTACTATAGCTTGTCTCTAGGTCTGTAATACTTTTTTTTTTAAAGTAGTAATTTGTTTAGTAAACTTATGGACAGTTATAAAATTTGAGACTTAGAGGAACATTCCTTTAAGAATTAGAAAGCCTTTTCTTCCAGACACCAAATACCCCTAATTATGTGAAGAGCATGGTGATGCTATACTCATTGCGTTATTTCAACACATGTGAAAGCACATGTACTTATTTCTTACAGATGTGAGTGGAGAGCTGGGCAGATGGCTCAGTGGATATTGCACTTGCTCTGCACACATGAGAACAGTTCTTCAGATCCTACAGCCCAGGCAAAGCTGGGTGTGGCTGAAGCGTCTCTAATTCTGGCATGCCTACAAGGTGGAGGCAGAGACAGGAGAATTTCTGGAAGCTTGCCAATCAGCTAGTCTGGTATATTCAGCAGTACATGATAAGATACTCTTCTTCCTTCTGTAAGATACAAGGTGAAGACTAACACTGGAGGTTTTCCCATAATTCCCATACCTCGCTCACCTTTGTGAGCGACACATGAACATATGAATATATATGTGTATATATATATACATATATATATATATGTATACACACACACACACACACACAAGTTGAGGGGGCTGTGGAAACATCTCATTAGGTGAAATTACTTGAGTATCAAGACCCAAGACCAATTCCCTTGAAAGCATGTAAAAAGCTGGGTGCGGCAGACCGAGTCTACAATCCCTGCACTGGAATGGCTAGGAGGATCTTAGGGACTTGTTCAGCCAGCCTAGCTAGTGGGTGAGCCTGAGAGTCAGTGAAAGGGTCAGCATCAAACAACTAAGTGAAGAAGGGATGGAGAGATGGCTCGGCAGTCAGGCGCACTAGCTGGTCCTGCAGAGGACCTGTATTTGAGTCTTTGCACCCACACAGCAGCTCACAACAGTAGATAACTCCAGTTCTTGGTGATCTGATGCCCTCTTCTGGCCTTCACAGGCACTGGACTTTCAAGTGGTGCATAGACCTACATACAGGGAGAATCACCGGTACACATAAGACAAAAAAATGAAGGATAAATAATTTAGAAAATAAAGTGGAGAATGAATGAAGCAGTTGCCGGACAATGACCTCTAGCCTCTACATTCTCTATGTGGGTGCTTACGTTCACACAAGCACACATACATAGGCACACACACACACACACACACACACACACACACACACACAATGTACTCAGTCTAGTGGTCAGCTGCCTCCTTGCCTGGGTTACTCTAATGGAGCAGTTCTCCGAGCAGGCCATGTGCCCCTCACCATGCTGTCCCTGACGTGCACAGAGCTCTCACTTCTCAATACAGTGTGATCAACTCATCAGCTCTACGCCTGCCTGTCTCGTGGCAGTCTGGAGCCCTCGGAACAATGCTCATTTTATTTTCCCCACAATTTATGTCTCGCCACGTATAAACCACTTAGAATGGTGGCTGGCACAAGGTAGGGTCTCGATACTTGTCAAATGAGGGAGAGAGAGCGAATAAATAGTAGGGTAAGAATGAGTTGATAGAAACCTGCAAGAAGAACGCACAAATTGACATCTCTGAGAGCCATTTAAATAAAAACCACACTGGAGAAACTAAAGCCCCTCTTCACTCCATGAAGCAGGATGCTTCAGTAACCGCCTCTTCTGATTGCCAAACGTTCTCGCGCTGAAATTGTTCAGAAAAGGCCAAACGCCTCTGGCTACTTTATCTCCTGCTATTCCCAGGGTTCTGCTTCCTTTTTTTTTTTTCCTTCAGACTCTTTTTTTCATCTATAACCTTTTCATTTAATTACTTCTTTCTCAACTCCATATCTCCGATGTCTGCAAAAGCATTTTGTGAAAATATAATAGAGTTCCTGGGCCTTTCCTTTCGGAAAGCATTTATGTAGTGAATTTTTTCCCCCCTAAGTCCGGGGAGTCAGCAGTTGTAAACAGGCTGTGGAAGGATGTCCGGCGTAATCCAATATGTGGAATAGATGAGCAAGTCCCCTCGTGCCATGGAAAATGTACAGCAGCCATGCAGAGAGCTCTGACTCTATGAAACCGGCATCTCTTTTTTTGTATATGACTGCAGGAAGAGGGGGGATAGACGTGCACTCACAACTGATGGAAGTAAAACACACTTTTAGCACAAAGAAAGAAGACCAAAATAAACAGCTCCCTCTCCTAGCCTTCTCCCAATGTCTGCTTTGAGTGGGCTGTTGTCTAAGAAATCTTTTAAAACAACATTCTTGCCTCATGATTTTGTGTGTTTTGTAAGCTGTGATTACAACAAATTTTATTATACATGAGAAGGGCCACAAGGGAAAAACATCTTTAGAGGCAAGGTAAGTAAAATTTCTATGGCTTGGCGCAGGTGAATTAAAACCTTAGATCAGAACTATTTTAGCCCCGGACTTTTATTCAGCAGCCTTTGCGACATAATAGCTGTTCCCCAGCCAGAGCATTCATTGCAAGCGAAGTTTTTATTGTAGTTTTTGATGTGAAGAATTTTAATTGAACGCCAGAAAATTACATGGAGCGGTTTGGCAAATCTCACCAAAGTTTCCTTTCTAGGAATGACAGGTTATTGTCGCTATCGCTATCAGTGGGAGGTGACAGTCTATCAGCCCACATGTCCACTTCACAGAGCAAAGAAAAAGTTGCCCGTATAAAGCAAGCAAAGGGAAGGAAGCATAAGGGACCCAGCCAACTCAAGCCAAGTTCTTGGATTTGCAGAGATTCCTCCTAAAATCCAAAGGAAGGGGTTGATTGTATCATGAGGTCACACTGGGTGTCAAACCTAGGGCCCTGGATATGTTAGGCAACTACTCTATCACTAGCTATGTCTCCTTTTTTAATTTTTAATTTTGAGATATGGTCTTGATAGTTTGCCCAGGGTGGTCTTGATGTAGAATTCTCCTGCTCCAATTACCCAAATAACTGGAATTACAGGCTTGTGTCATCACAGCCAACCAGAAAGGATATTAAACAATAATAATCTCAATACTAATAAAACTTCTTTTTCAGAAAAAGTTAGAAATGCCATTAATAGTATTTAACTATTAGTTATAGTATTTAGTAATGAACTACCCTTTCAAGTAGATATGGTTAGAACTTTTTCAAATCAAGACTCTAAGGCACCATGCTTACTAAACTTCCTAAACGCAGTCTGCATAACTGCTTAGGTGAAAACGAATACTGAGTGAAATTTATTTGACATGAATTTCTTGTACATTGTCATGTGCTGGATAATCATTTTATAGAGAGTTCGAGGAAATCTAGCAGTTACTGTAATTGGTGAATTGACTCAGGCTTCATGGGCGGTGCCAAAGAAGAGCAGGTAAGATTCTTAGAGATAAGACATTCTTCTATTCAGTAAGTTTAACTCTGGCAATACATCTATAAACATCTGAATAATATAATCAAATACAGTGAAGAAATACAGGGGTAAGTTATGTTTTTTTTTTCACTCAAACTTCCAACAATAATATGCTTTCTATTTGGGAGACAGAAAATATGAAGTTGGCTAAGTTTATAAAACTATGCTACCATATCTTGGTATCTAGTTTTAATATTTTGCATATGACAATAGTGTTTGATCAAAAATTAGTATCAGTATTTAGGCATCCCTTCCTGAACCAGATGATTGGAACTATTAATGGTTCCATGCAGTTTAGATGCTATTTTATTTTTTAAGTATATTGAGGGATTTATATTCTTAATTATCTTAGATCTATGCAAACATTATCCCCTAGATCAGAAGAATTGACTGTATATTACTAGATGGACTACAGAAGATATAAAATGTACAGAATTAACCTAAGTGTAATTACTGACTCCATATTTGGTACAGTTTAAGTTGGGAGATACTTAATCTAGCTAGCTAATAATTGGGTATACTTTAGCCATTGGTGGCTAAAAGGACATCTGTCTTATCCTACACTGGCCTTCAGCCTCCAATGCTGGCCTGGGCATAGCTTATTCCAGCATTCATTCCCAGAATTTCCTGAGTTTCATCTGTAATTTCTCTGAATTACAGCCTTAAAATACGTTACCTGTCTATTTAACTACAAAACTACATCAACTCTATTTCTCCTGTGTAGCTAAACTACTTAGACTATTTATATTTTCCAATATGCAAATGATAGTCATTTACAATACATACTTTAAAAAGATCCAAAGTATCCAGTGTAGTAAAACACACTTATAATCTCCCATAATCTCAGTATTCAGAAAAAGGAAGCAGAATTGTGAGCTCTGGGCCAGTCTGAGCTGCACAGTAGGGCTTTGCCTCACAAAGGGGGATTTATTAATATAATATGTAAGAAAATATTTCATACTTTGTAATCCTTTGGCCATCTTTTATTAAAAAGTGCATGTAGTTTTGTATATATTTCAATTTTTGTCATAATAGGGAGAGTCACATCTTTTAAAATTTAAAAATATTTTACTCCTATTGCCTGATACCTGTGAATGACCTTATTTGGAAAGAGCTATGGATGTCAGTTAAAGACTCGGAGAAGAGGTTGTCCTGAATTCAAGTGACTCTAAATATAATTACTGGTATCCTTGTAAGATAATGAAGAAATACAAAGACGCAAAAGAGAGCATATAACAATAGTATCAGAGTGATGTAGCTTTCACGGCTTTGATGCACAATGCCATGGGTGTCTGGGAGTTATCAGAAGACTGGGAAGTGGCATAGAACAGATTTCTCTTTCTAGGTTCCAGAGGGAGACAATCCTGCTCTGGTACATTGGCCTTGTGGATGCAAAACCAAGTAAATGTTCTATGTCGAATGAGCATATTGGCCCTTTTTGAGACAGGCATTCAGGTTGGCTTTGAACTGAGTAGGTAGCCCAAACAAAATTTGAACTTACATCCTTTGCCTTCTTCTTAAAAGCTGGAGTTAAATGCATCTGCTTGCCTTCTGATATTGTTGACTTTGAACTTCTGGCTTCTAGAACCATGGGGAAGTAAATTTGTTATTTTAGGCAATTTATTACAATAGGTCTAGGAGATGGCCCCACTTGATGGATGTTTTGAATGATGTCATGGAGACCCCCTCCTCTTGCCAGTGATCAATTACTTTATGGTTGTTTCCTATTGTATGTGTCATCAAATGTCGACTTTCCCTGGCATAAAGGCCACTTCTGTGACTCTTTAGAGTAAAATGGAGCCGATCCTGACACCAGTCAATGAACTAAAGAAAAGGAGACATCATTTTGTGGTCTTGAATTTAAGCATTTCCTGTACTATCTATTCTTATTATACAATTTGAATGTCATAGTGATGTTACTATTTTTAATACATGGTGATAGATTCAGGATTTTGTTGAAACTAAAATCTCGTCAGAATCTGGAGACATCTATAGAGGTTTTACAAAAAACATCACAGGGATCAAACATGCCTATAGCATGGTCGTAGGTACTTGAGACTGCCATTTGTATACCCCAACTTTTCTTGGGAAACAGAGAAAATAATTTTATATGAGGATACGTGAGGATACTTCTCTACAGTCATCTTTCTCCAAGGTCTTTCTAGAAGGCGGCTTTGCAGTAGAGTAACCTTTTTGGATGATGTTTCTCAAGAGTGTTTCAGTGATTCTCCAGGGGTACATAGACTTCAGTCTTCCCTTGGCCAGCTGGAGTTACAGTTATTTCTCTGTGTGCCTTGATATCACTTAGCACTTTTAAAGATGAAAGTTCATATCTGTTTAAATAGTCTTGATATCACTTAGCACTTTTAAAGATGAAAGTTCATATCTGTTTAAATAGTCGTCACGATCAGTGAACACCAAGCATCTCTGCAGTTTTTTTGAGAGAGGGACTGTCTTAGTTAGGGTTTTACTGCTGTGAACAGACACCATGACCAATGCAACTTTATAAAAGACAACATTTAATTGGGGCTGGCTTACAGGCTCAGAGGTTCAGTCCATTGTCATCAAGGCAGAAACATGGAAGCATCCAGGCAGGCATGGTACAGAAGGAGCTGAGAGTTCTACATCTTCATCTGAAGGCTGCTAGTAGAAGACTGACTTCCAGGCAGCCAGGGTGAGAGTTTTAAGCCCACACCCACATTGACACACCTACTCCAACAAGGCCACACCTCCTAATGAGTTCACTTCCTGGGCCAATGATATACAAACCATCACAGGGACAGACAGCCAAATGCTCTCAACTTGATATTCGTGTTTTCAGATGGGGGGAATCTTTATTAAGTTCTGCCTGTAACTGAACATTTACTTTAGTGATGAGCGAGGCTCTAAGACACAGGCCAGAGAAGTATGCTGTGCTAATAGATACCTGTAATGTAGTCACAGTAGAACATACACACACACACAGACACAGACACACACACAAAACACACACACACACACAGAGTCACATTTGAACTCAGAATCTGAAGGAAAAAGTATCAGCTCAAGAGCACCCCAAGACCAAGGTCTCAGCACAACAAAGATTTATTTGTCTCAGAAAGATAAAGGGCAGGGAATAAGAGAAAAAGACAGAACATAGAGGATGAGAGAGAATAGAGGAAGGGAACACAAGAGAGGGGAGAAAATGGGCAAGGGAGAGAGTAAGCAGTCGTTGTTCTAGAGTGGAACAAAATGCAGCCTTAGGATAGAGAGGAGACAGACGTGGTTCATGGGCAAATGGCAGTTTATGAAGGTAAAATGGGAAATCCGTGTCAGGATGAGGTGTTTAATTTTAATTGGGCTTGCTAATTAGGTGAGCCAAAGTGGATTTTTGATTGCTGGACTTCAATACTTTGATAGCTGTACCAAAGTGGTCAGTCCCAGGAGTAGGAACTGGCTAAGTCACAGAATAGCAGACCTCAGTGGCTGGCTTTAGAAACGGAATCTATTGTTTTTTTTTTTTTTTTTTTTTTTTTTTTTTTTTTTAAGGAGGGCAGAGGTATTGGGAGGGGGAAGGAAAAGCCTGCCAGAGCCTTGGCTGCCTTGCCCAGGCTAGCCTTCGGTGTCCCTGACTGGCCTCAAACCAGCTATGAAGCCAAGGCTGGCCTTGAACATGGAAGTCTTTTTGCTCCAGCATCCTTAATACTGGGACCCATGGCATGTGCTGCCACATCTGGCTTCAGACAGGATTTCTGTTGCAGCTGCAGTCCAAGTGCAGTCGAGTTTGTAAGCCCATTTTTTGTGTCTGTAAATATAATTCTGAGGAGTGCACCAGACTACCAAAGAGGCATATGACAAGGAGAATGCTACCATTAGTGTTAACTTTTAAAGAGACAAACAAACCCTCAAGCAAAACTATCTGCTTCTTTAGACCCTGAGTTATTTCTTCTATTTCTGTTCCAGAGCATGGAGAAGTTACAGTAACTAACATTTCCATTTCCCCAGAAGATCTGGGGCCTGTGTTCTTTAATTACTTTACATTTTGTGTAACAACTCAATTTTTTCTTCCTGTGAGAGAGAACACGTTTTTTAAAAAATTGTTTTATTCATCTTTTTAATTAATTAATTAATTAATTAATTTTTTGCCAGAGGCTATGTTGGTTGCAATGCTCATCATTAGAAACCTGCTCATCAGCAGGCTTCACTGTTTGGTTTTGCCTGTGTGAGAATCTGAACTCTGCCTTGCTCATAAATTGCCTGGTCTAATGTGATTTTTGTCGTCGTTGTTGCTGCGGCTGAAGACAGCATTCTACTCTTTGAGCATTAGTGCTGTGAGGCAGGATGAATTTTGTAGAACTCTGACAGTAGAAGACCATGTGGTAAGGGTAGCGTAGGGCTTTCGTCGCCCCCCACCCGCCCCGCCCCTCCCCTCCCCACCCCGCCCCCCGGAAATGATGTTTTCTGTGTTTATGTTACTCTAGCTTGCACAGTAGCCGATTATTCTGCTTGCGGCACGGTCTTTTTGACTATGGCCAAATGAACCAATATGTCACAGTTAGGATCCTTTTCTACGCTGCTCAGTGTAAGTGAAGCTTATTGTTCTTTTCGGCTCTGTTTAGGGACGCTGGCTGTAGAACAGTATTTCTTTTCAAACTAGTTAAAAAGAAGCATCGAAAATATCCGTGTGCGTATTTCTACATATGTGCTTGCCCCGCAGAATCACTGCCTTATTCACAGTGTTGGCTAAGTGCTCACCTGGCCCCAGGCCTGAGCTGTGGACTACGCTCTCCCAGGCCGACTCTGGAGGCCGACCAGCAATGCTGGGGGTGTGATGGTCCTTGTACTCAGAGAGAAGCACTAAGAGAGGCAGGAATGTTCATCACGCAGCGGCGTCTCCTCACTGGATAAAATCAGATGCCGAGAGTGGAGGAGTTTGACAACCTGGTGA
This sequence comes from Apodemus agrarius, assembly GCA_964023405.1. Lineage (NCBI taxonomy): Eukaryota > Metazoa > Chordata > Mammalia > Rodentia > Muridae > Apodemus > Apodemus agrarius. The sequence continues at coordinate 21,660,770 of OZ030006.1, forward strand.
CCTTTTGCTCTCTGTAGGGACAGAACTCATCTAATTTCCCGGAATGATTGTTCCAGACTCTTATCTTCCTAGACCATTGCCCACCCTTATGATATATGTCACAAATACTTTATGGCCTGTTAACCTCTGTGCAGTCAGTCAGAGACTGCACTAGATTCTCGGCCTTTTAGCTATAGGACCCACCCTCATGGTCACATGAACTTTGTAAAAGAATCTATTGTATTGGACTGATTGAACTCATTGTTGCCTGGAAACCTTGTCCCAGATTGTACTGCATCTTAAGTATGCTGACAATGGACTGCTTGATATCCGACTTCCTGAAGTTGGGTTCAGGTTGAAGTCAATCTGCAGTGGGTTTTCATTCTTAGCTCTTTAAGGGGTTTGCTCCCCTTTATGACACCTGCGGGGACCCTCTTTGCAACTCCCAGGGAGATGGACCACGTGGCGTTCTCTCCTGTCTCTTCTCCCCTAAATCACACAAGAAGCTTCATGTGTGCTTCTCAGCTCCTTCCAGAGTTTGGTTTTTCCTCCCCAATTGCCCACTGCTGTAATTAAGTCTTAAGTATTTAAGAAGTAAGGAAAAGAAAAGAAGAAAAAGAATACAGAGAAAAATCAAAGAAAACAAAAGTCGTGATCAGACCTCCGTTCTCCATGGTTGTGTAAAGGATTTCTTCTAATTCGGTCTCATTACCTGTTTGGTCCTAATTACTTTTTCTGTCTCTCACGAGCCTACTGAAGATTCTCAGCTATGTCTTTTTAAGTGTTTATGAACATTCATTAATTATATAAAATAACGCATTTTCATGTATGTATATAAAATATGTTGATCATCTTCATCACCCCCTACATTCTCTTATCTGCTTTCCCTTCTGTTCCCAAGTTGTCCCCTCTGTCAAAAAAAACGGAGAGACGTCACCTAACATTTGAATTTCTGAGTCTATCTGAACTTTTAGTTAGTGCTTGTTCTCTGGTTTTTAGTTCTCTAGATCTCCCCGAGGCGCGTACAACTGTTGTCCCCAACCTCCTTAAAGCCTGTCACCACCACCTCCATGGTGCCGTCTGGAGTTCTCTCTTCCCCATGCATTTCTTGGAGACTTGCTGTCACCGACATCTCCTCGTCACCTCCCCGTGGTCAGCTGGGTGCTCAGTGACTCCCAGACTTCCTTCCCAGGGTTTTTTTTCCTTCTTTTTTCTTTTTTTCCCATCACGTTCTCAGCTACCACTCTCAGTTCCCAAATGACTCTCCGACTGATCCCTTCCTGAATGTGCCTTCCGACCCTAAGCCCTTCATAGTTTCTACATTCCCCCCAAAGCACCAAAGCACTGTTAGGATTGGTCTGGAAAAAAACCATTTCATCAAGCTCCCTGTACCCACAGCGGAAACTCAGCTATGGAGCTGTTCCTTCACTATGGTGGAATAGAGCGGCAATCTTGAGAACCAGCAAATAAGTTGGCGGGCACAGCACCTAAAATAAAAAACCTCCCCCAGTTCTTTCTATTCCCTCCTTCCCTTCCCTTCCTTTCCTGTTCTCTCTGCAGCTGCGTCCTACCAAACAGTTTAATATTAACCGGACGTGCGCAGATTCTGAATGAGTTAGGATTTAAGACCTGGCTTAATTTAGCTAATGGACACCAAACGGAATAATAATAAAAAAGAAGGAAATGCAAGGCATTTCCAAGAACACTTAGCTCTCACGGGACCTGAGCAGGGCTGCAGACGAGTTTGTAGCTCCTGGTTCCCACGTGCATGGGTTCCAGTCTTGTCTTCTCAGACCTTTTCTGACACACACGCTTAGCGTGAAGCGTGGTCACCTACACAGCTCCTAAGTTAAATGGTGGCAGGAGTGGTGGCAGAAGCCACAACCCTTCCAAACACGTGGCAATCCTCTTCTTCTGCCTTCCTTACATCTGGGGAAGTTTATTTGTTCTGCAAGACTTTTGATCTTTTTATCATCTCTTCTGAGCATCACCCTGAAAATTTTATTTTTTATTCGTTATATTCTTTATTTACATTTCAAATGATTTCCCCTTTCCTCCTCCCCGAAAGTCCCATAAGCCCTCTTCCCTCTCAATTTTAAAAATCATTCTTCATCTTCTCTCCTCCTGTGTCCTCAGGTCCTCTGCGTGTGACTCTATAAGCACTCTTTCGTATATCGTAGCATCTGGTTGCTTTTGGACTGTGAATTCATCTGGGACTGGGACAGGACTTGTTTTCTCTTTCCCTTAGAGTACTGAAAGCAGGGCGTGCATCGGATCGGTCTGTCATAAGTGCTTAAGGAATAAATCCTTGTGATTATTACCTTCCCTACACATTTGTAGCATAAAATAGAACTCGTTAGCAGATGAGGTTTTTGTGTCCCCTCACATAGAACGTCAATGTAGCATAGGCTGAAAAACCTGGGCTTTTTTAGTAGCTTTTGTTGTTGTTTGGCTGGTTGTGTCGTTGTTTTTCTTTTTCAGTTGCATCCTGGACCTGGAATTTGCTGGCCTTTTGGTCAGAGTCAAGTTCTCTAATATTTGACTGCAGAATGGAGGGTTGGCAGCTCCTTTGTCACAGAGAGTAATAGGAGCTGGTGAGGTAATATTTGTAATGTGTTTAGACCACTGTCTGCCTCTTAGTAGAACCTCAGAAAATGCTAGTTATTATTGTGAGGAAAAATTACAAGATCTGGCTACAAATTTAGCATATTTGGGAAATAGGAAAGACTATGATGAGGTATTTGACCTACTTTAATGGCATTTTTTTCTTTTTTCTTTTCTTTTCTTTTCTTTTCTTTTCTTTCCTTTCCTTTTCTTTTCTTTTCTTTTCTTTTCTTTTTCTTTTTTCGTGACAATCCAAGTGAGATTTGGGGTTGAGAGAGTAATAATTCTAGGAAGGCACTTGATGAAGCCCTGTCGTCTGTCACAGTGACAAGAATTTCACATATGTCAATCACTCTGGAGGGTTTCTTGGATACAGGCCCAACAGGCTCCGGAAGGAGTCCAAAGATGAGAAGTCCGTGAATGGGCCAGATTATGAAATGCAACCAAGTTCTTTCACCGTTCTTAGCTATTGCCATTCCTTTTGAAGTGCAAATGAAGTGCAGACTTCCTTATTTGCAAAGAGACTGTGGGTTCCAAGGCTTACTCACATTCCCTTATTTGCCAGTTAGCTTTATTTTTCAAGCGTGTGTTTGCAACCCTCACCTTCTAAACAAGGTCACCCCATTCAGTCCTGAGAGTCTCTTACCATCTCCCAGGTCTCTGGTTCTTTCTAGAGGTTCCCCTCACCCCGGGGGCAGCATATTTCGATTCATTCTTCTGGCCCGTTGGGCTTCTCTTCTGTTTCCCTCTCCATACCTAATCCTGTTCCCCCCATGCCATCCCAGGTCCCTCCCGCCATCTGCTTCCTGGGAATATTTTGCTCCCCTTTCTAAGTGGGATTGAAGAATCCTCACTTGGGTCTTACTGCTTGTTGAACTTCTTAAGGTCTATGGGTCGTATCCTAGGTTTCTGCACTTTTTGGCTAATATCTACTTATCAGTGAGTACATACCATGCATGTCCTTTTGGGTCTGGGTTACCTCACTCAGGATATTTTCTAGTTTCATGCATTTGCTTGCAAAATTCACAATGTCCTCATTTTTAATAGCTGAATAGTATTCCATTGTGTAAATGTACCACATTTTCTGTATTCATCATTCCATTGAGGAACATCTGGGTTGTTTCTATCTTCTGGCTATTATAAATAAGGCTACTATGAATGTAGTGGGGCGCATGTCCCTGTGGTATGGTGGGGGATCTTTTGGGTATAAGCCCAAGAGTAGTATAGCTGGGTCTTCAGATAGAACTATTTCCATTTTTCTGAGGAACTGGTAGATTGATTTCCAAAGTGGTTTTGCCAGCTTACAATCCCACCAGCAAGTGTCCTTCTTTCTCTACATCCTCACCAGCATGTGCTGTCAACTGGGTTTTTGATTTTAGCTATTCTCACTGGTGTAAGTTGGAATCTCAAGGTCATTTTGATTTGAATTTCCCTGATGACTAAGGACTTTGAACATTTCTTTAAGTGCTTGGCCACTTGAGATTCTTCTGTTGTGAATTCTCTGCTTATCTCTGTATCCCATTTTTAAAAATCAGGTTATTATTATTATTATTATTATTATTATTATTATTATTTTGCAGGTTAACTTCTTTGATTCTTTCATATTTTGGATATTTGTCCTCTATCAAATATAGGGTTAGTGAAGATTTTTTCCCCCAATTTGTAAGTTGCCAATTTGTCCTGTTGACAGTATGCTTTTTCAGACTGGAGTTTTTTAGTCTCATGAAGTCCCATTTATAAATTGTTGATCTTAGAGACTGAGCTATTGGTGTTGTGTTCAGGAAATTTCCCCCTGTGCCAATGAATTTGATGCTTTTTCCCACTTTCTCTTCTATTAGATTCACTGTATCTGGTTTTATGCCAGTCTTTGATTCTCTTGGGCTTGAGCTTTGTGCAAGGTGATAAATATGGATCTATTTTCATTCTTCTACATACAGACAGCCAGTTAGACCAGCACCATTTATTGAAGATGTTTTCTTTTTTTCCACTGTACATTTTTGGCTTCTTTTTCAAAGATCAAGTGTCCATAGGTATATGGATTTATTTCCGGGTCTTTGATTCTCTCCCATTGGTCGACTTCTCTGTCTGTGTACCAATACCACACAGTCTTTATCACTACTGCTTTGTAGTACAGTTTGAGGTTAGGAATGGTGATTCCCCCATAATTTTTTATTGTTGAGAATTGTTTTCACTATCCTGAATTTTTTTATGAAGTTGAGAATTGTTCTTTAGATGTCTGTGAAGAATTGTGTTGGAATTTTGATGGAGATTGCCTTGAATCTGGAGATTGCTTTTGGTAAGATGGCCATTTTCACTATTGTAATCCTACCAATCCATGAGCATGGGAAATCTTTCCATCTTCTGTGGTCATCTTTGATTTGTTTCTTCAGGGATTTGATGTTCTTGTCATACAGATCTTCCACTTGCATGGTACGAGTTCCACCAAGATATTTCATACTATTTGTGGCTATTGTGAAGGGTGTTGATTCCCTAATTTCTTTCAGCCTGTTTATCATTTGTATAAAGGAAGGCTACTGATTTGTTTGAGTTAATTTTATATCCTGCCACTTTGCTGAAGTTTTTTTTTATTATCTATAGGTGTTCTCTGGTAGAATTTTGGGGTAATGTATGTGTACTATCATATCATCTGCAAATGGTGATAGTTTGACTTCTTTTTTTCCTTGAAATGTCTATTTTCTATATTCATCTAGAACCTTATTTGGTGCTAGATTAAATCAATGTCACAAAGTATACTTTAATTTGTGTTTTTAGTTTTACCAGGTTAGTCCATTGAAGGTGTGTGGATACAGGTATTAGAATAGTTAGCTTTTTATTTTAGATGTATATTGGGCTTTTCATGTAATTAGTTACTTGGTAATCAAGAGGGATAAGAAGGGAATAAAGTGTTGTGCTTGAATAAAGGAGATTTCAAGACTAGAATTAAGTACAAGATGTTAAAGGCAATATTCAATGACTGAATAGAAAAGCCTAAAGTTAGATTTTTATAAATAAGTCTTTCAAGAAGTCACCTAGCTATTCCTAGCAAAATGTATAGCCCGGGTAGTAGGATAAGAACAGGAAGGAATACGTGCACTATGGTAATTGAAAGCTACAACAACCCCATCTACGGAATGACTGGAAATAGATTCTCATGACACATTAAGCACAGAGGGGAAGCTTGAGTGACTTTTAAGGGCACAAACATTCAAAGATAAGAAAGCACAGTCATGTGCAGCATTCTTCATTAAAGACTTGCTGGGTGAACTAGACGTGTGCCGCTCAAGGTCAACGAGAGACACACGTTAAAGGAACTGCTACATTAGTGTTCACCGAGGCCACGCTCTCCAACTTCACCCAATTTAAAAGAGGCACCCAAGTAAAATCTCCTCGTTCTTTCACTTGATCAAAGTGCAATGAAGCAGAAATGGTTGATCAGGTCTTCCGTGCCTGCCTTCCCCGCCCTTTAGTCAAGTTCTTTATAGTCATTTTTAAGACGTGTGACGGCTGCACGCTAAGTCAAGGAGTTTCTGCACAAAATTGCGGAATTAGTAAAAATAATTGTCTGTTTCTGGATGATGTTAGTTAGGGAGACATTACTATTGGTAAAGTGGAGAGATGCTTGGAAACTTCTGATTAGATGAGAGAGTAAGAGGGGCACTATTTGCGTTTCTGCCGATCAGTCCACACACGTGCAAAAAGCAGGAGGGCGAGATGGGAGAGATAGATGAACATTTAAATAAATATTTCTTATAAGCAATAAATGTGATTGATACCTCTTTGTAATTATTTTGGTTCAAATGAAGCCTAAGAAGAAATTCAAAAGAACTTGAACAATTTCGTAAATATTTTATTCTATTTTTGCCTGCATTAGCAGTTTGCCTGCACTAATGTAACTAACTGTACAGCATGCATACCTGGTACCTGAAGAGGCCAGAAAGGGGTTCCAGACCCCCTTGGACTGGAGTTACAGGTAGATGTAAGCCACCACATGGGAGCCTGGAACTGAACCATTATCCTTTTCGAGAATGGCAAATCCTCTTGGCCACTGAACATTCTTAATCTTTATCCCCATTCATAGTCCTGAGCAACTGCTACTTTCTATCCTCAAAGTTCTTGTTTAATGCTGTCCTGCGAGGTCTCTAACTTATCAAGCGTGGGCATCCAAGAGTAGAGTTAACTTCAGAAATATAAGAAATGCACATCAAGACTAATGCTGGAATTTCCTGATGTACAGCTGGCACAAACGTTGAAGTGAACCCCGCTTCAAGTGATTTATGTGGCGTAAGTATCACTTATCATAGAAAAACATACTTGATGTAGTCTCCATTGAAATCCCTCCAACCTGTTTCATTCTTCTTTGTCAAGCACTAATTTAGATGCTGCACCATAAGCTGACTTAATCACAAATTGGATAAAAGAGCGTGTGTGTGCGTGCGTGCGTGCGTGCGTGCGTGCGTGCGTGCGTGCGTGTGTGTGTGTGTGTGTGTGTGTTATGATTTTTATGACAGGGCTTGAAGGAGGCTCTTCACAGGTATCTAGAGATTAATAATCCTTCCTTGATCCAGCTTCATGCCTCCTATGTACACAACAGTCAAGAGAGCATCAGGTCCAAGGAAACTCTTTTTTTCTAGGCAAGAGCATTGGTCCCCATGTTCTGTACTGAGGACAATGGAATAGCCAGGAACCCGACTGGTGATCAGGGTGCTCTGCAAATCTCCAAGTAGGTTTGAAGAGTAGCCTCTGTCTCTTTTCATACTAAAAGAAGTTTGACTACGGGGTAGGATTGGCTGAAGAACATCTGGAAATGAGACGCACATATTTTCTCTCTGTAATTGTCTAATTATAAGACTTGATTATATGCTGTTTTTTCAAGAAGGTCAAGACAGTGAAGATAATATTCATGCCAATATTTTAATAAACTGAAATACCAGAGAGTGGAAAATAACACAGTGAATGCTATTAGATGTGCTATTATGAGTTGTGTATGAGTTTTGTTTACATCTGGGTGTGGGTGTGGGTTTTGTAAATTGATGTCTGTGTTCATAGGGAAATTTACTTCTTACCAAGAGTCACTAAGAAAAAGGTTAGATTCCACTGAGGTCAACACCGCTTGTTTCTAATTTTTACAGCCAACTTTCCCAAGATATTAGCTAATATCTGGATATAAATAAACCATATTTATATCTTTTCCAGAATTTTGTTCCCAAAATAATTCTTATTAGCTCAAGCTAGTAGACTGGCAGTCATTATGTAGGGATAATAATTCCCTACACCAAGCTGTGAGTACTTACCATACTGTGCAATCTTGCCCTAAGAGTATCAATGTTTATTACAGTGCTTTGGTTCGCAAATATTCCCACCCTTGTTTTACAGAAGGAAACATGCGACCCTAAGAACGGAAGTGAATTGTGTCAAGCTGGGCTGTTGCCAGTCAGGATTTAAACTCCCACATCTAGTTTCATCAGAGTTCTGAACCCTGACAGTTCCACCATGAGACGAACAGAAGCAATTTTGAAAACAGAAATACCTACATTTCTAATGCCAAACTGGTCAGTTGGTAATACCTGGCTCAAATCTGCTTGCACTAATATTACCTGAGCTCTCTGTAGTGCTTCCGTGTAGGAGGTATTTGCCTCCTCCCTCATGGTCATTGGCATGACAGAGAAATTACCGTAAGTTGTGTTCCAAGCCAGGCTCTGAGTCCCACCCTTGTATGAAGAACAACATACATGAGTGCCAGAGTGTCTAGTGACTAAGTTGACTTTCAGCTTAAATTCTCAGGTGTTTGAAATGGGATCTTGTCAGTGACTATGGCATGCTTTTAACGGAAGATAGGTGATGGCTATCTATGCCTCTTTCAGCACTTTACTGTCTCCTGAGTTAAAAGGAAGGAAGGAATGAAGGAAAGAAGAAAAGAAACAACAAGAAGGCAAGGTGAGTTAGAGTTAAAAAGAAAGTAATTGGCACTATTTACCTCTGATATCAGCATGAGTCTGAAAAATAAATTTGTATGGTTTCATAGATTATACTATGTCCTATAACTATCCTTGGAACTTACTAATTCTTGTTGTCCTAAGAGGTTTTGGGGCGGGGGAGGGGGAGAAAACGGGCAGTTTAATTGATGAGCATGAGACGATTCCAATGGTCAGGTACATGGTCGGGACAGGACCGGAACCCAGGCTCTATGTGTCTCCTCCGGCCTTGTGGGCACAAACTTTTCCTGCAGTTTCTTCCACATGCTCTCATTCGTCTCTTGAAACTCTTCCAAAGTGTCTGCAGACAGGATCAGCTTGTACCCTTCCACGGACAGGCCACTGAAGCTGATGTCTCTGGGGCGAGGGTACCTGAGCTTGTAGGCGTTTGAAAGCAGCTGTGCCCAGCTCTGCTCCATTGATCACAGGCCTCAGCTTCTGCAGTCTGGGTGTTGTCTCCCTCTGCCTGTGTTACCTGCTGCTTCAGGGAAGCCCCCAAGTCCCGCCTGTGTGGTCTCCACAGAGCTCCACAGAACTTAAGGAAACACCAGTTGCAGAGAGCAGCCTTCTCGGGCCCAGCTTCCCTAAGAGACTTCTAATTGCCAATGTCTGTTACAATGGCTGGCCTCTTGCCATCCTGGGGAAGCCTTCCAGTGCCTTAGAGTTCATGTAGAAATAGCTGAAGGGTTGGGTGGATTAATTCTGAATTCCCTTATTAGATTATGCTTAAGTCACTCAGTATGTCAGGTGGTGGTAGCTACCAACGAGTCATACATTTTGCCTTGTTCATGCACAATTGCAGATTCATAACTGCACAGTGTAGCCTGGTTGGAGTGGCTTGTATTGTCCTTGGTTAATTAGCAGACAAAACCCAATCAGAGTATGGGAAAGTATTTGCTGATTAAGTTTTTGTTTGTTTTTCTTTTGGGTTCCGGGAGTCTAAGCCAGCAGTACATGACCTGTGGGTTGTGACCCCTTTGAAGGGGTGGGGTGGGGGTGGGGGTGGGGGTGGGGGTGGGAGTGGTGGGGTGGTGGGAAAGGGTGGGTGGGTGGGGGTGGGGTGGAGTGGGGTGTCGCATATCAGATATCATATGCATATCACACAGTTTACAATACGATTCATAACAGTAGTGAAATTATAGTTATGGAATAGCAACAAAACCTAACTTTATGGTTAGAGGTCACTACAGCATGAAAAACTATTAAAGAATTAGGCAGTTAGGAAGATTGGGAAGCACTGGTCTAAGCCACTCTGTTGGAAGATGAGAGATGACATGAGTGAGTATTTCTCATTAAAATACCCCAGGCCAATCATTCTTGGATAGTGAAGAGTAATCAGACCTACCAGGGTTCCCAACTGAAAGCAGAGCTCTCCAGAGCAGGCCCAGACAGAGTACCTGATGGCTCACAGAAGCTGGAGAGGCTGTACACGTTGGTTTGATTTTAGTCACTAAGTGTTTGTTACACAACAAAACCTAGAATGCTTGCTTAATGTTTTTCATTGGCTGCCTTCCCTTCTTTGTATCCTTTCCTACTCTATTATTGGAGCTTCCTGAACCTCTGTTAATATTTACTTAAACTCTTACTCAGGAGCTATTTAGTAAAACATACCAACTGTAGGTTGTTAAGGGACTTTAAATAAGCAGAGAAAAACTACCCCGGTGTCCATTGGAATAGCCCATCACAGCCAGCTTGTACAGTCTCACTGGGTAGAATGTTCTTCCAACTGTCCCGGCATCAAGTGCAGAGCATTGGCTTTGCTTTCCACATCGTGACAGTAAACTTTTAGGTCTCGGGGAATTCATCCCCCAGATCAGTTGAAGTGACGCTGATCACATTCCTCTCTGCAACAAACGAGACAGAAATGAGGACTGAGGTTTTTTTTTTTTTTTTTGGTTTTTCGAGACAGGGTTTCTCTGTGTAGTCCTGGCTGTCCTGGAGCTCACTCTGAAGACCAGGCTGGCCTCGAACTCAGAAATCCGCCTGCCTCTGCCTCCCAAGTGCTGGGATTAAAGGCGTGCGCCACCACCGCCCGGCTAAATGTATTATATACATTATATATATATACACACATACATATTATGATATTTATACACACATATATATTATGATATATATATTAAGGATGGTTGTGAGCCATCATGTGGTTGCTGGGATTTGAACTCAGGACCTCAGGAAGAGGAGTTAGTGCTCTTAACCGCTGAGCCATCTCTCCAGCCCGAGGACTGAGTTTTTAATCTTAGCCATTCTGACTGGTGTGAGGTGAAATCTCAGGGTTGTTTTGATTTGCATTTCTCTAATGACTAATGATGTTGAACATTTTTTAAGGTGTTTGTTTAGCTCTGTACCCCATTTTTTGATAGGGTTATTTGGTTTTCTGGGGTCTAACTTCTTGAGTTCTTTGTATACATTGGATATTAGCCCTCTGTCAGATGTAGGGTTGCTGAAGATCTTTTCCCAGTTTGTTGGTTGCCGATTTTTCCTTTTGACAGTGTCTTTTGCCTTACAGAAACTTTGTAATCTTATGAGGTCCCATTTGTCTATTCTTGCTCTTAGAGCATAAGAAATTGGTGTTCTGTTCAGGAACTTTTCCCCTGAGCCAATGTCCTCCAGGGTCTTCCCCAGTTTCTTTTCTATTAGTTTTAGTGTATCTGGTTTTATGTGGAGGTCCTTGATCCACTTGGAGTTAAGCTTAGTACAAGGAGATAAGAGTGGATCAATTCTCATTCTTCTGCATGTTGACTTCCAGTTGAGCCAGCACCATTTGTTGAAAAGGCTATCTTTTTTCCACTGGATGTTTTCAGCTCCTTTGTCGAAGATCAATTGGCCATATATGTGTGGGTTCACTTCTGGGTCTTCGATCCTATTCCATTGATCCACCTCCCTGTCACTGTACCAATACCATGCAGTTTTTAACACTACTGCTCTGGAATATTGCTTGAGGTCTGGGATATTGATTCCCCCAGAAGATCATTTACTGTTGATGATAGTTTTAGCTATCCTGGGTTTTTTGTTATTCCAGATGAATTTGAGAATTGCTCTTTCTAACTCTATGAAGAACATCAGGTGTTGGCGAGGATGTGGAGAAAGAGGAACACTCCTACACTGCTGGTGGGACTGCAAGCTGGTACAACCACTCTAGAAATCAGTCTGGTGGTTGCTCAGAAAACTGGATATGATACTTCGGGAGGACCCAGCCATACCCCTCCTGGGCATATACCCAGAAGACTCCCCAGCATGCAATAAGGATACATGCTCCACCAAGTTCACATAAGCCTTATTTATAATAGCCAGAAGCTGGAAAGAACCCACATGTCCCTCAACGGAGGAATGGATACAAAAACTGTGGTATATATACACAATGGAGTACTATTCAGCCATTAGAAACAATGAATTCATGAAATTCTTAGAGAAATGGATGGAGCTGGAGAGCATCATACTAAGTGAGGTAACCCAGTCTCAAAAGAATACCCATGGTAGGCTCTCACTGATAAATGGATATTAGCCTAGAATCTTGGGACACCAAAGACACAATCCACATACCAAATGATGTCTGACAAGAAGAAAGGAGTGGACACTGGTGCTGGAAAGGATCAAAGCATCAGTGTAGGGGAATACCAGAACAGGGAAGTGGGAAGGGGTGGATGGGGAAACAGGCAGAGGGAAAAGGGCATGTGGGACCTTTGGGGGCGGGGAACCAGAAAAAGGGAAATGAAATGTAAATAATAGAATATATCCAATAAAAAACAAGAGAGAATCTGCCTTGGGTACAATGTGCAATTTACCACTTCAAGGATCCTTCCAAATTCTAAATAATAACAAGAGAATGCCTATTCAAAAAAAAAAAAAAAAAAAAGAAAGAAAGAAAAAGAAAGAAATGAGGACTGAGCCAGGGGAACGCCTTTCTGCTTCAATTGATTTATGCTCGATGTGATTTGAATGAAATCATAAACTTAGCAGTGGCTTTATGAGTCAAAAGACTCAATTTCCTTTAGATTTTCCCTCTCTACGTAGCAAATATATACTACATATGCTGTATGATAGCTGGGCTAGGGGAAATCCATAAGTTTACCATGTAAAACTGGAAAAAAAGGCTGATTTTTGGTATGATCGTGAGACGCAGAAAATAAATTTGGGAATAGTCAAAGTTGTGATAGGGAGAAATAAAAGAAAAGTTTTTATATTTTTGGTCATGTATAACCCCTAAGTTTTAGGTCTTTATAAATAATTATTTGATAGGAATAAGATTTTAAATATGAAATGTCTTCCAAATTTTTATTTGTGAACCACCTGTGAAGTTGTTATATAAATATAGTAGTGCCCGTCTTAAAATACTTATTACTGTATACCAGAAATTAGTGGTACCTTAATACTCAAAAACAGCCTTGCGTGCCACCTCAGAAGGCATCATTACCAGCATCTTTCTGGTCTTCCTTGTATATTCTATCAGCATCCTTCTGTAGACAACTCCATGTGTGTTTCTTGGACTATTAATATTACTTTGTTTCGCCCTTATAGCCCTCTGACACTGCTTCATTGTAAAGGTGGTTGTTATTTATTATCACGTCAAGGTGGCAAGACAGGACCGTATCTTTGCGAAGTATCACACAAACCATTCCCTGCCATGGCATAAATAGATGCTTTTCTCTTCAGTTTTCTGCACATAAAGGCCATACTCCTTAACGTATAGAGCTGAAATACATAGCATTTTATTAAATGGTAATATGCATTCATTATGGATGATTTGGGAGTACAGGTATAAATATACTCAAACAAAAATTATATATAATTCACACACTTAAGGGCAATCTAATAACATTCATTATATTACCCTCTGGACTTCTTTTGAATACAAATACATATTTATTTAAAATAAATTTGCATTGTGATATATTAAAAGTAGAATACATTTTAAATTGAAGACTATACTATAATTACTTCCAGCCTCCTAAATATTTTCACATCATATTAATGGCTCCATTGTACCTCTTTGCAAGTTTGTTCACAGCTAGTTCTACTCAGCTCCTATTGTGAGACATTTATGTCATCTCCAATTTTTCATGATTATAATTGCATGCAAACCTAACATTCTTCTAACGGAATCTGTTTGCACATCTATGATTAGTGTCTTTTTAGAAAACCCAGAAGTAAAACTACTAGGTTGGAAAATAGAACATTTTAAAGACTTCTGATATACATTTTTTCCATCAGAAATTACAATCATTTTTTTATTCTCTAAGAATGCATCTTTCATATTTTTGTTGCTTTGTGAAACAACTCAATTTGTATGATCCTCAAACTAGTTAGAATACAGCTCTATCTATCTACCTGCCTTAACACCCATTTGTTCAAAGGTACTTTGGGTGTGGTGGGTAGGCGTGGCAGGAGAAGCACTTGGTCTTGTGGGGCATGGGTGCTTCTGTTGTATCCTCATCATATTTGTTTAGAGATCATATTCTTAGAGACCAGTTCACCATTACTGTTGAAAATCCAAATGACAGTTGAACAACTGATTTGGTAGATTCCGTTGTTAACAAGTGGGTTTGGAAAGTTAGAAAATGCACAGACATAACTTAATGTGTGAAAAGTTGCCCTTCCTTTTGATCCTATGGGAAACTAGTTTGTAGGTGGGGTGAGATTAGGGAATGAGACAGATTCGAACCCTCCCCCCACCACATATTGTAGTTGTGAGCGAATACACTTAGTGAAGGTGTATTTTTTGGAAAAATAGACTGAGGTTAGACAGACCACTGACAGGCAGACAGGGAAAGGAGTCTCTGGATAGAGTAATGTACTTTTTACCTAGCCATTAAGATGGCTGGCTGACTGTTGCTTTTCTCTTTTCCAGTCAAAGATTTGGGTCTCCTCCTTTTTGAGCTTGTCTCCATGTGCTCTGTCTGTCTGTCTGCCTGTCTGTCTCTGTGTCTGTCTGTCTGTGTGTATGTCTGTCTGTCTCTCTCTGTTCATATGTGTGTGTGTGTGTGTGTGTGTGTGTGTGTGTATAATTCTTATTTTAATCGCTTAAATGAGTACTAAGACTAAGCTTTCCCTGCTTTTGTATTTTTCTAATTGGTGGAGAAAAACAAGCCATTTCTGCAACCTTAGATAAACTCATCACAACACATTCAAAACCGTTTAACAATGGAAAGAGATAATAAAGAAAATAAACTACACTGTCAGTGTGGCTGCTTCAGGATAGCGAACCAGTCTGTCTTCTTTGCCCTCTGCCCATGTCTACCCTACCTCTCCTGCTCCCAAGCTCGGGAAGACCCCTATTACTCCTCAGTGCTGTGCTGCCTTAGCTGCTGCCATTAAAACCATTCCACTCAGTGTCTCACAGATTCTCTTCCCTTTTATATAAGCTGGGATGCCGTGGTGCCTTGTCCATAGCGAGTGTATGTGAGAATACACTGGAGTGGGAGAAAGAACCCTGTGCACTGGAGCTGCCCCAGGACCCTTCCCCTAGGAATGTGTCTCTACTACTGCATAGCCCCAGATAGGGATGAAACCACTGTCACCACTTTAAATTTTCACATGGCACTTGCAAACAGAAATGTCTCTGTCTTAAATTTCAGGCAATCGTTGTTTTGTTTTATCCAATGAATAAAGTGAGAACTTTCTATGCATCATTTACTTCTAAGTCTACAATCAACAAAATCATGCAAGTTCATGACCATAATTGAAACTGTAATCCTGTGGGGGGTAACAGACAATTGGCAAATACGAAACAGTTTTACAATGTAAGTGCCAAGAAAAATTAACTGAAATATGAAGATAAAATAGGATTATTGTTTTCCTAGGTAGGAGTTCAGGGAAAGCTTTTCCAAGGACATGGACTGAATGGAAAGTATCTGGACTCTAAAGCTATTTGTAGGCTATATAAATGTTCAGTAGGGATCTGTAAATGCAAAGACTGGGAAGTAGTTGTGTGTTTGAGGGGGGAAAGCAAGCAGTATATGTGCATGGGATTGAGTGAAGAGGAGAGTCCACACAGATGAGGTAGGAGGTAGCCAAGGGCAGGTCAGTTAGACAGCATTGGGTCCAGCCAATGAAAAGACTGGATTCAATTTGAAATATACTGGGAAGCTCTGATTGGCTTTTAGAGAGGGTTGTATTTATATATTTCGGGGACACACACACACACACACACACACACACACCAGATATATGTGTGTAGCAACAATTAAAGAAATAAGAGGCCATGAATCTGATAGCAAGTGGTGACTGGGGGAATATAAAAGGGAAAGAGGTGACATTGCTTCTGGCTTATCAGTTGAGGATACAGACTTTTCCCACTTCCATGATTTCGTGGTCCTAGTCCAGAATTGGGACAGGTAGATTTTTTTTCCTCTTTAAGTTTTCTTTTGATTTTTTTTTTAGGAAGAATTAACATGTTTGGAGCTTAATAAAACACTTCAGAGAGGACACAGGGGCAGTTTTAATTCTTTTGGTTTCATATAACAGAATCCTATTTAGACGGTACTGACCAACTTCTTTGGCTTTTTAAAAAAAATAATTATCAATTAAAAAAAAAACTCTGGGTATATACCCAGAGGATTCCCCTGCATGCAATAAGGACACATGCTCCACTATGTTCATAGCAACCTTATTTATAATAGCCAGAAGCTGGAAAGAACCTAGATGTCCCTCAAGGAGGAATGGATACAGAAAATGTCGTATATTTACACAATGGAATACTACTCAGTAATTAAAAACAATGGATTCATGAAATTCTTAGGCAAATGGTTGGAACTGGAAAATATCATCCTAAGTGAGGTAACCCAATCACAAAAGAATACACATGGAATGCAGTCACTGATAAGTGGATATTAATTAGCCCAGAAGTTCTGAATACTCAAGACACAATTAACATGTCAAATGATTCCCAAGAAGAAGGAAGGAGAGGGCTCTGGTCCTGGAAAGGCTTGATGAAGCATTGTGGGGGAGTAGCAGGACAGAGAAATGGGATGGGGGTGATTGAGGTATGGGCGGAGGAAAGAGGGCTTATGGGAGGGGGGAACCTGGAAAGGGAAAATCATTTGGAATGTAAACAAAGAATATAAGGAAAAATAAAAACTCAAGGGAGCTACATCTGGGCCCCAGGAAGCGTAGATGTTGTAAGGCTCAGCAGACATGTGTGGTTTCTTTTCTGTAGTGTCCCATTCTTGAGATCAAGAGTCTCTGAGTCCTTGATTCAAATATCCAGATTATTGAGTGAAGGAATGTGAGAGACTCAGTTTAATCTAGGTGTTCTCAAGGGAGAAATCACAGCAGGAGCATGCCTGCACGGAGAGGTCAGTGCGTTAAGAGAACAGGTTCTGATGGCAAGGTTGCAAAGGTGTGGAATGGTTGAGGTAGACACTGGCTACATCATTGTGCTGGGTGAAACGTTTCGCCAATAGTGACCAGAGCACCGAAGCAGGGGCTTCTGGGTAGGAGCCCCGTGTCTGCGTCTGCTCTCTTCAGCCTGAAAGTTGATCTCCCAGGCATTTTGGTTGCAGAGTCCTTCCCAGCAGAGGCTGGTTTTATCTCTTTTATTGCAACTCTTCACACAAAATAGAAGAGAATATTTATGGTGTTTAATTTTGCTTCAGGCTCTGTCCTCCGCGATCCCGAGGCTGTCCTGCAATGATCTAAAATTACAGGTTCTGTTTTGCATTCTTAAAAGATTTCCTGATAACTTGGCAGGCGCATACAACTTTATTGTGAAGAAAATTTCCCTTGTGTTCACATGCGATGGCGTGCCAAGAGCATGGAATTTGGAGTTAGGAAACCATATTAATTTTAGCATCTGGAAGGGTTGGAGTTGGAGCCTGTGACTGGGCGACTTGTGTGGGAGTGTTCTGGGGATCGTGGCCAGGCAGGGGAAGAAGCTAAACTTTCTTACAATAAGGTCTTTCAATAAGGTCTCCAGTTGCCAGGGCTTTGCCTGTCTGTCCGGGGTGGGCAGGGAGAGGAACGATCTGGTTGTCTCATGCATTTGTTTCGAAAGCTTCAGTTTCTACCGTGCTCTACATACTAGCTTATGTGTGGGCGAGTCCCCCAATTCCCATGAGTCACAATGTTCTCATTTCCAAAATCGCCGAGCCAAACTAGATCATCAAACTTCATTTAAAACGTGGCTCTAAATAGGCAGGGTTTTGAGCATGCCAAAGATCTACTTATGCTACATTGCTTAGTTCTCTGCGTATCTCTGACAGATACCTGCTGCAGGTCAGCTTTCTTGAGGGGAAGAAAGATCTTTGAAGAGATAAAGGTAGTTTGAGGTATACAGAGAAGAAGTACAGAAAATGCAGGCTTGGTTTCCTCATGATAAGACTTTTGAGTTCATTTTTAATGAATTGGATATTTTATTTGTCTACATTTCAAATATCATCCCCTTTCATGGTTTCCCCTCTGCAAAACACCTATCCCATCCACCCCTTACCCTGCTTCTATGAGGGTGCTCCTCCACCCACCCACCCACCCACTTTTGCCTCATTGCCCAAGCATTCCTCTACACTGGGGCATTAAGCCTTTACAGGACTGAGGGCCTTCTCTCCCATTGATAAGGCACATTCAGCTCCTTCAGTCCTTCCCCTAACTTCTCCACTGGGGTCCCTGTGCTCAGTCTGATGGTTGGCTGTGAGCATCTGCATATGTGTTGGTCAGGATCTGGCACAGCCTCTCAGGAGACAGCTATATCAGGCTCCTGTCAGCAAGCACTTCTTGGCATCCACAATAGTGTCTGCATTTGGTCTGCATGTGAGATGGATCCCCAGGTGGGGCAGTCTCTGGATGGTCTTTCCTTTGGTCTCTGTTCTGTTCTTTGTCCCTGTATTTCTTTAGACAGGAACAATTCTGGGTTAAAATTTTGGGGATGGGTGGGTGGCCCCATCCCTCAAACAGTGGGTCATTCCTAACCTCTGGATATGGTCTTGACAGGTTCTCTTTCCCCTTTGTGGGGTATTCCAACTAATGTCATCTCCGTGGGGTCATGGGAGGCTTTTACTTTCCTGGAATCTGAGACTTTCTGGTTGCTACCCCCAGTTTCCCATCCCCTATTGCTACACACCTCTGTTCAATTTTCTGACCCTCTGTACATCTCCTCCCATACCTTATTTTTCACCTCTTTTTCTGTTCCCCTTCTTCTCTTCTTCCTAAGTCCCTCCCACCCTCTACTTCCCTTGATTATATGCTTTATATATTATATACTATATATATATATATATATATATATATATATATATATACTTCTAAGTAGGACTGAAGTATCCACTCTGGTTTTCCTTCCTCTTGAGCTTCATGTGGTCCCTGAGTTGTATCGTGGGTATTCTACACTCTTTGCCTAATATCCACTTATCAGCGAGTATATACCATGTGTGTTCTTTTGTGAGTTACCTCACTCAGGATGATATTTTCTAATTCTATCCATTTGCCCAAGAATTTCTGGAAGTCAATGTTTTTTAATAGCTGAGTCATATTCCATTGTGTAAATGTACTGCTTTTCTGTATCCATTCCTCTGTTGAAGGACATCTGGGTTGCTTCCAGCTTCTGGCTATCGCATAGATGGCTGCTATGAACATAATGGATCATGTGTCCTTGTTATCTGTTGGAGAATCTTCTGGGTATATGCTCAGGAGTGGTATAGCTGGGTCCTCAGGTAACATCGGGTCCAATTTTCTGAGGAACCAATGGAATGATTTCCAGAGTGATTTTGCGAGTTGCAATCCCACCAGCAATGGAGGGGTGTCCCTCTTTCTCTACATCCTTGCCAGCATCTGCTGTCACCTGAGTTTTTGATATTAGCCATTCTGACTGGTGTGAGGTGGAATCTTAGGATTGTTTTGATTTGCATTTCCCTGATGACTAAGAATGTTGAACATTTCTTTAGTGGCTTCTTGGCCGTTCTATATTTCTCAGTTGAGAATTCTCCATTGATAGGGTTATTTGGTTCTCTGGAGTATAATTTATTGTGTGAGGTATAATATGTACTCTGAGATTTAGTAAAGTTTCCTTTATGAATGTTGGTGCCCTTGCATTTAGAGCATAGATGTTCAGAATTCAGAGTTTATCTCGGTGGATTTTTCCTTTGATGAGTACGAAGTGTCCTTCTCCATCCTTTTTGCTAACTCTTGGTTGAAACTCTATTTCATTGACTATTAGAATGGCTACTCCAGATTATTTCTTCAGACCATTTGCTTGGAAAAATTTTCCAGCCTTTTACTCTGAGGTAGTGTCTGTCTTTGTCACTGAGGTGCATTTCCTGCATGCAGCAGAATGCTGGTTCCTGATTACATATCCAGTCTATGTCTTTTTATTGGGGAATTGAGTCCATTGATGTCACAGAGATATTAAGGAAAAGTGATTGTTGCTTCCTATTATTTTTGTTGTTAGAGGTCGAATTATGTTTGTGTGACTATCTTCTTTTCTATTTGTTGAAAGAAGATTGCTTTCTTGCTTTTTCTGGTGTGTAGTTTCCTTTCTTGTATTGGCATTTTCCATCTATTATCCTTTGTAATGCTAGATTTGTAGAAAGATATTGAGTAAATTTGTTTTTGTCATGGAATATCTTGGTTTCTCCATCTATGTTAATTGAGAGTTTGGCTGGGTATAGTAGCCTGGACTGGCATTTGTGTTCTTTAGGATCTGTATGAGGTCTGCCCAGGATCTCTGGCTTTTAGATTCTCTGTAGAGAAGTCAGGTGTAATTCTCATAGGCCTGCCTTTATGTGTTACTTGACCTTTTCCCTTTACTGCTTTTTATATTCTCTCATTATTTTATGCATTTGGTGTTTTGATTATTATGTAATAGGAAGAATTTCTTTTCTGGTCTCGTCTATTTGGAGTTCTGTAGCTTCTTGTATGTTCATGGGCATCTCTTTCATTAGGTTAGGGAAGTTTTCTTCCATAATATTGTTGAAGATATTCACTGGCTCTTAAAGTTGTAAATCTTCACTCTCTTCTCTACCTATAATCCTTAGGTTTGGTCTTATTGTGTCCTGAACTTCCCTGATGTTTTGGGTTAGGAGCTTTTTGCATTTTCTTTGACTGTTGTGTCAATGTTTTCTATGGTATCTTCTGCCCCTGAGATTCTCTCTTCTATCTCTTGTATGCTGTTGGTGATGCTTGCATCTATGACTCCTTATCCCTTTCCTAGGTTTTATATCTCCAGGGTTGTCTCCCTTCATGATTTCTTTATTGTTTCTATTTCCATTTTTAGATCCTGGATGGTTTTGTCTAATTCCTTCATTGTTTGGTTGTTTTGTTTCTGTATTTCTTTAGGAGATTTATGTGTTTCCTCTGTAAGGGCTCCTAACTGTTTACCTGTGTTCTCCTGTATTTCTTTAAGAGAGTTATTTCTCTCTCTCTCTCTCTCTCTCTCTCTCTCTCTCTCTTTTGGTTTTCCGAGACAGGGTTTCTCTGTCTATACAAGTTTGTCTGTATAGACAGGGTTTCTCTCTCCTGGAACCCACTCTGTAGACCAGGTTAGCCTCGAACTCAGAAATTCGCCTGCCTCTGCCTCCCGAGTGCTAGGATTAAAGGCATGTGCCACCACCACCCAGCTATTTATGTCCTTCTTAAAGTTCTCTATCATCATCATGAGATGTGATCTTAAATCAGATTCTTGCTTTTCCAATGTGTTGGAGTATCCAGGGCTTGCTGTGTCAGGAAAACCGGGTTCTAATGATGTCAAGTGGCCTTCGTTTCTGTTGCTTATGTTCTTGCCCTTGCCTCTTGCCATGTGGTTATCTCTGGTGTTAGCTGGTCTTGCTGCCTCTGACTGTGGCTGGTCCCTCCTGCAAGCCTGTGTGTCAGTATTCCTGGGAGACCAGTTCCGTCCAGGGGGAATTTGGGTATTGGAGAGCTGTGGCACAGGGTCAGCTCCGGGGTGCAGACCTCATGCCTTTTATAGTACACTTGGTAAAGAGCAAGTAGATTGCAGATGTCATAGGCTCTAGGGACGAACCTACTACTATTGTTTTGCTAAGTGGACATATAGACAAGCTGCCTTCTAAACACTCATGCTTATGCCTACAGATAAGAGCTGTTCTCAGCATTCACTGGAGAAGCACTCAACGCTGAGACTCACAACTGAACCAGCTATTGAGAATAAGTGAGTGCAGAGGCTCAGTCCCAAGCAGGACATGTCGGTCACTGCTCCATGATCAGCAAACATTGTAGGAGCCAGGGTAAAAGAAAATGTAAGAGCTGTGTGATGGGGAGCTGTCCTGCAAAAGCATCTTCCACCAATAGGATGATCATCGCTTTGATGAACTCATAGCTTCTCTGGATACCTGCATAACACCTGCACAAGATTAGTCCCACCACCTTTTCATCAGGAAAAGAGAAGAAGCTTATGAGACCCTGCCCATCTCTAAGGGATTATTGACAGTTAATGGTTGCTGGGGAAAGGGGTGTCACTTTCTTCAGTGGTGTCGCTGCTGATGAATTGCACTTGCTCTAGTAAATAACCCCTGACTCACGCTCATGTAAACAGCCATAATTAAACCCTGCAGATGACACACACACAAGTAAGAGACAAGGGGGCATCCCTTGTTGGAAAGAAAGCTTTCAGCAGGAGAGGGATGATGATGGGTGAAGCTGATTAAAATTCATTGTGTATGTGACTGCGAAAGGATAGACATCTTAAAAAGATTATCATGGAAACATTCGAACCAAGAAAAAAAGTGATTTCATATAACTGTCCCTAGAACTGCTTTCTTCTTTTCTTAATAGCTAAAGGATGAACATGTTTTTGTCAGTCTTGAAAAGGGCAGGAAACATTAGTGTTGAATCCAGAAAAAAATCTCAGTTGTCATATAAACAAAATAGCACAGGGCATGCTGTTTCTAAAGTTTCCGTTGTTGGCTTTTACACTTCTCTGGCTCTGAGAAAGAATCCAGCTCGCATATCCTGAACTGAATCTATTCTCCAAAGCCTGTGGCAGAGGGTAAGAAAAGCACGAGCGTCCCTTGGGGTCAGTGATATGATTGATGGGCCTGTGTCCTGGACATGGAGGGCCAATTATATGGCAGTTCTGGGGGGCACCTGCAGAGGGCAGCAGCTCTGAATGTAGGTCAGGCATAAACTGACTGACTTACGTGTTTTTTTTTTTTTTTACATTTTTTTTTAAATTTTCTATATTCTTTGTTTACATTCCGAAGGCTTTCCCCTTTCCCCGTTGCCCCCTCACCATATGTCCCATATGTCCTCTTCTACACCCCCTCCCCCCGCCTATATGTTTAAAGGGCCAGCTAATTTCAAATGTTAGGAGTTCTAATCATCAGGACCAACATCAGAAAGGTGAAGAAATCATGGGAAAGTCCCAGCTGACAGTGTAACCAGAAAAATCGTGATGCTTTCTTGAGTATTTTTCCAAAGGCATCTGGCGTGTGCTCTGTGTGGTACAAAACCCAGGGAAGACAAAGCTGCCATAAGCACATGCAAGGTCACAGAGGTTTAAAGGCATTTTGTGAATAATTCATGTGCATGGGCCTCAATATAAATAGTATATTCTAATATAAGTTGACACAGGGTATCTCCACGTTATTGTGACGTTTTCCTTCTAAACTTGCAAGCACCATGTTAGAAAATGGCTGACTTAATGAAAATCTTACTTATTCTTCCTTCCAGAAAATAATGAAATGTTCCTTCTAGAATGTACTATTTTATCAAAGGCACTACTCCCTAGATGACCAAGTCTAAAGTACTAAATTTTCCCATGCTTGTGTTTCCCACTGGCCTCATTTAATTTCAGATTCCCCAAGGGCATTGAGGGGAGGGGGGGTCAATAGATTCTCATGTCAGGATTTTATTTACTTTTTATCTCCTCTTGACTCAGATTAAATAGTCAAGGTTTTTTGTTTTGTTTTGTTTTGTTTTGCAAGAGAAATTATCTAAAACAGAGCAAGATTGTTTCACAGTGGTAAACATGAATCAGAAAATTCTGTGTGATGGTGGGGAGATTCAGTGAGTTCGAAATGTTCGGTCCGTTTGTTTAGCTGCAGTTTCCCAAACAGGCTGTAATAGGAGTGTGAACACTCATCAGAGAGGCCTGGGTCTTCACACCATGATCCATCCTGAATGAAAATGACTGACATTTTTAATTGTGCTTTAAATTTATCTGGCTAACATCTGGGGCATGACCTCAAACAAGACACCAAACAATGCAGAAAAGGATGTCACAGCCAAGGACAGTTCTGGTTGTGATTTGTATCAGAGAAGAATAATTTGTAAACTCTTGAGCAGTATCTGTTGCTGAGACTTTCATTATCTTTTGACTTAGAAGTTTGAACAAACAAAGCTGCTTCCTAGTGAAAAAAAAAAAAAAAGCAAACCACATTAAACTCCAAACTCACAATCACATTTTTACTTTCTAAAGCATTGTAGTCAAGATATACTTAAAATAGTAATTAAGCTTTGGAATAGATATGATAACAGAAGCTTTCTTCCTGTGTGGGTTCTAGCCAGAATTCCAAATCTAATTTGAGAAATGTAAATACAATTATCTCTGTTACAACCGGCTTTTCGTAGTCAGTGCTATTGACTTTAGAGGTCAGATGCTTCTCTGTTTAGTTGTTGTCCTGTCCAGTATGTCTATAGCATCTTCCCCTTTTAGCCACTGGGTGTTCAGGACTCCTCCAATACCGTTCTCTGTTAGCTGCAACAACCAATTATCTTTTTAGAAAATGTCACACATATTTAGATCGGCAGAGGGCCAAAACCCACCTCTTGAGAAGACCTAGAATTCTAATAGATTTACTTAAGTATAGTATCAAAATTATTATTATTATTACTTTTGTTTTTCTACAGTCCTGTTGTTAACCCCCTCCTGGTCCACCTTCCCACAGTTTCTCATCCCATTCTTCCTCCCCATCCCTCCCCCCCCATCTCCAAGAGAATGTCTGTGTGTTGGGAGCCTCAGACCAGCTAGTGTGTGTTGCCTGGTTGGTGGCTGAGTGTCTGAGAGATCTCAGGATCTGGGTTAGTTGAAACTGCTGGTCTTCCTATGAGGTCACCTTCCTCCTCAGCTTCTTCCAGCCTTTCCCTAATTCAACCAAAGAGGTCCCCAACTTCAGTCCATTGGTTGGGTGTAAGTATCTTTTTCTGTCTCAGAAGCTTGTTGGGTCTCTCAGAGGACAGCCGTGCTAGGCTCCTGTCTATAGGCACACCATAGCATCCGTAATAGTGTCAGGCCTCGGAGCCTCCACTTGAGATGGATCCCAATTTGGGTCTGCACCTGGACCGCCTTTTTCTCAGTCTCTTCTTCATTTTTGTCCCAGCAGTTCTTTTAGACAGGAACAATTCTGGGTCAAAATTTTTGACTGTGGGATGGCAACCCCATTCCTCCATGTGATGTCCTGTCTTTCTACTGGAGATGGACTACAAGTTCCCTCTCCCCACTGTTGGGCATTTCATCTAAGGTCCCTCCCTTTGAGTCTTGAGAGTCTCTCACCTTCCAGGTCTCTGACACATTCCAGAGGGTCCCCCCCAACTCCCACCCCCAAAGGAGCATAGTATTAAAATTTAAAAGCAAAACTTCACTGTGGAGACAGTAGTGGTGGCACCTGCCCAGTACTTCCAGGGTTGAGGCAGAAGGATGGTGAGCTTGAGGGCAGCTGAACTGTATAGTTACACCCTGTTTCAAAGCAAACCAACCAACCAATAAGCCAATGAACAAAAATGTACTCATGGAAAATATATGAATGACCAATAGTCCTTGCTATAGACACCCCTGCCCTGTCACAGAGATCTGTTCTGTAATTATCAGTCTCTCTAGTAGACAGCAGAGAGAACACTGCTCTCCTGTGAACTTGCATCAGTACAGTTAAGTGACATATTGAGAGGAATGGGGGCGATGGGACTGCCCTTCTGTTTGCAGAAAATTTACGGGCATATTCTCAAAATTATGATTAAAGTAACTGAAGTGTAAATTGTATAATTCTCATATTGACTTTATTTTAAAACAGAAAATAGCATTTAGGTTAGAGAGAAGCAAGTTGCCAACAGCTTTGGATCTCTAGGGATGTCTATTTATGTCCATGACCTTGGGAATGAATTTACGTTGTTTTCTTCCTTCCACTGCGGTGGAGAATTGTAGTTTCATCTTTTTGTCTACATGAATATTTTTTAATAGTATCCAAGTGCAAGATTGAGAGTATTACCATTGTTAGTTTGTTGATGTCAATAAATCATGCATATTTTTTAGTTTTTCAGTTTATTGGTAAGTTTATATTTCTCTGGAGTTACATGAAAGTAGATATATTATAGAATTTACAATGATAATGTTCTATGATAGGACTTTTAGGTACATCTGAAGGAGTCTGTGCATTGGTTCTTAAGGGGCTATCTATTTGCATTAGCTTTTACATCTGATTACAATCACCACTTCACCTTACCAGCCTAAAGCAGGAACCTTGTTCTCAAAGATGAAGATACATTCTCAAGACCCATTGAGTTTGCTACAGATCCAGATTCTGATTCAACGTGCATTGCAGAAACTCGAGAATTCAAGATGACCAAATTCAGCCACTCCCCTTTCTCCCGTTGTGAATTCATTGCTTTTGCTTTGGGCAGCATCTGCCTTTCTTCTCTCTGGGACTGCAGTGGTCCTCCATGTATGCTGACAGCCACTTACCTGCCCAGGACTACCCGGGCAACTGTCTTATGCCCACCTGAGCCCTCTTGGGAAACCCCTATTGAGTTTGTTCAGATTTCTTAGTTCAGTTCCATCTGTCTTTCGTGTTGATAGTTAAATCAGTTGCAAAATTTAAAGGAAAAAGTGCAATTCTGTCCTGCATTTATGTTGTCCCTCATATGCTCATTCCCTCTCTCTCTGTCTCTCTCTGTCTCTGTCTCTCTCTCTGTCTTTCTCTCTGTCTCTCTCTCTCTGCGTACGTGCAAGTGTGTGCAAGCAAGTGCAAGCGTGCATGTGTATGTATGAAAACTAGAGGTTAATTGGAAAACCTCATTTGCTTTCCCCTTTATTTTCTGAGACAAGGTCTGTCAACTAACCCTGGAGTTTACTATCTTGGGTGGACTTGCTGGCTGGAGAGTTAATGGGGACCCTCCTATCTCTGTCTCCCCAGTGGTGGGATTATAGGGATATGATGCTGTGTTTAGCTTTTTACATGGGAGCTGGGGATTGAACGCAGGTCCTCCTGTTCGCAAGATGACTGAGCCATTTCTCCAGGTTTCTCTTTGCTGATTGTCTCTGGGTCACAGTCAACTACTACTATGATATTCACTATATTAGACACTTCTCTAGTCACAGCACTTGGGAGAGTGGCCCCCTTGCCCTGACTGGTAGCATAATAGAGCTAGCTCTGGAGGCATGGGTGCTGGCGAGCTGGCCTAAGGACACCAGAGAGGACAAGCTGACTCTATGTTCTGCTGATGGTGGCATTGTGTGCTCTACCCAGAGTAGCCTTGAGTGTTCGCCCTGGTGGTTTGGATAAGGGAGAAGTAGCATACTGACCAGACCAGCTGCCAGGCAGGCTCAGATCCAGAGCTTTGAGTTGGCCCACCCCAAAACATACATCATCTCTGAACTGGTGGGGTGTGTGAAAGGGCTGGTTGTGCTGATCCAAAACTGCAGGCCATCCATGACAGAGGGTAATAACAGGATATCTGAGAGGAGTCCCAGTGAGGATAACACATTGATGGTGTCACAGAAGGCAAAGACCTCTAACTAAACCGATGACATGTTGCAATGAGCATCCGCAAGTGAGGATGTGGGCAGAGGAGTAGACTGTGGGACACACTGTGACACAGTACAGTGCAGCTTCCACAAAGAGATGTTTTCTATGGTTTGTTTTGTTTATTCTCTCTCTCTCTCTCTCTCTCTGTGTGTGTGTGTGTGTGTGTGTGTGTGTGTGTGTGCGTGTGTGCGTGTGTGCGTGTGCGCACGTGCATGGGTGTGTTTTATTTTGGGGGTGAGGCTGCATGGATGGGGGAAGATACAATAGAACGGGTATCGGGGTGCATGATGTGAAACTCACAAAGACTTGCTGATGGGATTACAAACTGGTACAACCACTCTGGAAATCAATCTGGAGTTTCCTCAGAAAACTGGAAATAGATCTACCTGAAGACCCAGCAATACCACTCTTGGGAATATACCCAAAAGATGCCCTACCATACCACAGGGGCATATGTTCCACTATGTTCATAGTGACCTTATGTGTGATAGCCAGAAGATGGAAACAACCCAGATGTCTTAAAACACAAAAATGGATACAGAAAATGTGGTTCATTTACACAATGGAATACTACTCAGTTATTAAGAATGTGGACATCCTGAGTTTTGTAGGCAAATGGATGGAACTAGAAAATATCATCCTGTGTGAGGTAACTTAGACCCAAAAGGATATGCATGGTAGGTACTCACTAATAAGTGGATATTAGCCAAAAAAGTATAGAATACTCAAGATACAGTCCACAGAACTCAAAAAGGTCAACAAGCTGAAGGGCCCAAGTGATGACTCCTCAGTCCCACATGGGAGGGAGAAGAAAGCAATCACTAGTGGGGATTGAGGGACCTGGGAAAGTGGCTGGGGGGTAGTGGGGGACAGAGAGGGGAACCTAATCTGGTATTGGGTGGGGGAAGAATACTGAAGCCCTGAGGGCCAGCAGAAAGAAGGGAAACAGGCAACCTTGGGAGATAGGAGGTTGTGGGGACCCTCCAGAATGCACCAGAGATCTGGGAGGTGAGAGACTCTCAGGACTCAAAGGGAGGGACCTTAGAGGAGATGCTTGACAGTAGGGAGAGGGAATAGAGCCCACCTCCAGCAGGAAGACAGGACATCAAATGAGGGAGGGGTTCATCCCACAGTAACAACTCTGACCCATAATTGTTCCTGTCAATGGAGAGGAGCCTGAGGAAAAGAAGGTCCAGTGACAGGCCCAAAGTGGGATCCAGCTCAAGGGGAGGTCCCAAGGCCTGACTGCTACTTAGGCTATGGAGTGCTTACAAAAAGGGACCTAGCATGACCGCACTCTGGAAGACCCAACAAGAAGCTGAAAGAGTCAGATGCAGATATTTGCACCCAACCAACGGACAGAAGCAGCTGACCCCTGTTGTTGAATTAAGGAAAGGCTGAAAGAAGCTGAGGAGAAGGGCAACCCTGTAGGAGGACCAGCAGTCCCAATCAATCTGCTCCCCTGAGATCTCTCAAACTCTGAACCACCAAACAGGCAGCATATATCAGCTGATGTGAGGCCCCCAATACACATACAGCAGAGGACTGCTGGGTCTGTGTTCCTTCAGAGATGATGCACCTAACCCTCAAGAGACTGGAGGCCCCAGAGAGTTTAGAAGTCAGGTGGGGTGGGGGTGGAGACAGGAGGGTAGGAAGGAGGTATGGGGTGTGGAACAGTCAGGGTGGACAGGGATGGGGGAATAACACATGACTTTTTTGTATAAGATTGAGATCTAAGGTTGAATTTTGGATGAGCCTTTTGAATGTTTGTAGATGTTCACCTTGAATTATCATATTTATCAGCAGTGTGAGGTTATGTCGGGGGGTGGTCAGAAGGTAAGACCCATGGTAGACTTCTCACCTGCCATTCACTGTGCATGGAGATCCAGCCCAGAGGCTCTGCTTAACCTGTGCTAGTCAAGTTTTCTTTGCGTGAGCCCCACGTTTATCTACCAAATCCCTAAATTTTTAAACTTTTAATTTGCATTCTGAGATTTTATGAGTTCTAAGACTGCCAGTTTACTTACTAAATTGTCTTTATGATGCCAAACGTTTTCCGTGTCTGTGTAAGTTCTGTGGGATCACAGTTGAAGGCTAACTCTCCCTTCTGCTCTCCCATGAGTCTTCTCTCTCCCCATTCTTCCCCCTTCCTACCCCTCCCTTCTTCCCCCCTTTCTCCCTTCACCATTCCCCATTTTCTTTCTTCCTTTTTTTCTGGAGCTGAGGATAGAACCCAGAACAATGTGCATGCAATGTGCACGCTCTCTGAACAACCATTCTTCCTCAGTGCTGTATCACAAGCCCCAGCAGAACTGCCTAATATGGCCTTTCTGAAAACTTCCAGTGTTAATCCGTGGGATTATTGTTGCTGGCCTATGCCAGCTGCTGAATGTGAATGCCCCCTCCAGTGCCCTCTGCTGTGCCAGGCATTTGCTGTTTTGTTTGTTTGTTTGTTTGTTTGTTTGTTTGTTTCAGCTCAGCAAGGACAGGTACTCGGCTTTCTTCACATTTACCTACACGGTGAGAAGCGTGGAATATGGTGCGTGGACAGCACATACTGAGATCTATTGAAAGACCAGGACTAGCAATTGAGACCCCTTGGATCTATTCTTGGATCTGCCCTTATCTTGCTGTGATTATTGGGAAGTCCTCTCATCTCCTCAGGCCTCAGCTTTCTCATCCATGAAAAATGCAATGTTGACTAGAATAGATGATATTTACATCCCTTCTAGTTTTAACATTCTAATCTCATAGTGTCCATATGCTGCTTTTACTGTTTAAAAGATACCCAAGAATCCACACTGGTATGCTCACAAAGACAATTGCTCCCATTCCTCTCCAACTGTTTATAATCATTTGTTTCTCTTCATCTAGCATTATCAAGACACATATATCTTACAGAAACCTTTAGACTGATTCATAATATAATTTTTAGTAATAGAATTTGACCTTATTTGTAATCAAAATATTTTCCAGTACATTAAATATTCAATAAATAACACATATTAGCCAAAATACTTATTTATTTTATGTATATGAGTACATTGTTGGTCTCTTCAGACAACCCAAAAGATGGAATCAGATCCTATTACAGATGGTTGTGAGCCACCATGTGGTTGCTGGGAATTGAACTCAGGACCTCTGGAAGAGCAGTAGTGCACTTACCCACTGATTCATCTCTCCAGCCCTTGTTGAAACATTTTTAAGGAAACTAAATTTCTCAAAATATAAATATCAGTAAAAAGCTTTAACAGCGAATAGATTCCAAAGAAGCTAACAGCACTGGATAGAAGTGACACTATGATCCTGTCCTTCACGACAGCCTAGGGGACTAGAGTCTCTTACAGACTAACTCTTCCAAGAACGAACTTCCTGGCTTATGAACTTGGAGGCCCAAATTCACTTGGAAGAATGCTTAAAAACACCTCATCCATTCATTTGATCAAGCCACACTCACATGACTTTCCATATCTGTCTTTTGTTCTCTGACATCTTCACGCTAGTGTGTTTGTGTTAGACTATTTTGTTGGCTCTACAAGTAGGTTAAGTTTTAAATTTTAAATTTATCTTATTACTGAAGGGGAATGGAGTGTAATGGGGAAAGGCTCATAGAGGAGAGATATGGAAGCATAAGACAGAGGGGGCATTTGGAAAGGGTTAACTAACACTAAGAAAGAATGTCAAGCTGTGTGGAAGAACACTTGTATGAGCTACACACACACACACACACACACACACACACACATTTTCAAGTAATTTTGGTAGTTTGGAACAATCAAGAAATTCATCCATTTATTTTCCAATTTCTACATTAATGGAGTAAAGGTTTCTGAAGTATTCCCTTTAATATTCTGTGTTTCTTTGGTGTCTATTGTAGTTTCTGTGCTCTTTTTTTTGTTTGGTCTCTCTCTCTCTCTCTCTCTCTCTCTCTCTCTCTCTCTCTCTCCCCTCTCTTTCTCCCTTTCCCTGCCCCTCTCCTTCTCCCCCGCCTCAGTTGGTTAGTTGTACCAAGGATCTGTCAATCTTGTATATCTTTACAAAGAACCAGCTCTTATATTCACTGAATCTTTTGTCTTGTTCTCTTTGTTTCTATTTCTTTATATGCATTGATTTTTGAAGTTTCTTGTACTCTACTGGGTTGAGGTTTCCTTTGTTTTCACCTTTCCAAATTCTTAAGAGATGAATCATTAAGTAATTTACTTGTACTATTTCTAATTTTTTAAATAGGTGCTTAAGGCTACAAACTTTCCATTTAGGACTGCGTTTATTATCTCCTAAGATTTCTTTTTGTATCATGTTTTCATTTTCATTTAGTTCCAGGAATGTTTTGATCTCTTTGTTGATTTCTTCTTTGATACATTCATCATTTGGCAATACATTGTGTAATTTCTTTGAGTTTATACATGCACTAGAGTTTTGCCTGCTGTTAATTTTAAGTTATATTGTATAACAGTCAGCTAGGATATACGGGATTATTTCAAATTTTCTGTTTGTTCTGAAGTTCTTCTATTTAAGCTTTGTCCAGATGGACAAAATTAGAGAAATGGGTGTTAAATCACCTACTATTATCGAGTTTGTGTTAATCTGTCTTTAATTCCATTAGTGAGCTTTTTATGAAATTGGGTGAGCCAGAATTTGGCATGCATGTGTTTAGTGTTGTGATATTTTCTTGATTATAATCATGTGATTATAATGTCATATGTAATTATACATGTGATTATAATGTATATAATGTATATAATGTATGTGATTATAATGTATATGATGCATTTGCCTTCTTTGTCTCTTTTTAGTAAATTTTAGTTTGAAGTCTATTTTGTCAGATATTATGAATCACTATGCATATTAGTCAGGGTTCTCTATAGTTACAGAATGTATGGAATGTCTTTCTATATTGAAGGAACTTATTGTGATTACTTACAGTCTGTAGTCCAACTCCCCAACAATGGTCATCTGTGAATTGGAAGTCTAAGAATGTACTAGTGGCTTAGTCCCACAAGGCTAGTTGTTTCAGCTGGTCTTCTGCAGAAGTAGATTCCAACAGATGTGCTGGTAAGTAAATGCAAGCAGATGAAGGAGAGCAAATCTTCCTTCTTCCAGTGTCCTTACATAAGTCTGAGTGAGTGAATCTTCTTTCTTCCAATGTCCTTGTGTAAGTCTCCAGCAGAAGGAGTGGCTCAGATTTAAGGTATGTTCCACCATACCTGGATCTGGGACTTGTTTTGTTCCAGACTGACCTTGAACTCAGAGATCTCCTTGCCTTAGTCTCCTGGGATTAAAGGCACGTACCACCTTGCCTGGGCCTAAGTTTTTCATAGCCACTATGCCTCAAGATCTCCATGCCAAGATCCAGATCAGAAACTTGTGTCTTCCAACCTCGAGATCTGGATCACAGGTGAGCCCTCCAATTCTGGATTGTAGTTCATTCCAGTTATAGTCAAGCTGACAACCAGGAATAGCCGTCACACTATGCCTGCTTGCATCTTGGTCTCATTTGCTTGGGATACTTTTGTTCTATCCTTAAAGGTTAATAGGAATTACCTTACAAAGGGGATAATGACCCTCCCAGATGTCATATGGTACCAAATAGCCAGCTTTCAGTTGTGGGATACTGCTCCTGCAGTTGTTTCTTAGAGATGTTCTAACCACCAAAATGATACAAATGAATGCCAGTGCCTTTGACTGGCTTGCTAGAATTTGATGATAAAAACCTTATTGCTGAAGACACCATACATTTTTGTCATAGGAGATGGGAAAATCAAATTGTTACAGACCAGGATACTTACTTCATGCTTCCTAGCTCTTGTAATACTGGAAGGT
This sequence comes from Apodemus agrarius, assembly GCA_964023405.1. Lineage (NCBI taxonomy): Eukaryota > Metazoa > Chordata > Mammalia > Rodentia > Muridae > Apodemus > Apodemus agrarius. Next base: position 21,693,828 of record OZ030006.1, read on the forward strand.
GTTATGCTGGCTTCTGGGGGAAGAGGGGGCACTATCATCATCAACAACCATATTCAGCTGTGGACCCTATAAATTACAGTAATGACCAGCATGACAATGTATATATTCCCATAGGTGCAATGGTGACACAATGATATGGTGGAAATGATGATTTTGATTGGCTTTAAGGCCCTTTCTGTAAGAGGAAAATCCTGCCAAGAAGCCAAAGCTGGTGAAAGCACAGGATTCCAGGGTGGACCTACTCTGATTTTGCCAAATAGTCTAAGTATTAAATTGTCCTATAAACTTGTATCTCTACACATTATGAAGGCACTCAGACAAGTTTCTTTGTGCAGTATATAGTGATTAACACAAATAATGAGTCAATATATAGAGAGTAAGGCCAGCGGGGCACTCAGTCACAAATGAGAAGTATATATTGTCCATGTATATCATTTCCCCACAAGGCTAAGGGATCATAACAGAAAGAGTGTAAGAGCAAGTGTATGGGAGAGACGAGCAAAACCATGTGTCTTAGGATTTTCATTGCATGACCAAGGCAACTCTTATAAGGACAGCATTTAATTGGGGCTGGCTTAGAGGTTCAGAGGCTCAATCCATTATCATCAAGGTGGGAACATGGAGCATCCAGGCAAGCATGGTGCAGGAGGAGCTGAGAGTTCTACATCTTCATCTGAAGGCTGCTAGCAGAATACTGACTCCCAGGCAGCTTGGATGAGGGGCGTAAAGCCCACACCCATAGTGACACACCTACTCCAACAGGGTCAGACCTTCTGATAGTGCCACTTCCTGGGCCGAGCATATGCAAACCATTACATCATGTCTTCTGGATATGACAGGACCTCCATATGCAGTATTCACTCAGTCATTGGAACTGTGAATGCCTGAGCAAGACCCACATAAGATCAAGCTGATCAACATTGTGGAGGGATGAGGAACCCCCACCCCTAAATGAGAACCTATCATTTGATGGAGTCTCAGTTTTTTTCTTGTTTGTTTTCTGATTTTTTTTTTTAGAGATGTGCTTCCTGGTAGGTCATGATTTAGTGGATGCCTCCACATGTAGGAGGACACTGTCAGTACAAATTGGACTGGGTGTGTTAAAAAGGAAAATATGTTCTTGGGAGTGGGTGGGGAGTGGAGTGGAATTTGGGAATATGATAAAAATTCAGTGTATAAAATAACCAATTTTAATGACTTTCAATCAAATTTCAAACAAGTGATTTTATCTGTCTGTCTGTCTATTTATCTGTTTCCTTTCCTATTGTTGTGATACAATACCCCGACAAAAGCAACTTGGGAGGAAAGAGAGAAAGATAGAGTTAGAGATAGAGATAGAGATAGGGATAGGGATAGGGATAGGGATAGGGATAGGGAGAGGGAGAGGGAGAGGGAGAGGGAGAGGGAGAGGGAGAGGGAGAGGGAGAGGGAGAGGGAGAGGGAGAGGGAGAGGGAGAGGGAGAGAGGGAGAGAGGGAGAGGAGAGGGAGAGGGAGAGGAGAGGGAGAGAGGAAGAAGGAGAGGGAGAGAGGGAGAGAGGGAGAGAGGGAGAGGGAGAGAGGGAGAGAGGGAGAGGGAGAGGGAGAGGGAGAGGGAGAGAATTTTCTGGTTACAGTCCCTCCTGCAGGAAGAACCAAGGTAGGAGGAATTTGTTGCAACCTGTCATGTCACTCTATCTAGAGCAGAGAGTAGTGAATTTATGAATATAATGCTGGTACTCATCTCTCTTCAGGGTTACACAATTCACAATCCTCTGCACAGAGAATGGTACCACCCACAGTGGGTAAGTCTTCTTATTTCGATGAATGTAATCAAGAACCACTTCCTCAAGATGACATCATATTAATTTCCCTCATTAAGATTCACTTCCCAGATATTTCTACATTGTGTCAAGTTGACAATTTACACTAAATCACGCATCCCTGGTGCAAAATATTTAGACGAGTAGTTATTAACTTGCTATTGCTACTTTGGATATACGTTTTGTAGCTCTTCATTAGTTCCAAATTACCATGATTCAATAGAAGGGAACACATTTTTTTTGATTATTTTTTTAAAGTATCAGTTTAAACAATTACCACACACAATGTTCTTGTTTTAGCATTTATGAGTCTAATTTTATTTCTCAAATAATGGTTCTAATAACTGTCAAATTGTTTATTTTGTTAGAAATAATAACAACATAAGGCTACCTAAGCACAATAGGTGAACAGGCACAGGTGTCTTATCATTACCATTATGAACAATCAGTTAGAACGACACAACTCTAGAAAAACTTCCTCTGCATTTTTCACATAAGGCAAATATTAGGAAATTAGCTCCTGGTGATCTACTTAAATTTTTAATGCTGTTTGAGAACATCTAGCAATGTATATAATGAACATTTGATTCTTGGACAAATTCAAGGAGAGCTGATTTACTGCTCACATGATATGGTATTAGATTACTATGTATAGAAAGAATATTAGTTCTTTCTATAAGAAATTAGTGGTAATTGTTTAAACTGATACTTTAAAAAAAGAATAAAAAAAGTGTTCCCTTCTATTAAATCATGGTAATTTGGAACTAATGAAGAGCTACAAAAGACATGCCAACAATAGATCTTTTAGTGAGCTATTTTTTTTATAACTGCTATTCCTAAAATCTTTTTAGCATGAAAATATCAGCATCATATTTTATTTAATGCATTTGGCTTTTGTTATTGTTAGGTTTGAAGATTCATGAAGAAAGTTACTTGTTCTTAAAGGAGAAAAGATTAGATTCAGAACAGAGCAGTGCAGGAGGGTCAGGATGGGTTTTAGAGGCCAAAGCCATCACAACTTTGCTGCAGATCCCAGCCTCTAGGTGGCGAGGGAACACTGTGATGTACCACAAAGCTTTCCATGGCTTCAGCAGAAGAGACACCTGCATTATTATTAGCAGTAAAGGGGAAACAGTGATACTAGTAAACTGAAGTTACTAATTATGTACTCAATATAAATGACTAACTCATTTTAAGCCAATATATACTCATTAACAATATGGAATTGTTTATTTATAGGCAAAGACACAGAAAAGATTAATATAGCCATCTGATTAAGAAACAAACAAACAAACAAACACCAAAAGAACATTCTTCAGAGTATAGCTTTTCAGTGCCTTAAAGGTAATGTCTTAATTTGGGTATATAGACCTTAAAGATAGCAATCTGAGAACTCAAAATAATCTTCATTGGGATCCTGGTTCCCTCCCTGAACACATCAGTCTACTTTGTGAGTGAATTATTTTCAAGAATATGGAAGGCATTTCGTATTATCTACAATGATGCAGAATGATTGATTATTTTCTGTCGGCTGCCAGCCTACCACCACTATGTTTACAATGCGCTTTCTTGAATATGACACAAAAATTACATTTTTATTTCTTTATATTACTTATAAAAACCAGTGTCCAGTGTGCGCATGCTGGGTGTGCCATGGCACACCTATAGAGGTTAGAGGGCAGCTCGCAGTCACATTTGTTCCCGGGATTAGACCCAGGTCATCAAGTCTGGCAGAAAGCTGAGTTGATCCCTGACTCATTTCACTAAGGCCCAGCATTGCATTTTTCTTTTTTTTAAAAAAAAAGATTTCTGTATTCAAGTGGAAGGAGGAAGAATGGGCTGGGTTAAGATGTGGGCCTTTTAGAGCTGTTCTTTTGATTTATTGTTATAAATACGTAGTTTGTGTGATTATTTAAGAGAATGCTATGATGGTTTTAATTTACAGCTTCGCAGACAGCAGATGCACATGCAGTTGTAATTATCTTCTAATGCTATACTACCCAAAACATTAAAAAAAAAAAAGGATCCATTTGGAGATGGTGTTTGGAAATAGGCTTTCAGGAGAGTGTTATTTCAAATGGGAGGCTATTGGCTTTTCCTTTACCCTTTTGTAGATAATCCTAACCTTTCAGTATAAATTAGGACTGCCACAGTGGTCAGTTCATGTTGTTTTGAATGTCGTATCAAGCACTGACAAGATAAAAGCTGCTGTCTGGAACCTCGAAGAGAAATAGAAGCATTAGGTTATCACAGGTACACTGCAAAATGGAGAGAATGTAGTTTTCTTGGATAACCCAGAGGCTAACATTTCGGATGTTGAGAGCAATTGAATATATAAATCTGGTTATGTTGTGTGACAATGTTTTCATCCATGACAGTCCCAATACTGTGGTGGTCTCATAAGATTAAGTGAAGCCGAAAGTGCCGTTTGCCTATTGATGTGTTATCAACTGTAACATCGTCCTGCAAAGCATTACTTACAGGTATGTACCAATAAGGTGCAAACAAAGACCACTGTGTTCCTAGTCTCATGGAGGTACAGCCTGTGAGTCTTTGTACAGCATTCCTGATCATGACGACAGCTACAGTGTTGACTTACATAATTATGCATGCTTTACCATCATTTTAGAGTGCATCTATATTAAAATATTTATTATAATGTGGAGAGCATTGTTACACTGGCAGCAGTTTGTGTGTTGCATCCTGTTGACCGCACATCAGGCTTGTGGCAGAGGATGATGTCTAATTGCCACAGATCACTGCGGTGGTTTACGTCTATTCTGTTATAGTCCCAGGATGGAGTATTATGTAATAATAATGTGTTTCTTAGAACATGTCTCTGTTGTTAAACAACTTATGTTTATGTATACATGTACTGCAGTCTGATGTGTTGAAATTTATAATGCCTTCCTGTCATCTTTATTAGAATTACTTAAAATGCTAAATAATGATGACACACACAGGCATTGGAAGTGTAAAGCAAGCCCTCAGGAAAACCTTTCACAACTTCATCTTCACAACACCCAGGAAGTGCCAAGTCATTCATCGTGTATAATTAACACATTCCTGTCTCCCCTCCTCTAGCACGGCCTTTGTGAAATGACTCGCACGGTTCTGTTGTAAATAACACGGTTTTCAACAATTTGTTTCCACGTCCTGACAGATAGAACATTTAGTTGTCAATTCCGAAAATTCATCTATTCTTCGGAGTTTTTGTTCTGAGAGGCAAACACACACATATCTGCTTCTGCAAACACAGAGCGAATTCCCCATCTTGTAATATTAGAAATTGTGCGGTGCGATTACAGATCCTTCATTTCAGCACAGCATTGTTTACCAAAAAGCACTATGGTAATTGAGAGAGGCAGGATGTTTTTATGAAAATCAGTAAAGCCTTCCAGTTTAAAGGTCATGAGACCAATATAAGCATTTAGACTATTCCGCTCTGCATTTGTACAGACAGTGGTGGTTAATTATTTCCTTCCTCTGGAAAGCTATCAAGTTAGAAGTAAATTTTTAGCATTTTTCAAGTCAAACTGACAAACAACACAAATGTTCTATTAATATCAAGTCATCACAGGTCAATTTTGGATTGCCTTTATAAAAAGAGATATCACTTGCCCAGATACAATTTTTTGACATCTTTTTATTGTTTCAGATTGTTTTATTTGTTTATTGTATGTGTGTGTGTGTGAGAAAGATGATAGATGATAGATACATGATGATAGATACATGATAGATGATAGATAGGTGATGGATAGATAGATAGATGGATAGATAGATAGATAGATAGATAGATGGATAGATAGATAGATAGATGGATAGATAGATAGATAGATAGATAGATAGATAGATAGATAGATAGACAGGATCTGTGAATGTGTGAAGGTCAGAGGAAAACTTTTGTGTTGTTTTATTCCTTCAGCCATGTGGTTCCAGGGACCACTCATCCCTGAGTCTTGGCAACAAGTACCCTTATCCACAGGGCCATCTTGTTCACTCCATCTTAATTCATGTTTTGAGCTTGACCTGATTATCGTTATTTTATCAAAATGTAGAGATTTAAAACTTTATACAGAGCAATCTTGTCACTTTACCCGAGAACTACCTCAGCTGTTATTTTGGCTTCCTGGTTCACACTGGACTTTGGTGGTGTCATTTCTTAGAGACATGCAAACCATGCATGTGAGGTAAACACCCGTGTACCCATTTCAGCAGGGAGGAGGCACGATTGAAAGATTTTGGTCAAAAATGATATAAACAAGGTGCAGCAGGCAAATGATTTTATTAATTCCTCTATTTAATGTCAATGGCAAAGACCTGAAAGTGAAACAGATTCTCACATTGTCAACATTTTCCATGAATAATTGAAAGATGGCTTTCTTAGTGTTTGAAGTTCTTTCCATCCTCAGGAAAAGGGAATGAGAAAAAATAGCAGAAAATTGAAGCAGTTATTTGAATCAGTATATCAAAAATTCCAATCAATTATATATGTTTTATGCAACCGTGGCCAAGACAAATATTTAACTGAAATACATCTATTTATACTCATATAAATATACTATATATTAAATATATATTGCATTACCATGTGGTTGACATTCAGTTGTTCCTAGAAACCTTCTCCCTTTATTTAATAAGCTATACTCTATTAATTTCAGAGGGAGCCCTCTTGTCTCTAGAGAAAGATGTAAATTACATTCAATACTTTTTAAAAAATTCGGACAACAAATCCACAGCCTATGAATATGATAAGCATTATCAGCTGCATTTTGCTGAAAGATGAAATTGGATTTTAAGGCCTCCAGGAAAATTATGGCATGTACACTTCTCAGCCCCAGTGAATGATAGCTAAACTCTCATTCTCTGAAGTCAAACAGGTGCCTGTCTTTTCTCCTTGGAACCTTCCTTGGTATCCCCAGAAGCATGATTTACTGGCAAGTCCCTCACGTCATTGGTGGGGAACCAGACAGTGTTAGGGTCTGAACAGAGTTCTTCAGTATTCTTGTCTCTCTAGACTGTGTTGTAGGAGTCTGCTTATGTTCTGCCTAGACAAACACTTTCAACTGAATGTTTTGTCAAGGACAAAGATAGGGAACAGACGCCTCACGAAATTTGTAGAGGAAAAACAGTTACAAAAAAAAAAAAAGAGGCACATAAAAAGGAGAATCTTTGTCTTTCCTCTGCATTTCCAGCGCATTGCTGTTTTTCTCGAATACAAATTCTCCTCCCTTTTCTTGCATGTGGCCTGCATATTTTTAGGCTGGTTGTCTTTCAGAGTGCCTCATTAGAAATGGCCCACTGTTAATTTAAACGGCGAGCCTTCACAAGCTTCTGGCCTGTGGCATCCATTCCAGCCCTTTGCCCCTCACTCACAAGGCACCCTGTTCAGCCATGATCACAAGTCCTCTTTTATAAATGTATGTACTTTTAAGTGTACAGCACTTGGCATCTCCATTTTCATAAACTTATAAATGGATGTCACAGAGGGCATATGCCTGGCATGTCCCAGTGACCCCAATTTATTCCACACAGTCTGTTCCATAGTCAGACTTAACTGCTGATAAGAAAATAATGCTGTTCCTTGATAACGTTTTTTTGCATTTAGAAATTTTAGATAGGTAGATGAGCTATGGTCCTAAGGAAAAGTTGCATAAACTGGAGCCATAAAAGGAGGATACTGCTGAGCCTGTCTTTGAAAGGATGTAACTGAGAATAAAGGAGCTGATTTTGCTGTGGTAGTAAAATTACAATAGGTCCGCTCCTGCAGCTTTGATTGCTGCTTACGACTTCAGAACTCAGATGTTATGAAAATGCAGGAGCTATCTATTACATGTGTAGTAAAAGATATATACTTTAAAAGGAAAGCGAGTTCAGATTGCCTCCAAGTATCTACGTGTACACATGTGACATTGTCTTATTTATTAACATTTTATTTATTTACTTTATCTTGTTTTATTGGATATTTTCTTTATGTACATTTTAAATCTTATCCTCTTTCCTGGTTTCCCCTATGGAAAGCCCCTATTCTATCCCTCTCCCCCTGCTTCTATGAGGGTGTTCCTCCACCCACCCACCCACTCATCTTCCCACCCATTCACTTCTTCCCCACCCTGGCATTCCTCTACACTGGGGCATCAAGCCTTCATAGGACCAAGGGCCTTTCCTCCCACTGATGCCCAACAAGGCCGTCCTCTGCTACATATGCAGCTGGAGCCATGGGTCTCTCCATGTGTACTTTTTGGTTGGTGGTTCAGTCCCTGGGAGCTCTAGAGGGCTCTGGTTGGTTGGTATTGTTGTTCTCCTTATGGGATTGCAAACCCCTTCGGCTCCTTCAGTCCTTTCTCTTACTCTCCATTTGAGGACCTCATGCTCAGTCCAATGGTTGGCTGTGAATATCTGCCTCTGTACTTGTGAGATTCTGGCAGAGACGTTCAGGAGACAGTTATATCAGGCTCTTGTCAGCAAACACTTCTTGGCATCCACAATAGAGTCTGGTTTTGGTGACTGTATATGGGATGAATGCAGACTCTGGGGCAGACTCTGGATGACTTTTACTTTAGTCTCTGCTCCACACTCTGTCCCCATATCCTCCCGTGAGTATTTTGTTCCCCTTTTTAAGAAGGACTGAAGCATCCACACTTCGGTCTCTCTTCTTCTTGAACTTCATGTGTGCTGTGAATTATATTTTTGTATTCTGAGATTTTGGACTAATATTCACTATCAGTGCATGCTGTGTATGTTCTTTTGTGACTGGCTTACCTCACTCAGGATCTTATTTTCTAATTCCATCCATTTTCCCAAGAATTTCATGAAGTCATTGTTTGTAATAGCTGAGTAGTACTACATTGTGTAAATGTACTACATTTTCTGTATCCATTCCTCTACTGAAGGACATCTGGGTTGTTCCCAGCTTAGGGCTATTGTAAATATGGCTGCTATGAACATAGTGGAACATGTGTCCTTGTTATATGTTGGAGCATCTTTTGGGTATATGCCCAGGAGTAGAATAGCTGGGTACTCAGGCAATACTATGTCCAATTTTCTGAGGAACCTCCAGACTGATTTCTAGAGTGGTTGTACCAGCTCACAATCCCACCAATAATGGAAGAGTGTTCCTCTTTCTCCACATCCTTGCCAGCATCTACTGTTACCTGAGTTTTCGATCTTAACCATTCTGACTAGTGTGATGTGGAATCTCAGAGTTGTTTTGATTTGCATTTCCCTGATGTCTAAGGATGTTGAACATTTCTTTTTTTTATTTTTCTTTTTTAAAAATTTTTTAATTGGATATATTCTATATTTACATTTCATTTCCCTTTTTCTGGTTCCCCATCCCCCAAAGGTCCCACATGTCCTTTTCCCTCCCCCTGTTCCCCCATCCACCCCTTCCCACTTCCCTGTTCTGGTATTCCCCTACACTGATGTTTTGATCCTTTCTAGCACCAGTGTCCACTCCTTCCTTCTTGTCAGATATCATTTGATATGTGGATTGTGTCTTTGGTGTCCCAAGAGTCTAGGCTAATATCCGCTTATCAGTGAGTACATACCATGGGTATTCTTTTGAGACTGGGTTACCTCACGTAGTATGAGGTAACCAGCTCTATCCATTTCTCTAAGAATTTCATGAATTCATTGTTTCTAATGGCTGAATAGTACTCCATTGTGTATATATACCACATTTTTTGTATCCATTCCTCCACTGAGGGACATCTGGGTTCTTTCCAGCTTCTGGCTATTATAAACAAGGCTGCTATGAACATAGTGGAGCATGTATCCTTATTGGTACTTCTTGGCCATTCTATATTTCTCACTTGAGAGCTCTTTGTTTAGCTTTGTTCCCCATTTTTTTTTTAATTTTAAATTATTTTTAATTTTTAATTTTTTTAATTTTTATTTTCTATATTCTTTGTTTACATTCCAAAGGCTTTCCCTTTTCCCAGTTCCCCCCCCCACCATATGTCCCATAATTCCTCTCTCCCCCAACTATTCCCCAATCATTCCCCCCCAAGATTTCTCTGTTCTAGGTCTACAAAACTGGATCCAATATTTTCAGGACCAGGGTCCTCTCCTTCCTTCTTCTCGGGAATCTTTTGACTTGCTAATTGTGCCTTGAGTATTTAGGGCTTCTGGGCTCATTAATATCCACTTATCAGTGATTGCATTTCATGTGTATCCTTTTGTGATTGGGTTAACTCACTTAGGATGATATTTTCCAGATCTAACCATTTACCTACAAATTGCATGAATTCATTATTTTTAATTGCTGAGTAGTATTCCATTGTATAAATATACCACATTTTCTGTATCCATTCCTCCTTTGAGGGATATCTGGACTCCTTCCAATTTCTGGCTATTATAAACAAGGCTGCTATAAAACATAGTGGAGCATGTGTCCTTATTGTATGCAGGGGAATCCTCTGGGTATATGCCCAGGAGTGGTATGTTAGGGTCTTCTGGAAGTGACATGCCCAATTTTCTGAGGAACCGCCAAACTGATTTCCAGAGCGGTTTTACCATTTTGCAATCCCACCAACAGTGGAAGAGTGTTCCTCTTTCTCCACATCCTCGCCAGCACTTGTTGTCTCTTGAGTTTTTAATCTTAGCCATTCTGACTGGTGTAAGGTGGAATCTCAGGGTTGTTTTGATTTGCATTTCCCTGATGACTAATGATGTTGAACATCTCTTAAGGTGTTTCTCGGCCATCTGAATTTCTTCTGGTGAAAATTCTTTGTTTAGCTCTGTACCCCATTTTTTGATAGGGTTATTTGTTCCCCATTTTTAATAGGCTTATTTGGTTCTCTGGAATCTAACTTCTTGTGTTGTTTATATTAGATATTAGCCTTCTATCAGATGTAGGCCTGGTAAAGATCTTTTCCGAACTATTGGTTACCATTTTGTCCTTTGTCTTACAGAAACTTTGTCATTTTATGAGGTTCCATTTGTCCAGTTTTGATCTTAGAGCATAAGTCATTGGTATTCTGTTCAGGAAGTTTCCCCCTGTGCCCATATGTTTGATAGTTTTCCTCACTTTCTGCTCTATTAGTTTCAGGATATCTGGTTTTATCTGGAGGTCCTTGATCCACTTGAACTTGAGCTTTGTACAAGGAGATAAAAATGGATCCATAAGCATTCTTCTTCTACTTGCTGAGTTGAACCAGCACCATTTGTTAAAAATGCTGTCCTTTTTCCATTGTATGGTTTTGGCTTCTCTGTCAAAGATCAAGTGACCATAGGTGTGTGGATTCATTCCTGGGTCTTCAATTCAGTTCCATTGATCTGTCTTTTTTTTTTTTATCATCACAATTTTTCTGTAATACAGCTTGAGGTTGAGGTCAGGGATGGTGATTCCCCCAGAAGTTCTTTTATTGTTGAGAATAGTTTTTGCTATCCTGGGTTTTTGGTTATTCCAAATGAATTAGTAAATTGATTTTTCTAACTCTATGAATAATTGAGTTGGAATTTTGATGGGGCTTCATTGAATTTTAGATTGCGTTTTGCAAGATGGCCATTTTTACTGCCAATCTGTGAGCATGGGAGATCTTTCCATCTTCTGAGATTTTCTTTGATTACTTTCTACAGAGACTTGAAGTTCTTGTCATACAGATCTTTCACTTGTTTAGTTGGAGTCACACCAAGGTATCTTACATTATTTGTGACTATTGTGAAGGTAGTTGATTTTTAAATTTCTTTCTCAGCCTGTTTATCCTTTGAGTGGAGGAAGGTCACTGATTTGTTTGAGTTAATTTTATATCCATCCACTTTGCTGACGTTGTTTATCAGTTTTAGAAGATCTCTCGGGAAATTTTTGGGGACACTTAAGTATACCATCATATCATCTGCAAATCGTGATATTTTGACTTCTTCCTTTTCAATTTAAATCACTTTGACCTCCTTTGTTCTCTAATTACTCTGGCTAGGACTTCAAGTACCTTATTGAACAGGTAGGGCAGCCTTGCCTAGTCCCTGATTTTAGTGGGATTGCTTCTAGTTTCTCTCCATTTCGTTTGATGCTGGCTACTGTTTTGCTGTATATTGCTTTTATTATGTTTAGGTATGGGCCTTGAACTTTTGATCTTTCTAAGACTTTTGCCATGAAGGGGTGTAGAATTTTTCAAATGCTTTCTCAGCATCTAATGAGATGATCATGTTTCTTTTTCCCTTTGAGTTTGTTTATTTAGTGAATTACATTGATGGATTTCCATATATTGAAACATTCCTGCATCCCTGGAATGAAGTCTACTTGGTCATGATGTATGTATGTATTGATATGTTTTTGGATTCCATTTTTGAGAATTTTATTGAGTAATTTTGCATAGATCTTCTTAAGGGAAATTGGTCTGAAGTTGTCTTTCTTTCTTGGGTCTCTGTGTGGTTTACCTATAAGTGTAATTGTGGCTTCGTAGAATTAATTGGGCAGTGTTCCTTCTTGTGAAATAGTTTGAAGAGTATTAGTGTTAGGTCTTCTTTGAAGGTCTGATAGAACTCTGCACTAAACCTATCTGGTCCAGGCCTTTTTTTGGTTGGGAGTCTTTTAATGACTTCTGCTATTTCTTTAGGAGTTTGGGACTGTTTAAGTGATTTATCTGATTCCAATTTAACTTTGGTACCTGGTACCTGTCTAGAAAATTGTCCATTTCATCTAGATTTTCCAGTTTTGTTGAGTATAGGCTTTTGTAGTAGAATCTGATGATTTTTTTGAATTTTCTTAGTTTTCACTGTTATGTCTCCTTTTATATTTCTGATGTTATTAATTTGAATTCTGTCTGTGTGCCCCCTGGTTAGTTTTGCTAAGTGTTCATATATCTTGTTGATTTTCTCAAAGAGCCAGCTATTGTTTTTATTAATTCTTCCTATAGTTCTTTTTGTTTTCTACTTGGTTGATTTTAGCCCTGAGTTTGATTATTTCCTACCATCTACTCCTTTTGGGTGTATTTGCTTTTTTTTTGTTCTAGATCTTTCAGGTGTTTTGTCAAGCTGCTAGTGTATGCTTTCTCCAGCATTTTTTCAGTCAGAGCTATGAGTTTTCCTCTTAGCACTGCTTTCATTGTGTCCCATAAGTTTAGGTATGTGTGCCCTCATTTTCAAAAAGTCTTTAATTTCTTTCTTTATTTTTTTCTTGACCAAGTTATCTTTGAGTAGAGTATTGTTCTGCTTTCAAGTGTATGTTGGCTTTCTGTTATTTTTGTTATTACAAAGACCAGCCTTTGTCCATAGTGATCTGATAGGATGCATGGGATTATTTCAGTCTTCCTGTATCTGTTGAGGCCTGTTTTGTGCCTGATTATGTGATCAGTTTTAGAGAAGATACCATGAGATGCTGAGAAGAAGGTTTTGTTTTAGGATGAAATGTTCTATAGATATATGTTAAATCCATTTGGTTCGTAACTTCTGGGAGTTTTACTGTGTGTCTGTTTCCATGATCTGTACACTGCTGAGAGTGGGATGTTGACACCTCTCACTCTTATTGTGTGAGTTACAGTGTGTGTTTGGAGCTTTAGTAAAGTTTCTTTTATGAATGTGGGTGCCCTTGCATTTGGAGATAGATGTTCAGAATTGAGAGTTCTTTTTGATAGATTTTTCATTCGATGAGTATGAAGTGTCCTTCCTTATTCTTTTAGAGAGTTTTTGGTTGAATGTCAATTTTATTCAACATAAGAATGGCTATTCCAGCTTCTTTCTTGGGATCATTTGCTTGGAAAGTTTTTTGCAGCCTTTTATTGGGGAATTGAATCCATTGACAATAAGAGATATTAAGGAAAAGTGATTGTTGCTTCCTGTTATTTTGTTGTTAGAGGTAGAATTATGTGTTGCTATCTACTGTTTGTTGAAAGATGATTACCTTCTTGCTTTTTCTGGAGTGTAGTTTCCCTCTTTGTGTTGGTGTTTTCCATCTATTATACTTTGTAGGACTAGAATTGTAGAAAGATATTGTGTTAATTTGTTTTTGTCATAGAATATCTTGGTTTCTCTATCTACGTTAATTGAGAGTTTTGCTGGGTATAGTAGCCTGGGCTGGCATTTGTGTTCTCTTAGATTCTGTATGTCATCTTCCCAGGATCTTCTGGTTTTTAGATTCTCTGGTGGGAGTCCCAGTTACTCTGGGAGTTGGGGAAGATGTGTGACTTCAGCTGTGATCTTGAGTGTGTCTGAGCTCCAGTGCTCCTGTGCACATCTGATCTTCTGAGAGTTGAGCTTAGTCTGTGATCCTGTGATCCTGTAACTTTCAGAGCACCTGGGAGCCAGACTTCCTCTGGGTGCTTTAAGAGTGAGTGCAGAGCCAGCATCCCAGGTCTGCTCCAGGTGTAAGTTCAGGATGGAAGGAATTTGTGCCACTGACTGGGCAGAGGTTCTTGTGTTCTAAGATCCTGGGGGTCCCAGTTATGCTAAGTGTTGGGGCAGATGTTTTCCTCACCTCTGATCCTGGGCGGTTGGAACACCTGGGAGTTGAGCTTCCTCTGGGTGTTGTAGGACTGGGTGCGGAGCCAGGGCTCAAGGTCTGCTCAGGGCACAGGCTCAGACTAGAAGGACTATTAACATTTTAAATTAGGCTCTTTATACATAACCATTCGCATACAAGAAGTTGAAAGGCATAAAGATTTTGCAATTTAATGTGACACTTTTTTATTTGCCTAGAATAGAAACAATTTTTGTTGAAACAGGACAGCTCAACATTACATTATATAATACCATAATTCACATAATAAACCAATTTCAACTTAAGGAATTAGTTTTGCATAAGCCAAGCTATTAGTTCAACTGCCAGATGACTGACGTGTTTCATTACTTTTGTTTTTCCCTGTTGAGGTTTTCTTGTAGTGGGGTTTTGTGTTGAAATGTTGGATTTCTTCTTGCATGAGGTCTTGCTGGAGTCACAAAATTTCTCTGAGATGTTTGAGACCCACGAAATTTAACCTTGAGCTCAGTGGAACCTCAGTGGCGTGGCAGTCTGCTGCTTGATTTCTTACTTAACCTCCCTTGATCCTTTCCTTCTACAATAAGTAAGTCTTGTCTTCAGTTACCAAGGGTTTGGTGATGAGCAGGATGACCTCAGGATATCTATTCTTCTGTATTGTTTTAGATCAAGATCAACACTAGGAAATAAGGTTTGAGCCTGAGATTCTCACAACTCAGAAGCATCTGTGACTTGGCAGCTAGCCTCTGAAGGGTATCATTTGCCAGTACGTCTCCACAGCAGGAAGGTTTCCAACACCCCATAACATAACCCTAACATAAACCTTTCCTTGTATAAACTGCAACTAAATGAGTCTTCTGGCAAGAGAGTTCTCCAGCATGAGAGTCAGGGGTTCACCCTTTCTCATCTCTATGCTCAACCATGATGAAGTTGGGACAATTGTCTTCCATCCTGTGGTGATAAGACCAGGAAATTTGTGTGGAAAGGAGAGTGAGGTAAGGTCAAAACAACCATTTCTTATTGAGGGCAAGGTAGGAAAACTAGCCACAGTGGGTTGGAAGTCATGGGGGAAGAGGACTGATGGAGGGGGATGATTGAAAAAATATGTACGCAAATGTCATAATAAAACCAAACACCTTATATAATAACTTTGAAAATAATTAAATTGCATATTTTTTTTCAGAAGTTTCCCTTGAGAGTAGCTATTTATCTTTTAAAATCATGTTCTTTGGAAGAGGCCATTGCTTAGTAGCAAAGACATTTCAGTTCTTGGCGTGATTCTTTTTTTTTTTTTTTCCACTCATTTCAACAGAGCATTTTTTTTTGTTTTTATTGTTAAAGATAATAATGTGAGGGTGATGTTGCCATGGTAACCATGCCTTGGCAAACAACCACGAGTGCTGCCCAAACAGGACATAAACCTCAGAATGTAAAACTGTGGTGCAGGTACAGTGACACTGCCTTACTGTCCCCTGTGGGGGTGGCAAACGGGGTGCTGCAGAACGAAGGGACAGGAAAGATGGAGAAGCAGAAAAGGTGGGAAAGATGTCAGCTTGGGTGGCGACCAAGGCGAAGGGAGTGAGGTAAGACTGTGTCTACTTCCTGCCCACCATGGAACTTTTAGAGCTAAACTGAAAGCGGTCAGAGAGCTCACGCTTGCTGTGGGCAACGAAGAAAGCAGTTTCAGCAGAGTACCCGTGTAACCGGACAGGTTGGAAGGGCCAGGGAAGAGCAAATACCCAAGCTGCAGTCTGTGTAGACTCACCTTCAAGGCTCTGTCTAATGGCATCACATGCTTGTGTGCTGCATGGGTGTGTGGTGCTTGTGAGGCTGAGTCTGAACATTTCCTCCGGCTGGTGTCTTGCTTCTTCCCAAGCACACAACACACATATGTGTAGCTTGTGAGAGGCTAGCTTCAAACACTTTTAAGGCTCCCTCCTTTTCTTCTTAGTGTGGAGATCTTGAGAGAAGGCTACAGCACAGGCTTGCTATTTGCCTAGTGGGGCTGCCTAGAGAAGCTGTTCTCAATCCTCCTGCATCCCGCTGACTCTATTCTCTTCTGTTTTCCCTGACACCAATTTTCAGTTCTTACACCTTTCTCTTGACAGCAATCAAGTTTTCAGCGTTTCCTCTGAAGTCCCTCCTTCCATCCCTTGTTGGCGAAGTGATTGTTCTATAACGCCAGATTGATCATGTCACTGACTTACAGCCTTCTAATAGCGTCTGGCCGCTTCCGGGAACAAACCCTCCCTTTTGCTTTCACAGGCCCCGGGCTGGGCTGCCTTAGTCACATCATTTACCCTCACCATTAGCAGACCTTCCAGGTCCTGGATGCACCTCAATTCACAGCAGTCCACTCAGCGGTGCTCCGAAGCTCGCTAGTCCTCTCTGCTAGTCTGGCACCCCTCCAGCTAGCAAGCAAGCAAGAGGAGAGCGGCTGAGAGAGGAAAGCGGCTGAGAGAGGAAAGCACTTCTCTGGTTGGCTTTATAACTCATTTATTGAAATGGGAGATCTGTAAGCAAAGCCTTTCAGCCTGCATTTCCACTTCCATTTCCACAGTGAACATTTTCCCCCTTCTCCATTTTGTCAGGAAACTCATTTCCATTTGTTAAAACACATTCTGACTTATTGATATAATTTCACTCCTCTGCTAATGCTATTTGCATGAAGCAGCACAAAATACTAGCATTTCTTTAGGGGAAAAAAAGTACATGCGCAACTTTATAATATTAAAAAGTGTCCGATCAAAGTTCTGATCTAAACAGGAAGCTCTGTGTAGGAATGATGACAACATTAACCACCAACTGCCAAGTCCAGTAGAGACATCCGTCTGCAGGGAGATGTTTGGGGGCATGATGTGAGGAAAATGATGGTACTATCCCAGGATTATCGGTAGATATGCTCTCTGTAAGAACATGTATCCTATCTAATGTCTGGTATCTCTTCCATCTGAAAGTAGAAAAAAATCCAGATGGAGCACCAACCACTTTATGGATGGCAGGTCACTGCCAAAGTTTCAAAAATTGCAAAATGCACGGATCAGAGAGTATGCCTGTAAAAATGAGGTGCAGGGTTGAAAATTATTGCAGATGTTAAGAAGTACTTGCTGACAGGAGCCTGACATGACTGTCTCCTGGAAGACTCTGCAGAGCCTGACAAACACAGATGGAGTTACTGGCAGGTAAGCATTGGACTCAGCATGGGGACCCCAATGGAGTTAGAGAAAGGATTGAAGGAGATGAGAGGGCTTGCAGCCCCACAGGAATAACAACATTATGGACCAACCGGATCCCCCAGAGCTCCCAGGGACTAAACCACCAACCAAAGAGCATATATGGCAGGACCCATGGCTCCAGCTGCATATGTAGCAGAGGATGGCCTTATCTGGCATTGGGCCAGAGGCATGGGAGGAGAGGCCCTTGGTCCTGTGAAGGCTTGATGCCCAGTGTAGGGGAATGCCAGGGCAGGGAGGCAGGAGTGAGTGGGTGGGGAAGCACCCTCATAAAAGCAGGAGTGAGCCGGGCGGTGGTGGTGCACGCCTTTAATCCCAGCACTTGGGAGGCAGAGGCAGGCGGATTTCTGAGTTCAAGGCCAGTCTGGTCTACAGAGTTAGTTCCAGGACAGCCAGGGATATACAGAGAAACCCTGTCTCAAAAAACCAAAAACCAAAAACCAGAAAAAAATCTCTAAAGAAATAAAACTCATACCATTTACTTCTGGAAAAAAATTAAATTATGCTACACAAAAGGATAGATTCAAGCACTCCAAACTCTCAGAAAACTAACATCAAAAAAAAAAAAAAAAAAGCAGGAGTGGGGGGATGGGATAGGGGGTTTGTGAATGGGAAACTGGGAAAAGGGATAACATTTGAAACATAAATAAATAAAATATCCAGTAAAAAATAAGGTGCTGATAGTAGGAGAACTAACTCCGAGTAGCTTTGTCCTAAAATAGAAATTTATTTTCCTCCTCTAGACTAAAGCAATGGCTTTCACCTGCGAGTATGGAGCTCAGGGCTTGGTGGAGTGTGGGTGGATCCCATACTTAGACCTTCTTAATACTAGGGTAAGGCCTGAGAGAGTACACTTTTCTGAGGTCTACGATGTTGATGCCACTGCTGATCTGGGGCTAGATTTTGGGCTAGACCCACTTGGCTGAAGCAGAAAAATGTCTGCAACCTATTTTACAAATAGATGTATAATTGCGAGCAGGACACAGCTCTTTGAGTTAGAAAGACAGCTCTGTGCTAGTAGGTATAAAACTGTTATTAAAAAAAACTATGCAAAAAGAAATTCACAGCTTTTGTTAGTTTCAGCAAAATTACTTGATATTATTTCCTTAAAAAGAAAAAAATATACCAAGAAAGGAAAAACAAAGAATTCTTCAAAAATTTAAAATTACTTATGGATAGGTAGCAAAAATGAGGTGGTTTAAAACGACAAACATAAATATTCCATTTTGAACCCAACGTGCTGCTTTCTTCCACCCCAATGTCTAATACAAAAACAATTCACATAGATAATACAAGAATTATGGCACATACTGCTAAGTAATTTTCAAAATAACTATGAATTATAGTAATGATAATAAATAGGGAAGTTATTTGTTTCCTGTGTAAAGGGAAATAACATATCATGGGAATTAAAGTATCAAACACTTTTTTTTTTTAAATCTGGAAGTCACCATGCACACCACACTTTTGTAACAAGAGTCTGCTTTTTGGTAATAAGCTGCACTGATATTTTTAAAAGGTTCATTTTATTTTTAATTATGCTTCAATTTTCATCTTTGTAGGAATGTGCATATTTGAGTGTTGGGGCCTGTGGAGTCCAGAGGAGGGCGTCAGGTGGCCTGAAGCTGGAACTGACAGGATTTGTGAGTCACTATGCACAGGTTCTAGGGACCAAACCTCATCTACCAAAGTAGTTCCAACTGCTAGACCATTTTTCCAGCCCTAGTATTTTTTTAAAATCAATGTCAGAGTATGTCCTTGGGTGGATGCGTTTTAACCTCTTTTGTGCTCTGCTGAACTGACCGTAGGAATACTGCAAACTTAGTACAACTGTCCATATAGGGAACCTTTTTTATCATCTACTCTCATGTAGGTTCTCCAGAGAAGCACAACCAGAGTGCATTATGATTGCTACAAAGGATTGGTGTTGTGATGATGACGATTAAGACGATGAAGAATCTCACATACACACTAAAGACCCGGGAAAGATAATGATGTAAGCCAAATACCCATGGGCCAAAGAATCTGGCCTAGATTCTTCCCCCAGCAGTCAGCCTGAGAAACAGGAATACCAAGGACCAGAGGCTTGTGTCTTAACTCTAGCAATATGGAACTAAGGAGGGGTACAGCGGCCTTCTTTTTTTATTAGATTTTTTTCTTTATTTACATTGCAAATGTTATCCCCTTTCCTCATTTCCCCTCCTAAACCCCCTTATTCCCTCTCCCTCCCCCTGTTCACTAACCCACCTACTCCCTCTTTCCTGTCTTGGCATTCACCTACACTGGGGCATCAAACCTTCACAGGTCCAAGGGCCTCTCCTCTCATTGATGTCTGACAAGGCCATCCTCTGCTACACACGCAGCTGGAGACATGGGTCCCTCCATGTGTACCCTTTGGTTCGTAGGTTAGTCCCTGGGAGTTCTGGGGTACTGGTTGGTTCATATTGTTGTTCCTCCTATAGGTCTGCAAACCCCTTCAGCTCCTTGGGTCCTTTCTCTAGCTCCTCCACTGGGGACCTTGTACTTAATTCAGTGGTTGGCTGAAAGCATTCCCCTTTGTATTTCTTAGGCACTGGCAGGGCCTTTCAGGACACAGCTATATCAGGTTCCTATCAGCAAGCACTTCTTGGCATCCACAATAGTGTCTGGATTTGGTAACTATATATGGACGGGCAGAGCATCTACGTTTATTTATTTTTTCATTTTTCCTTTTTATTAGACATTTCAAATGTTATCCCTTTCCTCCTTTCCCCTCCAAAACCCCTTATCCCATCCTCCCTTCCCCTGCTCAGTAACCCAACCCAGTCCCTCTTCCCTATCTTGGCATTCCCCTACACTGGGGCATCAAGCCTTCACAGTACCAAGGGCCTCTCCTCTCATTGATGTCTGACAAGGCCATCCTCTGCTACACATGCAGCTGGAGACATGGGTCCCTCCATGTGTAGTCTTTGGTTGGTGGTTTAGTCCTTGGGAGTTCTAGGGGTACTTGTTAGTTCATATTGTTGTTCCTCCTATGGGTCTGCAAACCCCTTCAGGTCCTTGGGTCCTTTCTCTAGCTCCTCCATTGGGGAACCTATGTTCAGTCCATTGGTTGGCTGTGAGCATCCACTTGTGTATTTTTCAGGTTCTTGCAGAGCTTTTCAAGAGACAGCTATATTAGGCTCCTGTCAGCAAGCATTTGTTGGTATCCACAATAGTGTCTGGGTTTGGTGATTGTATATGAGATGGATCCACAGGTGGGGCAGCTTCTAAATGGCCTTTCCTTCATTCTCTTCTCCACACTTTGTTTCTGTATCTTCTCCCATGGGTGTTTTGATCCGCCTTTTAAGAAAGACAGAAGGATCCACACTTTGGTTTTCCTTCTTTTTGAGCTTCTTGTGGTCTGTGAATTGTATCTTGGGTATTCCGGCACCCCTTCCTGATGAAAGTCTTGGTAAGATCAGGAATTCAAGGCCCGTACCTTAACATAATAAAAGCAATATACAGCCAACCAGTAGCCAACATCAAACTAAATGGAGAGAAACTTGAAGCAATCCCACTAAAATCAGGGACTAGATAAG
Source organism: Apodemus agrarius (assembly GCA_964023405.1). Lineage (NCBI taxonomy): Eukaryota > Metazoa > Chordata > Mammalia > Rodentia > Muridae > Apodemus > Apodemus agrarius. Next base: position 21,714,836 of record OZ030006.1, read on the forward strand.
GCTGCCTACTCTCTCTCTCTCTCTACCTGTTCACTATAGTACTCAAAGTCCTAGCCAGAGCAATTAGACAACAAAAGGAGGTCAGAGGGAAACAAGTTGAAAAGGAAGAAGTCAAAATATCACTATTTGTAGGTGATATGATACTAGGTGACCCCCAAAATTCCACCAGAAACTCCTAAACCTGATAAACAACTTCATCAAAGTGCCTGGATATAAAATGAACTCAAACAAATCTGTAGTCTTCCTCTATTCAAAGGATAAACAGGATGAGAAAGAAATTACGGAAACAATACCCTTCACAATGGGTATCCACTTTATTAAGGCTGCCTGTTTAAATGCTAACTGTCTGGGACAGTGGGAGGGCTTGGCCAGGAAAGGCTCATGCCTTTAGATCTGACAGTTCAGATTCTATACCTTGTGACCCACACAGTGGAAGCTGAACAAATTCTCAGGGGTTGTCACTTAATTTCCACACACGTGCATGGCATGAATGGCCACATAGATAAATACAAATACAGACAGACAGACAGACAGACAGACAGACAGACACACACACACACACACACAGAGAAGAGAGAGAGAGAGAAAGAGAGAGAGAGAGGAGGGGGAGGGGGAGGGAGGGAGAGAGAGAGAGGGAGAGAGAGAGAGAGAGAGAGAGAGAGAGAGAGAGAGAGAGAGAGAAGTAATGTAAAAAATGTAAAAAACCCTAATTTCTTCTGGAAATACACTTTATACATATTCCTTCCCATGGATAATGTACAGTCACATATCTAAGTATGATGTCATCTAGTCAATTAGATATGAAATTTATTACCACACACAGACAAACATTGTTTCATTTTGGTCCTCTGACAATATATAAAAACATACTCATTCAGTAAGCTTTAAAATAAGGATAGCCTACTCATACGCGAGACCCTGAGAACTTGGTACTCAGTCCTTGACCAGGGTCCTCTCCTTCCTTCTTCGTGGGGATCTTTTGATTTGCTAATTGTGCCTTGAGTATTCAGAGCTTCTGGGCTCATTAATATCCACTTATCAGTGATTGAATTTCATGTGTATTCTTTTGTGATTGGGTTAACTCACTTAGTATGATATTTTCCAGATCCAACCATTTGCCTACAAATTGCATGAATTCATTATTTTTAATTGCTGAGTAGTATTCCACTGTATAAATATACCACATTTTCTGTATCCATTCTTTCTTTGAGGGACATCTGGGCTCCTTCCAGCTTCTTGGTATTATAAATAAGGCTGCTATGAACATAGTGGAGCATGAGTCTTTATTGCATGCAGGGGAATTCTCTGGGTATATGCCCAGGAGTGGTATGACAGGGTCCTCTGGAATTTTCTGAGGAACCGCCAGACTGATTTCCAGAGCGGTTGTACCATCTTGCAGTCCCAGCAACAGTGTAGGAGTGTTTCTCTTTCTCCACATCCTCGTCAGCACCTGTTGTCTCTTGAGTTTTTAATCTTAGCCATTCTGACTGGTGTGAGGTGGAATCTCAGGGTTGTTTTGATTTGCATTTCCCTGATGACTAATGATGTTGAACATCTCTTAAGGTGTTTCTCAGCCATCTGAATTTCTTCTGGTGAAAATTCTTTGTTTAGCTCTGTACTCCATTTTTAATAGGGTTATATGGTTCTGTGGGGTCTAACTTCTTGAGTTCTTTGTATATATTGGATATTAGCCCTCTGTCGGATGTGGGTATGGTGAAGATTTTTTCCCAATTTGTTGGCTGCTGTTTTGTTCTTCTGACAGTTTCCTTTGTCTTACAGAAACTTTGTAATTTTATGAAGTCCCATTTGTCAATTCTTGATCTTAGAGCATAAGCTATTGGTGTTCTGTTCAGAAACTTTCCCCCTGTGCCCATGTCCTCCAGGGTCTTCCCCAGTTTCTTTTCTATTAGTTTCAGTGTGTTTAGTTTTATGTCGAGGTCCTTGATTCACTTGGAGTTGATCTTAGTACAAGGACAGAAGAGTGGGTCAATTCGCAGTCTTCTGCATGTTGACCTCCAGTTGAATCAGCACCAATTTTTGAAAAGGCTATCTTTTCCACTGGATGGTTGTAGCTTCTTTATCAAAGATCAAGTGACCATAAGTCTGTGGGTTCATTTCTGGGTCTTCAATCCTATTCCATTGATCTACTTGCCTGTCACTATACCAATACCATGCAGTTTTTTAACACAATTGTTCTGTAGTACTGCTTGAGGTCAGGGATATTGATTCCCCCAAAAGTCCTTTTATTGTTGAGAATAGTTTTAGCTATCCTGGGTTTTTTGTTGCTCCAGATGAATTTGAGAATTGCTCTTTCTAGATCTATGAAGAATTGATTTGGGATTTTGATGGGGATTGCATTGAATGTGTAGTTTGCTTTAGGCAAGATGGCCATTTTTACTATATTGATCCTGCTAATTCAAGAGCATGAAATATTTTTCCATCTCCTGAGGTCTTCTTCGATTTCTTTCTTCAAGGACTTGAAGATCCTGTCATACAGATCTTTCACTTGTTTGGTTAGAGTCACGCCAAGATAACTTTATATTGTTTGTGGCTATTGTGAAGGGTATTATTTCCCTAACTTCTTTCTCAGCTTGCTTTTCCTTTGAGTACAGGAAGGCTGCTGATTTGCTTGAGTTTATTTTATAACCAGCCACTTTGCTGAAGTTGTTTATCAGCTGTAGGAGTTCTCTGGTGGAGGTTTTTGGGTCACTTAAGTATACTATCATATCATCTGCAAATAGTGATAGTTTGACTTCTTCCTTTCCAATTTGTATCCCTTTGACTTCCTTATGTTGTCTAATTGCTCTCACTAGAACTTCATGTACTATATTGAAAAGATATGGAGAGAGAGGGCATACTTGTCTAGTCCCTGATTTTAGTGGGGTTGTTTCAAGTTTCTCTCCATTTATTTTGATATTGGCTACTGGTTTGCTGTATATTGCTTTTATTATATTTAGGTATGGGCCTTGATTTCCTGTTCTTTCCAGGACTTTTAGCATGAAAGGATGCTGAATTTTGTCAAATTCTTTTTCAGTATCTAATGAGATGACCATGTGTTTTTTCTTTTAGTTTGTTTATGTAGTGGATTACATTGATGGATTTCCATATATTGAACCATCCCTGCATCCCTGGGATGAAGCCTACCTGATTATGGTGAATGATCGTTTTGATATGCTCTTGGATTCGGTTGGCAAGAACTTTATTTAGTATTTTTGCATCAATATTCATTAGGGAAATTGGCCTGTAGTTCTCTTTCTTTGTAGGTCTTTGTGTGGTTTTGGTATCAGTGTAATTGTGGCTTTGTAGAACAAGTTGGACAGTGTTCCTTCTGTTTCTATTTTGTGGAATAGTTTGAAGAGTACTAGTGTTAGGTCTTTTTGAAATTCTGATGGAATTCTGCACTAAAACCATCTGGTCCCGTACTTTTTTTTTGGTTGGGAGACTTTCTATAACCACTTCTACTTCTCTCGGGGTTATGGGAATGTTTAGCTGATCTAATTGATCCTGATTTAATTTTGGTATTTGGTATGTCTAGGAAATTGTCCATTTCCTCCAGATTCTCCAGTTGTGCTGAGTATAGGCTTTTGCAGTAGGATCTGATGATTTTTTTGAATTACCTCAGTTTCTCTTGTTATATCCCCTTTTCATTTCTAATTTTGTTAATTTGGATACTGTCTCTGTGCCCTTTGGTTAGTCTGGCTAAGGGTTTATCTATGTTGTTGATTTTCTCAAAGAACCAGCTCTTGGTTTTGTTGATTCTTTGTATGGTTCTCTTTGCTTCTACTTGATTGATTTCAGCCCTTAGTTTGATGATTTCCTGTCTTCTACTGCTCCTGGGTGAATTAGTTTCTTTTTGTTCCAGGGCTTTCAGGTGTGCCGTTAATCTGCTAGTGTATGCTCTCTCCAGTTTCTTTTTGGAGGCACTCAGGGCTATGAGTTTTCCTCTTAGCACTGCTTTTATTGTGTCCCATAGATTTGTGTAGGTTGTACCTTCATTTTCATTGAATTCTAAAAAGTCTTTGATTTCTTTCTTTATTTCTTCCTTGACCAAGGTGTCATTGAATAGAGTATTGTTCAGTTTCCATGTGTATGTGGGCTTTCTGTTGTTTTTCTTGGTATTGAAGACCACTCTGACTCCATAATGATCTGATAGGAGGCATGGGATTAGTTCAATATTCTTGTATTTTTTGATGTCTGTCTTGTGACCAATTATATGGTCAATTTTGGAGAATGTACCATGGGGTGCTGAGAAAAAGGCATATTCTTTTGCTTTAGGATGAAATGTTCTATATAAATCCGTTAAATCCAATTGGTCCAAAGCTTCAATCAGTTTCACTGTGTCCCTGTTTAGTTTCTGGTTTCCTGATCAGTCCATTGAGGAGAGTGGAGTGTTGAAGTCACCTACAATTATTGTCTTAGGTGCAATGTGTGGTTTAAGCTTTAGTAATGTTTCTTTTATGAATGAGAGTGCCCTTGCATTTGGAGCATAGATGTTCAGTATTGAGAGCTCTTCTTGGTGAATTTTCCCTTTGACCAGCAAGAAGTGACCTTCCGTGTCTCTTTTGGTGACTTTAGGTTGAAAGTCAATTCTATCTGATATTAGAATGGCTACTCTGGCTTGTCTCCTGAGACCATTTGTTTGCAAAATTGTCTTCCAGCCTTTTATTCTAAGGTAGTGTTTGTCTTTGAAACTGAGATGTGTTTCCTGTATGCAGCAAAATGTAGGGTCCTGTTTCTGTATCCAGTCCATTAGTCTATGTCTTTTTATTGGGGAATTGAGTCCATTGATGTTAAGAGATACTAAGGAATAGTAATTATTACTTCCTGACATTTTTGACATTATTTTTATATTTGAATGCTTATTTTCTTTTGTGTTTGATGAGAGTGGTTTCCCTCCTTGTGTTGGTGTTTTTCCCCTATTATCCTTTGTAGGGCTGGGTTTGTGGAAAGATAATGTGCAAATTTGGCTTTGTCATGGAATAACTTGATTTCCTCATCTATGGTGATTGAGAGTTTTGCTGGGTATAGTAGTTTTGGCTGAAATTTGTGTTCTCTTAGAGTCTGCATGAGATCTGCCCAGGATCTTCTAGCTTTCATGGTCTCAGGTGAGAAGTCTGGTGTAATTCTGATAGGTCTTCCTTTATATGTTACTTGGCCTTTTTCTCTTACTGCCTTTGAAATTCTTTCTTTGTTTAGTACATTTGGGGTTTTGATTATTATGTGCCGGGAGGTATTTCTGTTCTGGTCCAGTCTATTTGGAGTTCTGTAGGCTTTTTGTAGTCATGGGGATCTCTCTCTTTATGTTAGGGAAGTTTTCTTCCATAATTTTGTTGAAGATATTTGCTGGCCCTTTAAGTTGTAAATCTTCACTCTCATCTATACCTATAGGTTTGGTCTTCTCATTGTGTCTTGGATTTCCTGAATGTTTTGGGTTATCAGCTTTTTGCACTTTGCATTTTCTTTGACTGTTGAGTCCATGGTTCCTATGGTATCTTCGGCATCTGAGATTCTTTCTTCTATCTCTTGTATTCTATTGTTGATATTTACATCTATGACCCCCTGATTTCTTCCCAAGGTTTTCTATCTCCAAAGTTGTCTCCCTTTGTGATTTCTTAGTTGTTTCTACTTCTGTTTTTTAGATTCTGGATGGATTTGCTCAGATCTTTTGCTTGCTTGTTTGTGATTTCATGTAATTCTTTAAGAGATTTTTGTGTTTCCTCTTTCATGACTTATACTTGTTTACCCACGTTCTCCTCCTGTATTTCTTTAAGTGATTTTTGTATTTCCTCCTTATTGGCTTCTATCTTTTGATCCATATTCTCCTGAATTTCTTTAAGTGATTTTTGTGTTTGCCTTGTAAGGGCTTCTAACTTTTCATCCATTTTCTCCTGTATTTTTTAAACAGATTTATCTATGTGTTCCTCTATCATCATCCTGACCAGTGATTTTAGATCTGAATCTTGTTTTTCTGGTGTGTTGGGGTATCTGAGACTTATTGCTGTTGGGGAACTGGGTTTGTATACTACCATATTGCCTTGATTTCTGTTAGTAATGTTCCTATGTTTGCCTTTTGCTATCTGGTTATCTCTGCTGTTAGTTGATCCTGTAGTTACTAGCTGGTGCTTGAACCTCCTGTGGGTTCATAAGGCTATTTCCCCATACATGGATGGCTGGGTTTCCCCTGGCACAGATTGCTGGTGTGCTGCCCTCCTCTTGGGTGCTGTTGGATCCCTGGTTTATCTTGCTTTAAGCAGTGTTATATTCAGTTGTCTCTGTGGACCTGATGCTGCTTGTCTACTCTGTCAGGGAGGTAAGATGGTGGCTGGGGGCCCCTCCAAGTGCTGACAACCCTGCCCAGCACAAGACCCAGGCCTGGTTGGCACACAGATGGACCACCTCTCTGCTCAGATCCTGTGTGCAGGTCTCTGCCTGGCGGTCTAAGTCCCCAGAGGTCTTATAATCGGGATATCTCTTGTACCTGGTTGAGCCTGCTAGGTCCAAACAGCTACAAAGATGGCGGAGGCTGCAGGGAGTGCAGGGTTCCCCCACAGGGCACAGAGCCCACGCCTGACTGGGACACCTGGACTGTTTCTCTGCACGGCTCCTGCTCACAGATAGCTGTCTGGTGGCCTGAGTCCCCAGAGGTCTTAAACTTGGGATATCTTGGGTACCTGGTTCAGCCTGCTAGGTCCAAACAGCCGTGAAGATGGCGGAGGCTGCAGGGAGTTGGCATTATCATTTTTTAAAGCTTTTGGATTTTTTTTTTTAAAAACCTGGAGATTTGTGTGTCAAGGTACTCCAAACAGCTATGTCCACAGAGCAAGGTGACATGTGTATCAAAGCCATCCTATTCAACTGAGATAATTACGCAGATGGTGACTTCTGAATAAAATTATAATTCTAATGTGAAGTGAGTTAAAAATGAAGAGTTACCTTTATTATATTTGGAAACATTTAGAACTTATATATCACATGATTGTATTGAATTTAATCCAATAACACCTCAAACAAGGATGGCAACAACACTCTAAGTATCAGTATTCCTTTTAGCACAGTATATCTTTTTTTTTTTAACTATACTGTGGTTTAAGCCATTTAGGTTGTTAAAAATAATTTAACATATTGCCAACACTCAACATGCAGAATCTAAATAAAATTATTCATAACAAATAAGTATATGTTCACTTATTAGCCTAAAAATTGGTCAGGTTTCATGACTTATCCAAATACGTATTTGAGTGATTTGCTGTGAATTCAGACTTAGGGAACTTTCTGCCTTTCTGTATTGGACTGCTCTGTTGCTTAATTCCCAATATAATTAATTAATTTATAAATAATGTATAGCCAATCATTTCCCAAGAAAGGGTTTCAGGAGGTTGCACTAACTAGGAAAGTACCATAAATTTATAATGAGATGGATTTCATATTTTTTCCTTAGCATGGAAGGCCACTTCTTTGCTTAGGAAAAGCAGAAAAGCCTCTTCCTCCTTTGTCTGGGTCAAACTGGGGTGTAATGTGTGAGTATTCTTAGTCCTGAGACACATAGATTGGGTTCAGATTCCCCTTCTACATGAGGGACTTGATCTGTCTGTTCTCATTTTCTGTCTTTAAAATGGGGATAATTATGTTATGGTCTTGCTTAGGGGATGATAGATTAGCATCTTATTTGGAGATTAATACAACCTGATTGCTAACCACAGTTAAGCATCTTCCCTCTAATATGCCAGACTGAACACAATGCTTTAAAATAGTCCTTATGCTATATTGTAACTGCACCTTCAGTCTCTTCATAATAGTTATCACAGGCCATTGATTTTAAGGCCCTTAATCTATCTCTCCCAGGAAGCTGGGTGTTCCTGAGAGGCTGTACTCTGTCTGTATGGCTCAGTGCTCCATCTCTGACCTCTAATTAATGCCCAGGATGAAGGAATCATTTAGTCACTAGCTATTGAATGAATTCAAAAATTTTTTTCTTTGAACATGGTAAGTGAAATGGGATTAGCCAGCTGGTATTTTGTTTACTAATTTATTTTCTGACTTTCATGATGATTATATACATTTTCCCACTATGTACTGTTTTAAGTACCTTAAGGAAGGCAGACAGGGGCTGTCTCCATAGCCTCTACTTTTTTTCTTCAGGCAAGGGTCTCTCATTGACCTGGAACTCACCAAGCAGGCTAGGTTGTCCTACCCACAAGCCTCAGGGATCCACCTGTCTCTGTCTTTCTAATGCTGGGGTTGCAAGTGCATACCACCATACCTGATTTTTATTTTTTAAACCTAGTTTCTGGACAACAAATTTAGGACCCTGTGCTTGTGCAACAAGCACTTTATTGACACAGCTGTCTCCCCAGCTTGAGTTTTGACATTTTATTTGTGGACTACTAGAGTAAATTAATGGTTTTCTGTTGGGGATTTTGGTGTCATGGCTCCTGTCCTGGTTATTTTTTGTCAACTTGATACAAACTGGTTATCTGGAAAAGGCATCCTCATTTGAGAAAATGCTTCCATCACAGTTGTCTAAAGGAAAGTCTGAGGGACAGCTTCTTGATTAGTGATGGATGTGGGAAGGCTGAACCTACTGTAGATGGTGCCACCCTTGGTCAGGTGGCCATGAGATGTATGGACAAGGAGATGGGTAAGCCATAAATAGCAAGCCTCCATGGTCTCTGCTTCTACTCTTATCTTCAGGTTCCTGTTCAATTTCCCATAGAGATAGACTCTGATCAGGACATGTATGGCAAGTTGCTTTTGGTCATGGTCTTTATTATAGCAATAGAAAGCAAGCTATTCCATGTCTGCACAGGAGACGCTAGGAATATCTGAAGCCTTTTTTTTTTATTGTCACAGCTGAGAAGCTGCTACTAGCAACCGTATCATCAGGGATGAGCAAAGAGCTTCTTTCTCATGAAAAGCAAGCCTGAGAAATTAATAGTGATAAGATTAAGAACCCTGGCGTAGATGGATATAGTGCTTAGAATGAATTCCCATAATGTACAAAGTTGACTGAGATGTAAATAACGGGACAAAAGAATTTTGAAAGTTAGTTAATAAAATTTACTCTGATTAGCTTTTGGCATTTTATTTATATATTTATATGTCATAAATATTTATTATCTATTTATTATTTGGTACAGTTTGTTGATAGTAAATAGAAATAAATAATTAAGAAGGCCTATTTACCAATGTTTTTTATTTCAGCAGAGGATTTTATAGAATATCGTAGTTTTTCTCTTTGTAAGCAATAGAGTGATTTTTAAAAGTTTATTTTGCTATTTATACACTTCTAAATAACCAATTATGCAGATTCTAAAATGAGCAGTTTATGCTTCAATTTAGCCAAAACTATTTGGCAGCATGCAAACCATCACATTGCTCATTGATTTTGCTTTATTGCTCTGATCTGATAAATGATTCAGGGGTCCTCACTGCTTTTGCAGCTTGGTGTACTTGGGTACATTTGGAGTATCAAGAAGGCTCTGCTGTAGAAATAAGATCTCTGCAGTTCAATGCAACAGATTTACATCTTCCTAGAGTCAAATGAGCATGTGTGTGTTGACTCTAGCTGAAAAGACTGACTCTGGCAGTGCAGGTTGAGGAAGAAGTTAACCTGCAACCACACACTTTAGAACAGATGGCTTTCACCTGCCAAGAAAGAGAAAGCAGGGAAAATTCTGTTTCTCATTAATGTTTTTGCCTAGAATTTGCATAGGCGGTGCCCAGTAATATTTCAGTGATGCAGAAAAATCAGGTGGCCGCGACTTAATTCAGAAACTGGACAAGTGTCACCCTCCCATGGCTCACCTGCAACGTAGAGATATTCTGAACATGAAGGTATTGATCACCACTAGCCTTAGACGTGTTTACCTTTATATATATGACTATTTATGTGGTTATTAAGGAAGGCATTTGTTAAGTGCATGTATATCATATCTCACACAGGATCTTTCCACAGTGTGATCATTTGAGGTGACTACTTATATCTCACTGTATTTCTAGGATGATTCTAGATGTTTGGCTTTCTCAGTAAGTCTTTACCAGCTGCTGTGATATCTGTTTTCTCAAGTAAGCTAACACAGACCAATGAATACAGAATGCTAAGGGCAAAGCTGGTAGTCTTCATTTACATATTGATGGGTGATCAAGCCTTGTATTTTGTAGCAAGACCAATTATGATATATATCATAACAACGATTGAATTAAAGATAACTAAAGAGCCTCAGTGGAGTTTTGCCATAGGATAGAGTGCTTTTTTTCCAGAGGAAAGCATTTTTTACTAGGCAAAGAATGAGGAGAGAATGTTTTACTGAGCAGCTTTGAGAAGCACAGGCTATGTACCTTATTTGTATTCAACCCCACTTTGTATATTTCCACAGTTGTCTTTATTTTGATGGAAATGATCACATCATCATGTTTTCTATAACAGCATTTCTCTAGGAACCTATTATTGTGGAAATAAGGGCATCTTCTCTTTCATTGTTTTGTTTTTGACATTATAGTTATAGCATTTCTCCCTTTCCTTTCCTATCTCCAATCCCTCCCATATACCATGACCCTCCCCTTCAAATTTATGACTTCTTTTTAAATAATTTTTGTTGAATATGTATATGTCTATACATATATATATATTCTTAAATATAACCTGTTCAGTCCATACAATGTTTCTTGTATGTATGTTTTCAGGTCTGACCATTTGGCATTGGGCATCCAATTGGTATGCTCTTCTTGGAAAAGACCACACCTCCCATTCCCAGCCTGACTCAGTTGCCTATAGTTCTTTGTGCAGAGGTGAAGCCTAGTGGGCTTTTCATCATCCAGTTGGGAGTGTCTGTCAGTGTCATCCTAGTTTAGCTCAGGTTTGAGCAGTCATGTTGGTGAGACTTCATGGGTGTAGCTTCTGACATTACAAGGAAACACAATCTCTCAACAAACTTTGTCATCCTCTTTTTTAATTTATTTTTAATTTTAATTTATTTTATCTTATTTTTTTAGTTAAGGTGAAAAAATTGCTTCCTAAGTTCACACGTTGTGAAAGCCACAGCTTGAGAGGAAATACAGCGGATGTAGTTCAGAGATAAGACATGATGCAATCCTCTCCGAATCCCATAGTGTCCATAGACATACTTCATGGTCTCCGACATGGTAAGGCACTTTTCAAACTCCGGTAGGACTGCCCCATAACTGCATTTTCTGAAGGGTCACATCATCATGGTAGGATATCATCTATGCTATTGATTCAACACCACCACCCCTAAGGAGGTTTATGTGAGTTTTCAAAACTAAGACATTGGGGTTGTCAGACGAAGGTCTGCCAAGCAGGTGGGAGCATAGGAGAGCTCAGCACACTTCAAGGTACCAAAGGTAAAAAGGAGACATCTGCATATGGAGCCATTCCTAATATATCAGACATCAGACCTCAGTAGAATCAAGGAAACCACCCTCCTTGGCATACAGTGTCTTGAAGGCATGGAGGATCCCTGAATAGGTATGTTCTCCTTTTGCCTGCAAGGACAGGACCTCATCGAGAGGGCAAAGCGCAGAGAACTGCTGTCATGCTCATCTTACCTGCCGTGGATCCAGCCATTAATCTGTGCACATGACCAGAAACTCCCAGTTTTATAGTAATGAACGTTTTATAATGCTCAAAAGCCACGAACTGGAGTGCCCTATAGGGAAAGATCCGAATCATCATTGCACCATTTCCTTTATATAATCCAAGGTAGCTTTCCTTTTTGGGAACAGCACACAGTGCAGAAAATACCCTTAAATGTTTGTAACAATGGTTGTGAGCTTGTAATAAAACCTTTACTCGATCCAGGGGAGCAACTGTGTTTTATTTTTTAATTCTTTTTTTGTTTTTTATTTTCTATATTCTTTGTTTACATTCCAAATGCTTTCCCCTTTCTCGGTTCCCCCCCCCCCCCATAAGTCCCATAAGCCCTCCGCCTATTCCCCAATCACCACCTCCTATTTCTCTGTCCTGGTACTCCCCTACAATCCTGCATCAAGCCTATCCAGGATCAGGGCCCTCTCCTGCCTTCTTCTTGGGAATCACTTGATATGCTAATTGTGTCTTGAGTATTCAGAGCTTCTGGGCTAATTAATATCCACTTACGAGTGACTGCATTACATGTGTAGTCTTTTGTCATTGGGTTACCTCACTTAGGATGATATTTTCTAGTTCCACCCATTTGCCTAAAAATTTCATGAATTCATTATTTTTTGAGCAGTATTCCATTGTGCAAATATACCACATTTTCTGTATTCATTCCTCCATTGAGGGATATCTGGATTCTTTCCAGCCTCTCGCTATTATAAATAAGGCTGCTATGGACATAGTGGAGCATGTGTCCTTATTGAATGCCAGGGAATCTTCTGGGTATATGCTTAGGAGTGGTATAACAGGGTCCTCTGGAAGTGTCATGCCCAGTTTTCTGAGGAACCGCCAGACTGATTTCCAGAGTGGTTGTACCAGCTTGCAATCCCACCAGCAGTGGAGGAGTGTTCCTCTTTCTCCACATCCTCACCAACACCTGATGTCTCCTGAGATTTTTTATTCGCTATATTCTTAATTTACATTTCATATGATTTCCCCCTTTCCAGATTCCCCCCCCCAAAGGCCCATAAGCCCTCTTCCCTCCCCCTGTTTCCCCATTCACCACTTCCCTCTTCCCTGTTCTGGTATTTCCCCACACTGCTGCATTAAGCCTTTCCATAGTCAGGGGCCTTTCCTTCCTTCTTGGACATCATTTGATATGTGGATTGTGTCTTAGGTATTCCAGTCTTCTAGGCTAATATCTGCTTATCAGTGAGTGCATATCATGAGTTTTCTATTGAGATTGGGTTACCTCACTTAGGATGATGTTCTCCAGCTCCATCCATTTGTCTAAGAAGTTCATGGATTCATTGTTCCTAATGGCTGAATAGTACTCCATTGTGTATATATACCATATTTTTTGTATCCATTCCTCCATTGAGGGACATCTGGTTTCTTTCCAGCTTCTGGCTATTATAAATAGGGCTGCTATGAACATAGTAGAACATGTATCCTTATTACATGCCAGGGAATCCTCTGGGTATATGCCCGGGGTGGTATAGCAGGGTCCTCCAGAAGTGTCATGCCAAGTTTTCTGAGGAACCACCAGACTGATTTCCAGAGTGGTTGTACCAATTTGCAATCCCTCCAGCAGTGGAGTGTTCCTCTTTCTCCACATCCTTGCCAACACCTGCTGTCTCCTGAGTTTTTAATCAGCCATTCTGATTGGTGTGAGATGAAATCTCAGGGTTGTTTTGATTTGCATTTCCCTAGTGACTAATGATGTTGAACATTTCTTAAGATGCTTCTCAGCCATCCAAAGTTCTTCAGGTGAAAATTCTTTGCTCAGCTCTGTACCCTAATTTTTGGTAGGGTTGTTTGGTTCTCTGGAGTCTAACTTCTTCAGTTGTTTGTATATATTGGATATTAGCCCTCTGTTGGATGTAGAGTTGGTGAAGATCCTTTCCCAATTTGTTGGTTGCCATTTTGACCACTTGACAGTGTCTTTTGCCTTACAGAAACTTTGTAATTTTATGAGGTCCCATTTGTCAATTCTTGATCTTAGAGCATAAGCTACTGGTGTCCTATTCAGGAACTTTTCCCTGTGCCCATATCCTCTAGGGTCTTCCTAAGTTTCTTTTCTATTAGTTTCAGTGTGTCTTGTTTTATGTGGAGGTCCTTGATCCACGTGGAGTTGAGCTTAGTACAAGGAGAAAAGAATGGATCAATGCACATTCTTCTGCAAGCTGACCTCCAGTTGAGCCAGCATCATTTGTTGAAAAGGCTATTTTTTCCACTAGATGGTTTCAGCTCCTTTGTCAAAGATCAAGGGACCATAGCTGTGTGGGTTCATTTCTGGGCCTTCAATCCTATTCCATTGATCTACCTGCCTGTCACTGTACCAATATCATACAGTTTTTAACACTATTGCTCTGTAGTACTGCTTGAGGTCCGGGATACTGATTCCCCCTAAAGTTCTTTTACTGTAGAGAATAGTTTTAGCTATTCTGAGTTTTTTGTTATTCTAGATGAATTTGATAATTGCTCTTTCTAACTCTGTGAAGAACTGAGTTGGGATTTTGATGGGGATTGCATTGAATCTGTAGATTGCTTTTAGTAATATTGGCATTTTTACTATATTAATCTTGCCAATCCACAAGCCTGGAAGATTTTTCCATTTTCTGAGGTCTTCTTCGATTTGTTTCTTCAGAGACCTGAAGTTCTTCTCATACAGATCTTTCACTTGTTTGGTTAGAGTCACACCAAGATATTTTATATTGTTTGTGGCTATTGTGAAGGGTGTCATTTCCCTAATTTTTTTCTCAGCCTGTTTATTCTTTGAGTATAAGAAGGCTACTGATTTGCTTGCATTGATTTTATAACCACCTACTTTGCTGAAGTTGTTTATCAGTTGTAGGAGTTCTCTGATGGAGTTTTTGGGGTCGCTTAAGTATTCTATCATATCATCTGCAAATAGTGATATTTTGACTTCTTCCTTTCCAATTTGTATCCCTTTGACCTCCTTTTGTCGTCTAATTGCTCTAGCTAGAACTTCAAGCACTATATTGAAAAGATATGGAGAGAGGGGGCAGCCTTGCTTAGTACCTGATTTTAGTGGGATTGCTTCAAGTTTCTCTCCATTTAATTTGATGTTGGCTACTGGTGTACTGTATATTGCTTTTACTATGTTTAGGTATGGGCCTTGAATTCCTGTTCTTTCCAAGACTTTTAACATGAAAGGATGCTGAATTTTGTCAAATGCTTTTTCAGCATCTAATTAAATAACCATGTGGTTTTTTTTCTTTAAGTTTGTTTATGTAGTGGATCACATTAATGGATTTCATTATATTGAACCATCCCTGCATCCCTGGGATGAAGCCTACTTGATAATGGTGAATAATCGTATTGATGTGTTCTTGGATTTGATTGGCAAGAGTTTTATTGAGTATTTTTATGTTGATATTCATAAGGGATATTAGCCTGTAGTTTTCCTTCTATGTTGGATCTTTGTGTGGTTTTGGTATCAGCGTAATTGTGGCTTCATAGGATGAGTTGGGTAGTGTTCCTTCTGTTTCTATTTTGTGGGATAATTTAAAGAGTATTGGTATTAGGTCTTTTTTGAAGGTCTGATAGAATTCTGCACTAAAACCATCTGGTCCTGTGCTTTTTTTTTTTTTTGTTTTTTTTTGTTTTTTTTTTTTTGACTGGAAGACTTTCTATGATTGCTTCTATTTCTTTATGGGTTATGGGACTGTTTAGTTGATCTATTTTGATCCTGATTTGATTTTGGTATTTGGTATCTGTCTAGGAAATTGTCCATTTCCTCCAGATTTTCCAGTTGTGTTGAGTATAGACTTTTGTAGTAGGATGTGATGATTTTTTGTATTTTCTCCGTTTCTGTTGTTATATCTCCCGTTTCATTTCTAATTTTGTTAATTTGGATACTGTCTCTGAGCCTTTCATTGGTCTGGCTAAGGGTTTATCTATCTTGTTGATGTTCTCAAAAAAACCAGCTCTTTGTTTTGTTGATTCTTTATATGGTTCTCTTTGTTTCTACTTGATTGATTTCAGCCCTTAGTTTGATGATTTCCTGTCTTCTACTCTTCCTTGGTGAATTAGCTTATTTTTGTTCCAGGGCTTTCAGGTGTGCCATTAAACTGCTAAGTGTATGCTCTCTCCAGTTTCTTTTTGGAGGCACTCAGGCCTATGAGTTTTCCTCTTAGCACTGCTTTCATTGTGCCCCATAAATTCGGGTATGTTGTGCCTTCATGTTCTTTAATCTAAAAAGTCTTCAATTTCTTTCTTTCTTTATTTTTTGGCCAAGGTATCATTGAGTAGAGCATTGTTCACCCTCCATGTGTATGTGGGCTTTCTGTTTTTTTTTTTTTTTTGCTACTGAAGACCACTCTTATTCCCTAGTGATCTGATAGAGGTCTGTCTTGTGCCAAATTATATGGTAGTATAGAGAATGTACCATGGGGTGCTGAGAAAAGGTATAGTCTTTTGCTTTGGGATGAAATGTGCTGTATATATCTGTTAAATCTAATAGGTCCAATGCTTCAATTAGTTTCACTGTGTCCCTGTTTAGTTTCGCTTTTCTGATCTTTCCATTGAGGAGAGTGGAGTGTTGAAGTTGCCCACAATTATTGTGTTAGGTGTAATGTGTGCTTTGAGCTTTAGAAAAGTTTCTTTTACAAATGAGGGTGCCCTCACATTTGGAGCATAGATGTTCAGAATAGAGAGTTCTTATTGGTAGATTTTTTTCTTTGACCATTAGGAAGTTTCCTTTCATGTCTCTTTTGATGACTTTAGGTTGAAAGTCAATTTTATGTGATATTAGAATGGCTACTCCAGCTTGTTTCGTAAGACCATTTGCTTATAAAATTGTTTTCCAGCCTTTTACTCTGAGGTAGTGATTGTCTTTGACCTTGAGGTGTGTTTCCTGTAAGCAGCAAAATGTAGGGTCCTGTTTATGTATCCAGTCTGTTAGTCTATGGCTTTTTATTGGGGAATTGAGTCCATTGATGTTAAGAGATATTAAGTAGTATTGATTATTACTTCCGGTTGTTTTAGATGTTATTTTTATATTTGAGTGCTTATCTTCTTTTGAGCTTGATGAAAGAAGTTTACTATCTTGCTTTTTCCTGGGTGTAGTTTCCCTCCTTGTATTGAGGTTTTCCTCCTATTATCCTTTGTAGGGCTGGGTTTGTGGAATGATATTGTGTAAATTTGGTTTTACCGGGGAATATCTTGGTTTCTCCATCTATGGTGATTGAGAGTATTGCTCGGTATAGTAATCTTGGCTGGCATTTGTGTTCTCTTAGAGTCTGTATGAGATCTGCCCAAGATCTTCTAGTTTTCATGGTCTCTGGTGAGAAGTCTGATGTAATTCTAATCAGTCTTCCTTTATATGTTACTTGGCCTTTTTTCTCTTACTGCTCTTAATATTCTTTCTTTTTTTCATACATTTGGGGTCTTGATTATTATGTGATGGGAGGTATTTCTCTTCTGGTCCAGTCTGTTTGGAGTTCTGTAGCCTTCTTATATATTCATGGGCAACTCTCTCTTTAGGTTAGGGAAGTTTTCTTCCATAATTTTGTTGAAGATATTTGCTGGCTCTTTTAGTTGTATATCTTCACTCTCATCTATACCAATTATCCTTAGGTTTGGTCTTCTAATTGTGTCCTGGATTTCCTGGATGTTTTGGGTTACAAGCTTTTTGCTTTTTGCATTTTCTTTCACTGTTGAGTCAATGGTTTCTATGGTATCTTCGACACCTGAGATCCTTTCTTCCATCTCTTGTATTCTGTTGTTGATATTTGCATCTATGGCCCCTAATTTCTTCCCAAAGTTTTCTATCTCCAAAGCTGTCTCCCTTTGTGATTTCCTAGTTGTTTCTACTTCTGTTTTTAGATCCTGGATGGTTTTGCTCAGTTCCTTCACTTGTTCATATTTTCTTGTATTTCTTTAAAAGATTTTTGTGTTTCCTCTTTCATGACTTCTGCTTGTTCACTCAATTTCTCCTGCATTTCTTTAACTGATTTTCATGTTTCCTCTTTATTGACTTCTATCTGTTGACCCGTATTCTCCTGAATTTCTTTAAGTGATTTTTTGTGTTTCCATTGTAATGGCTTCTAACTTATTCATGTTCCTTTAAGAGATTTATTTATGTCCTTTCTGTGTTCCTCTAACAGCATCATGACCAGTGATTTTAAATCCAAATCTTGTTTTTTTGATGTTGGGGTATCCAGGACTTGCCGTTGTTGGGGAATTGGGTTCAGATGCTGCCATATTGCCTTGATTTCGGTTACTAATGTTCCTGCATTTGCCTTTTGCCATCTGTTTATCTCTGGTGTTAGTTGGTCCTGTTGACCCTGGCTGGTGCTTGAACCTCCTGTGGGCCTGTAAGGCTATTTCCACATCTCTGGATGACTGGGTTTCCCCCTGGGACAGATTGCTGATGTGCTGCCCTATTTTTGGGTGTGGTTGGAGTCCTAGTGTGCCTTGTCTGTCTAACTGTGGAAATCCCTGTAGATCAGGCGCTTCCCTGGTTGAACTGTGGGATCCAAGATGGTGGTAATCTTGATCCCCGGGGCTCTGTCTATCCATGGGAGTTCCTGCAGGTCTTATGCTCCCCTGTGTGCCCAGGCAGCTATAGAGCTGCCCGGCTCCCTGGTGTGGAAGACACCCAGGCAGACTGTGCCCTGTGCAATCCTTCACTCTGGTGCCCTCTGCATACTTGGCTGAGTTGCCAGCTCCCAAATGGTGGTGGGTCGCACGGCTCTGTCTTACTGCAGGATTCCCTGCAGGTCAGGATCTTCCCTGGCTGGACTGCCAGAGCCTAGACGGTGGCAATCTTGGTCCTCGGGCCTCAGTCTGGTGGAGCTGCTCTGGCCAAGATGGTGGCAGACCGCGGGGCTCTGTCTAACTCTCTATCGTCCTCTTACAATTATTCTGGCCCCTCTTTCCTAGTGCTCTCTGAGTCTTAAGTGCCAGAGTGTTTATCAGGTTTACTTACTGGTTCTAGGTTCCACAACTCTGCATTTGACTGTTTATGCAGCAGGCAAGCTTCCAAAGGAGGTAGGCAACCAACGGTTCTACCCAGCTGTGACGCCTAGGAACCACATCAATGATGAGCATGGTTCAATAACCCTAAGGATGCAGCAGTGGCATGCATGCTTCGGCAGTAACCAACAGCTGTCTAAATGGAATTAAGATCTACTCAATAAGAGGAAACCATGCCTAACACTGGAAACGTAGCAAACCACTCAGTACTAGTGAAGCCATGTTACTAGAGGAGAATATACAAGTCTATAAATCTTGACCCCTTATCAAGGAAATTTCTCTCTGCAATAGGTCTTCTTTTATAAAATGTATTTTAATATTTATATTGTTTCTCATTAGCATTTTGATAAGAGAAACTGGATAATTCAATTGGTGATCATATATTCACTATTATAGACCACTGAATAGAACTGAGACTGAGTAAAGAGTTATACAGCTATACCTACTCACTCTCAGTTTACAATGTCACTCTATTTATCATTCATATTACTATAGTGCCTGAAACTCTACTCAGACATTTATGAATTATTAAAAAAAACTACTGAATTTCTACTATATTTGACTGGCATCATGCTAGGTGCAATAGATTAGAACAAGATGAGTAACTTAGCTCCCCTCTTGCCAGGACCTTCTGCTTAAAAGATTATGACTACAGTGAGGATGTAGAAATCTTCCATTCATTTCACAAATTTGTATTGGGGAGTGAATTGAAACAGTGAATTGAAACAGTCACTTTAGTGGATGAAAGGAAGTATAGTGTAATATCTAAGAGAAGTGTTTTGGCGTTGGACTATAAAACACCATGTATTCTCCACTATCACTGCCAATCCCTACTATCTCTTTATGCTTGCCTACCTTCTCAAATTTATAGTTTTCTTACTGTTCCTCAACTCCCTTGATCATCTATTGACTAATATTCATTAACTAGGATAAGTTTGTAGAATTAGTGTTCAAAGGTTCTTTGGGCCTCACTGCTGTGTATCTTACTCAGGTAGCTCCTTTCTCTTCTTCACTTTATCTTTTAAAAGATAATCATAAACAAGTGTTTTCTTTGGTCTTAAGGACCCATTTAGTCAGTGAACCTAGAATCAGGGGACCCTGACTTTTTTTTAGAGACATTCAAGAAATGACACTCTAAAATATGACATTTTGATATGCTGATTACACAGAACTACGAGCACTCTGGTGACAATTTTCAGCAATGAGTCAGAAGCTTTCTGAGCTCCTCCAAAAGGAATCCAGCTGTTAGGAATCTGCCTTGGAATCTTGACCAATCAGTGGAGATTAACTCAGAATACAGCAAAGCAAACTGGAGCTTGACAACTCCTTCCAAGCAGACAGGAATTCATTCTTTTCAAGGTTTCTCTGAGACAGACCTTGGATCTATATAACAAGACAATCTTTATTCACCCCTCCCAGACAATTATTTTACTACTGCCCTGGAAGCCAAGATTCTACTCATTTTGTAGCTCAGATTGCCTTAGAAGCATTAATAACCTGTCTCTTTTTTAAAGCCTCAGATTTTATGGAACCAGAATGATTTTTGCATGTAATTAACTATGATTTTTTTCTCCTATTCATCAGCCATATTAACCTATGTATAGCTCAGCTAAGGAAGCTCCATGGGTGGAAGCTGTTTTTCTTGTCTCTTTTGTTTGTAGCTGTAGGTTAGAAGTACTGGGAACCCAGGCTTACAATAGATATCTGAAATAGAGCAGTCTTGGGGGACTGAGCCCTCACGCAGTGCGATGCAGTGCCAGCCCACTCCTTAGAGATTATGTCAGTGTTGAAGTGCACTGAAGGACACTGAGCTGGTATCTAGACAGCCCGCAGAATTGCTGATTATAGAAAAAAAATCCTATATTTTTAGTGATTAGAAGTATTTTGGTAATATCTGAGGACATTAATTTTTATATAACATTTTATCTAAGAACTATTAAAACAATTGTTTGAAAAAAATACAGTGGAAAACTGAAACGTTGTTATTTTTGAAAAATCTAGTTTTAAAAATTGTATGATTTCCTTCCTTTTAGTCCTGGGTGCGGTTAGGTAAGCCAATGCCAATCACATTCTTCAGCCTGGTACAAAGACAAGGCAACCTCAGCCAGAAGACCCGTTTTACGGGAGCCTCTTCTCCTTTTTTCCATGCTCTGAATTCTGAACTGCCTCCTGCTGGCCTCCATTACCAGAGCTGTGCTCTTGTTCCACGCATGGGCATTCATCAGTGGTGCACAGAGTTGTCAACAACCTGTGGGGCCACCTTGGCAGCCAAGCAGCAAGTGCTTGCTCCTTTATAATTTTATGCTGCCTTTGTGAAAGGGCTTCACCAGTGTGATTTAACTCTGCCAAGGAGTAGGTGCAGAGAGAACTCAGCGGAGACCCATTCTCTGGTAATATTTGCATTTTATAGGAAGCATACATATAAATTTCCCATTCTATAGTAATATGGTTTTAATCTTAATGAATGCCATTTTGGCGGCTCTCTTCAGAGAGTGGAATTAACATTCACATGTGAACGGGAAATGTTAAAGTGTTATTAGTCTCCTGAGGGCTTTGCCTCTGGCTCTGTGCTTTCAAAGATTTCATCATAGTTTAGGTATAGCAAAATACCATTTCTGCTTATTAGACGGAAACTCTCCAAGGTTTCTGTATGTTTCATACTAGAGTTTGATTTTTCAAAAGGGAAAGAACTGTTTTTCTTGAACCCTGGAAATAACCTCATACCAAATCAATCGCAAAGCCCACAAGAAATTTTCGCGAGTGTTGTTAGAAACTTTTTGGATAACGCCCTTCTTGGGATTAGTAATACAGTGTTTAACTAAGTCATCTAAGTTCTGTGAAGTTTTATGAGTTCTATTTGTGTGTTTATCAATTCATCTTTTCTTTTTGTCCTATGGAGTTGGGAGTAATAAAAAAAAAACTCATTTTGATCTTATTTTCCATGACTTTTTGACCCCTACAGAAGGTATAGGTGAGGATTTGTGTATATGTCACACAAAGTAACCATGGGCTTGAGAGTCTGCTTTAGTTTCTTGTGTCTGCTACAGCACTACTGTCCCCATTTAAAAAAGTATGGAGTCCTTTCTCAATGACTCTCCAGGTCTTGAATATTTTCCCTTTTTGAGGTACTTGATTATTAGATTAAAATTAGAATAAGATTCCAAGATTTTGCTATCCAGTATTTGGTTAGAGGGGCATGGCATGAGTGTAAGTTCATTTAGACATACACAAACCCACCACCACCTGTAAATATTAATATTGATATTTCCCATGTAAAACATTTTAATAGACTTAGTTTTTTTAATTTGGTATTAAATCCTGAAAGGGATGCTTTTTATGACAAAGACAAAAACTTATGATTCCCAATAAACCTCCATAAAAAAAAAGGTTACATCACAGGTACTCAAACATAGATAGGTTAGAAAAGTAAGTTTTGGTGTTTCAAGATTTGTGGGTAGAGCAGCTAAACTTTACAAAAACCTACAGCATAGGTTAAGTTTATACATAATTTAGGATGTTTTATGACAGAAGAGTTTGAAGACCTCAAACATGACATCTTAAAATAAACTACCTTCATTTTATAAGTGTATGTTTTATGAGTGTGTTGCAATAACATACTCTATCCCTACTGCTATTAATTCCCATTAACAAAAACTCCTTCCAGAAAACAATAAGCAAAGCAAGCAAGACTGTTTATTGAGGGCTTTAATTGTCCATGTTTTCATCTTTTCATATCCTGTTCTGTTGTAAAGAAAGAGGTAACTTATGGTTAAGGCACATGGCCAATGACAGATACTTTTCAAGTGACAAGGCTCAGATTTTATTTAGTCTCTATTATCTTTGAGGGCTCCTCATGACATTGCAGCCCCAGCTAGCTGCCTCAGGCCTCCAGTGAATTAAAATATTCTAGGTCTCCATACTGTGGGCTCCAAAGGAAAACTGAATTTTAAGGCAATTCCCAGGTGATTTGTAGGTACATTAAAGATTCAGACTAGATGGATAGTTCTTAAAAATAGTTTTAGTTAGTTAAATCCAGGGCATTGCAAAGCTTTCTCCATTTTCCAAGCTTATTAGTCTCCTGGATTTTATGATTTTTACTTCATCAAAGTTAGCTTATATGTCAGTATCTTTCAATAGTTCAGCTTCCGCATCTGGTTTAAAGCTTGTCTGACAATGGTATTATGCTTGTTCCTGTGCATGTAGTTTATCAGTGATATGTTTTGGTGGTATCATTGTTAGTTAACATGACCTTGTGGTCATAAAATAAGTCTGTCCTAGCTGCTCTCTCTCTCTCTCTCTCTCTCTCTATATATATATATATATATATATATATATATATATATATATATATAAAGGTCATCCTGTGCATTCCCTTCACACCTATATTTGCTTGTTAACCCTTATGAGTTTTCTGAACCTTCTTTGCTCACACCTTTCAAACATTATGCTCTATTTCTAGCAATAAAATTTACTTTAAAAAAGGCAAGATAGAAGGGAAATTATGGAAACACATTTAGGAAGGTGAAACTTGCTTGTATCATACATATGAAATGGATTAGTTGGTGTTCTTGAAAACTAAATTGAACTACCATCCTTTGGGCAGTGAGGTCAGGCAGAGAAACGTAGAAGCTGTCTGGTTTTCAAAGTAGAATGACTGGAATCATTTCTGCTCATCTAGATGGGAGCATATTTTTTTCTGACACCGAATACTAAAAAAACAAATCAGGCATCTCTCTCTGAAAATTCTTAAGGTAGCATAATAGGTTTGTGAAAAACAACTAAATATGACATTGTTTGCCTTAATAAATGCTTAGGTCATTTTGATATTAGATTTTTTGAAGTTGTTTTGGGAAATTAAAAATAATATACTGCAGTATGGTTTTCTTAATGGTCACATTGCAGGACATAGAGACGAGAGTATGGCAACTTTGTCTGAGCAAATCCTGTGCTCAGTCCTGTAGATGAGCTTCCTCTGAACATAAGATATACTTAAAATGGAGTGTTTAGTTAATGGTAAACACATGGATTTGAATTTCCACATTCATATGTAAAACTAAACTGTAAAATGTTCCACTGTTGGCTGGAGGAGATTCATGCCAGGAGGCATGTTGGCAGGGATGCTAACATCCTGCTGAGAAGCATTTTCCTCCTCTTAGTGGGAATTCTCATGGCTGAAAAAGTTCTTGATTATATAACAGGGATACCAGTGTGTTTAGAGAGTGGATAGCTTGATTTTCAAGTCTGTTTTAAAATAAAGCAAGTTTTTAGTATCCTATCTGGAATCCCGAAGAATGGTTATTGAAACCTATGGACCCGCATTAGCTAAAAGAAGATTTAAAAAAGTAAAATTTTAGTCAACTGTGTTCAACATTAAATAGTGATGAATCTCAGGTTACCTGTGGATTCTCTGCCTAAGAGTGTAATGTTTATTGAATGGAGCATGGTCCAAACCTGAAGATAGTTTTTTTTCCAATTGGTAAGAAAACAAATATAGGAAAAACATTATTTTCTAAAATAATCGTTAGAAATTTATTACAAATAATGATACACGCCTAAGAGTTTGGTTGGTATTTTAGTCCAGAAGCACCCATAAATGTTTGTTAAGAATGCAGAGCCATAATTCATGTGAGGACAAAAGTCTTTATTCGAGACAAACCCTTAGGTCATTCTGATGCAGAACTCTTTGACCAACACTTTGGGAATGATAACCTTATCTTTAATGGATTGGCTGGTCATTTTGACTGAGTGGAGACCCAGCTAAAGTGTGACCAGTAAGGTCATCTGTAAGGAGTGATTTTAATAATCACCCTTACAATTTTCCTTGAGGGGAGTTATCCGTGTTAATGTCCAGGCATGAAATGTAATGGCCTGCTTTATTATTGTTAATTTATGCTTAAGCTTCTCTTTGCTCTTCTTTTTAAGCAACATAACAATTATATGGGCTAACTATTTGCCTCAGGGAAATGCTGTAATGGGACTAATTAAATATTTAATATTTTAAAGGACTTAAACAACCTTGTAAGTAATAAGTTAAGAGGAGATAAAACCATGATGATCACTTCAGTGGAAGAATGTTAATGAAGCCCTGGATCTGGTATCCCTTGGATGCCCATGTCTTGTCTCTTTAGAGAGACAGAACAGTTTAATGGCCAAGTGAATGACCTTGGTCATCCATGGTGATTTTTATACATCTTAATTTCCAGGCCTAGAGAAAAACTTCTTCAACTTCCGAAGCTAATGACAGTTCTCTCAACTATATAGTGGTGATCAAAATATCAACTCTCCTTTCAGGTTATTGTGTAAACATGTATGTGTTCAATAAATCACAATCATGAGTGGATCCTGTATAATGGATAATATGAATTTTTTCTATAGACTACAAATAATATTGTTACATAATTAGAAACTGGCCCATTGTGTTTTTAAAGGTAGAATGTATGTATAATTTGAAAGTATGTATGCACTTTACACTTAATTATACTTAATCCCATATGGAAAGGAGGAAAAGAAAATGGGAAGAAAAGGAGTATGGGATAGTAAATTTTAGGCCTGGAACAGTGAATGCTCATAGAGCATTATTTTTAGATGTGTGAGTCTGGATTCCAGAGCATGTTGTTCTGCAAATGTGGAAGATTAAGAGGGAAGATCCATCTTAATGTGTGTCTCAATTACACAGTAAGCTGGTGGCCTAGATGGGCCAAAAGACAGTGTAGAAGTGAATTAGGCAAACTCTTTATCCCTCATCCCCAAAGCCAGGGACCATTAGCTTTAGTTTATTCCCATGTGTACATTAGACTTCCAGACTCTAGTTGTTGATTTGTCCTCTACCTCTACTCCCTACACCAAGTTCCTAGACCTTACAGCTTGAAGCAAATCATGCTATTGGCACCTAGGGTCTCCAGTTTGTGACCTTAGTCATGACATTTTATCTGAGTTTACATTCAGCAAATATGACCATCAATTAGTTACCCTAAAGTTATCATTCTCATCCATTATTTTTCCAAGTGTCCAAAGATGATTCTATAGCAGAATCATCTGAGAGTTCTTTTTTTATATGGGATTTGTTTCTCTTTTTCTAAATTACTATTCTCTACTCTTTGCAAACATGCCTAGTTGCTTCTGGAGTGAACCATTTTATATATATATATATATATATATATATATATATATATATATACACCTTCTACATTATGACATTTATTAGCCACAACAATAGCTAATAAGTTAATTTTCCCCAACCATCCTTATCCATCCCTATCTGTCATCTCTCTCTCTCTCTCTCTCTCTCTCTCTCTCCTCTCTCTCTCTCTCCTCTCTCTCTCTCTTCTCTCTCTCTCTCTCTCTCTCTCTCTCTCTCTCTCTCTCTCTCCCCTATCTATAAGGCTCTTTAGTGTTAGGTTATTTTTTTCTTAACCTTAACAGATTAAGAAATTAAGTATATTGCGGACACACAAATTTAATCCCGGCATTTGGGAGACAGAGGCCAGAGGATTGAAAGTCTGGGAATAATCTTGCTACAGGAGAGGACCCTTTCTCAAAAACAAACAACAAAACAAAACAAACAAACAAACAAACAAAACTAGAATCCCAGGTACACTGACAGAGTCCAAGACTAACATCGCTTGGGTCCTATGCTGTCAGGCTTTTGCTTGCACCCAGAGCCCGAGCAGTTCGGCGGACTATCTGTACACTGAACAGGTTGAGCACCAGCTTGCTCGGGGGTCTGTGCCCAGGTTACAGCTGAGGTTGCCATCTTACCTTGGGGCACCACAGAGAGCTAACAGCTAATGCCAGGTACGCTGACAGAGTCCGAGGCTAACATCTCTCGGGTCCTATCCTGTCAGGCTTTTGCCTGCACCCAGAGTCCGAGCAGTTCGGTAGGCTATTTGTACGCTGACCAGGTCGTGCACAAACTCGCTGGGGGGTGGGGGGTCTTTGCCCGACTTACAGCAGAGGCTGCCATCTTGCTTCGGGGCACCACAGACAGCTAACAGCTAATGCCAGCTATGCTGACAGAGTCCAAGGCTAACATCACTTGGGTTCTATCCTGTCAAGCTTTTGCCTGTACCCAGAGGCTGAGCAGCTCAGTGGGTCATCTGTACCCCAACCCGGTCATGCACCAACCCAGTTGTGGGGTCATCTGCTCTACAGAGTGATCAGCACTTGGATAAGGTCCCTGCAGCATCCACCATCTACGCTCCCTGAAGGAGCAGACAGGCAACACCAGGCTCACAGAGACAACCCGAGTATAGCATTCCTTGTGGCAGGACACATTAGGGCTCTAAGGACACACAAAAGGAGGGTGCAACCTGAGCCAGGGGGAACCCAGACATCCAGAGGTGTTGAATTAGCTTTATAGGCTCACGGGAGGTTCAAACACCAGCCAGTGACAACAAAACCAACTAACACCAGAGATAGCAAGATGGCAAAAGGCAAATGTAGGAACGTTACTAATAGAAATCAAGGCAACATGGCAGCATTCGAACCCAATTCTCTGACAACAGGAAGTCCTGGATACACCAACACACCAGAAAAACAAGACTTGGATTTAAAAGCACTGGTCATGATGCTGTTAGAAGAACACAAGAAGGACATAAATAAATCTCTTAAAGAAATACAGGAGAAAATAGATCAAAAGGTAGAAGCCCTTACAGGGGAAACACAAAAATCATTTAAAGAAATTCAGGAGAAAATGGATCAAAAGTTAAAAGCCAATAGGGAGAAAATGCAAAAATCACTTAAAAAAATACAGGAAAACATGGGTCAACAGGCAGAAGTCATGAAAGAGGAAACACAAAAATCTCTCAAAGAGTTAGATGAAAACACAAACAAGCAAGTGAAGAAACTGAGCAAAACCATCCAGGATCTAAAAACAGAAGTAGAAACAACTAAGAAATCACAAAAAGAGACAACTTCGGAGATAGAAAACCTTGGGAAGAAATCAGGGGCCATAGATGCAAATATCAACAGCAGAATACAAGAGATAGAAGAAAGAATCTCAGATCCCGAAGATACCATAGGAACCATGGACTCAACAGTCAAAGAAAATGCAAAAAGCAAAAAGCTTGTAACTCAAAACATCCAGGAAATCCAGGACACAATGAGAAGACCAAACCTAAGGATTATAGGTATAGAAGAGAGTAAAGATTTACAATTTAAAGGGCCAGCAAATATCTTCAACAAAATTATGGAAGAAAACTTCTCTAACCTAAAGAGAGAGATGCCCATGAATATCCAAGAAGCCTACAGAACTCCAAACAGACTGGACCAGAACAGAAGTACCTCCTGTCACATAATAATCAAAACCCAAAATGTACTAAACAAAGAAAGAATATTAAAGGCAGTAAGAGAAAAAGGCCAAGTAACATATAAAGGAAGACCTATAAGAATTACACCAGACTTCTCACCTGAGACCATAAAAGGTAGAAGATCCTGGGCAGACCTCATGCAGACTTTAAGAGAACACAAATGCTAGCCAAAACTACTATACCCAGCAAAACTTTCAATCACCATAGAGGGAGAAACCAAGATATTCCAAGACAAAACCTAATTTACACAATATGTTTCCACAAACCAGGCCCTACAAAGGATAATAGGGGGAAAACACCAATACAAGGAGGAAAAAGCAAGGTAGTAACCTTCTTTCATCAAATACAAAAGAAGAAAACCTGTCTAATATAAAAAATAACATAAAAAATGACAGGAAACAATAATCACTATTCCTTAATATCTCTTAACATCAATGGACTCAATTCCCCAATAAAAAGACATAGACTAAAAGACTGGACATGTAAACAGAACCCTACATTTTGCTGCCTACAGGAAACACTCCTCAGGGACAAAGACAAACACCACCTTAGAGTCTGGAAGACAATGTTACAAGCAAGTGGTCACAGGAAACAAGCCAGAGTAGCCACTCTAATATCAGATAAAATTGACTTTCAACCTAAAGTCATCAAAAGAGACATGGAAGGACACTTCTTGCTGGTTAAAGGAAAAATCCACCAAGAAGAACTCACAATTCTGAACATCTATGCTCCAAATGCAAGGCCACCCTCATTCGTAAAAGAAGCTTTACTAAAGCTGAAAGCACACATTACACCTAACACAATAATTGTGGGTGACTTTAACACTCCATTCTCCTCGATGGACAGATCAGAAGAGAAACTAAACAGGGACACAGTGAAACTAATTGAAGCATTGGATCTATTGGATTTAACAGATATATACAGCACATTTCATCCTACAGCAAAAGAATATACCCTTTTCTCAGCACCTCGTGGTATGTTCTCCAAAATAGACCATATAATTGTTCACAAGACAGTCCTGAACAGATATAAGAAAATTGAAATAATCCCATGCATCCTATCAGATCACTATGGAGTAAAAGTAGTCTTCACTAGCAACAAAAACAACAGAAAGCCCACATACACATGGAGGCTGAACAATATTCTACTCAATGATACCTTGGTCAAGGAAGAAATAAAGAAATCAAAGAAATCAAAGACTTTTTAGAATTCAATGAAAATGAAGGTACAACTTACCCAAATCTATGGGACACAATGAAAGCAGTTCTAAGAGGAAAATTCATAGCCCTGAGTGCCTCCAAAAAGATACTGGAGAGAGCATATACTAGCAGCTTAATGGCAAACCTGAAAGCCCTGGAACAAAAAGAAGCTAATTCACTCAGGATGAGTAGAAGACAGGAAATCATCAAACTCAGGGCTGAAATCAATCAAATAGAAACAAAGAGAACCACACAAAGAATCAACAAACCAGGAGCTGATTCTTTGAAAAAATGAAGAAGATAGATAAATCCTTATCAAGACTAACCAAAGGACACAGTGACAGTATCCAAATTAACAAAATTAGAAAGGAAAAGGGAGATATAACAACAGAAACCAAGGAAATTAAAAAAAATTATCAGATCTTACTACAAAAGCCTTTATTCAACACAACTGGAGAATCTGGAAGAAATGGACACTTTCCTAGACAGATACCAAATACCAAAATTAAATCAGGATCAAATAAATCAACTAAACACTCCCATAACCCCTAATGAAATAGAAGGGGTCATAGAAAGTCTTTCAACCAAAAAAGTATGGGACCAGAGGGTTTTAGTGCAGAATTCTATCAGACCTTCAAAGAAGACCTAACACCAATACTCTTTAAGCTTTTCCACAAAATAGTAACAGAAGGAACACTACCCAACTCATTCTATGAAGCCACAATTACACTTATACCAAAGATCCAACAAAGAATGAGAACTACAGGCCAATTTCCCTTATGAATATCGATGCAAAAATACTAAATAAAATTCTTGCCACCCGAATCCAAGAACACATCAAAATGATCATCCATCATGATCAAGTAGCGTTCATCCCAGAGATGCCGGGATGGTTCAATATATGGAAATCCATCAATGCAATACAGTACACAATGAAACTCAAAGAAAAAAAACACATGGTCATTTCATTAGATGATGAAAAAGCATTTGACAAAATTCAGCATCCTTTCATGCTAAAAGTCTTGAAAAGAGCAGGAATTCAAGGCTCATACCTAAACATAGTAAAAGCAGTATACAGCAAACCAGTAGCCAATATCAAACTAAATGGAGAGAAACTTGAAGCAATCCCACTAAAATCAGGGACTATACAAGGCTGCCCTCTCTCTCCATATCTTTTCAATATAGTACTTGAAATTCTAGCGAGAGCAATTAGACAACATAAGGAAGTCAAAGGGATACAAATTGGAAGGAAGAAGTCAAACTATCACTATTTGCAGATGATATGATAGTATACTTAAGTGACCCAAAAACCTCCACCAGAGAACTCCTACAGCTGATAAACAACTTCAGCAAAGTGGAGTTTATAAAATAAACTCAAGCAAACAGTAGCCTTTCTATACTCAAAGGATAAGCAGGCTGAGAAAGAAGTTAGGGAAATAACACCCTTCACAATAGCCACAAACAATATAAAGTATCTTGATGTGACTCTAACCAAACAAGTGAAAGATCTGTATTACAGGAATGTCAAAAGAAGACCTCAGAAGATGGAAATATATTTCATGCTCTTGGCAGGATTAATATAGTAAAAATGGCCCTCTTGCCAAAAGCAACCTACAGATTCAACGCAATCCCAATCAAAACCCCAAAACAATTCTTCATAGATTTAGAAAGAGCAATTTTCAAATTCATCTGGAGTAACAAAAACCCCAGGATAGCTAAAACTATTCTCAATAAAAGAACTTCTGGGGGAATCAATATCCCCAACCTCAAGTAGCAATTGTGTTAAAAACTGCATTGTATTGGTACAGTGATAGGCAACTATATCAATGGAATAGAATTGAAGACCTGGAAATGAACCCACAGAATTATGGTCACTTGATCTTTGATAAAGGAGCTACACCCACCCAGTCGAAGAAAGATAGCCTCTTCAACAAATGGTGCTGGTTCAACTGGAGGTCAACATGCAGAAGAATTCAAATTGATCCATTCTTATCCCCTTGTACTAAGATCAACTCCAAGTGAATCAAGGACCTCAACATAAAACTAAACACAATGAAACTAATAGAAAAGAAACTGGGGAAGACCCTGGAGGACATGGGCACAGGGGAAAATTTCTTGAACAGAACACCAATAGCTTATGCTCTAAGATCAAGAATTGACAAATGGGACCTCATAAAATTACAAAGATTTTGTAAAGCAAAGGACACTGTCAGAAGGACAAAACAGCAACCAACTAATTGGGAAAAGATCTTCACTGACCCCACATCCGACAGAGGGCTAATATCCTATATATACAAAGAACTCAAGAAATTAGACCCCAGAGAACCAAATAACCCTATTAAAAATGGGGTACAGAGCTAAACAAAGAATTTTCACCTGAAGAAATTCGGATGGCTGAGAATCACCTTAAGAGATGTCAACATCACTAGTCATCAGGGAAATGCAAATCAAAACAACCCTGAGATTTCACCTCACACCAGTGAGAATGGTTAAGATTAAAAACTCAAGAGACAGCAGATGCTAGCGAGGATGTGGAGAAAGAGAAATGCTCCTCCATTGTTGGTGGCTTATTTATAATAGCCAGAAACTGGAAAGAACCCAGATGTCCCTCAATGGAGGAATGGATACAGAAAATGTGGTATATTTATATAATGGAATACTACTCAGCAATTGAAAACAATGAGTTCATGAAATTTGTTGGCAAATGGTTGGAACTGGAAAATATCATCCTAAGTAAGTTAACCCAATCACAAAAGAATACACATGAAATGCAATCTTAATTAGCCCAGAAGCTATGAATACGCAAGTTACAATTAGCAAATTATATGAGTCCCAAGAAGAAGGAAGGAGAAAGCCCTGGTCCTGAAAAGACTTGATCCAGTATGGTAGGGGAGTAGTAGAACAAAGAAATGGGAGGGGGTGATTGGGGATTGGGCAGAGGGAAGAGGACTTATGTGACATATGGTGAGGGGGGACTGGGAAAGGGGAAAGTGTTTGAAATGTAAACAAAGAATATAGAAAATAAAAAATATATATAAATAAAAATGCTATGAAACTATAAAAAGAAAACAAAAAATGAGGCCAGATATAGTCATATTTCTCTCAATGTATTTGAACCTCTGCTAAGGCACTCACTCACACACACACACACACACACACACACACACATACAATCCATATTCGTAATAATGCTTTCTTTATGGGGTCATGTAATCCGTGTTCAACCTTGAAGAAAGAATCATTCCAGAATTTCAGCCTCGTAATAGACATGCCTACCTGAGACAGATGTGCTGGTTCCAGTCTCTTTTCCACCTCTGCCCAACACAATGTGAGCCTCTATACTTGAATTGTTAGCATCTTGCTGCTGACAATCCCTTTGTGACTTAAGTTCTGCTTCTCGGGTTCTTTGCCAAGTACTTTTCCTTTACTATAGGAATATAACATGATTTGCTTGTCCAAACATATCAGGTAGGGTGGATTGTGGAGACCCCCCCCATCTTACTGGCAGCTTTTCTTCCCTGTGTTATATGTTGCATGGCATGACCTTGGCACAGCAATGGTAAAATATTACTTAAAAGGACAATTCTCAGACTGTTTTGGACCATTCTGCTCCTTAGGCCCCCTTTTAAACAATTCCCTACAGTAGAACCATCTCTGAATAAAATGAGTGCTAGGTAGTTAAGTCCTGACTTCTCAATACTTTACAGTACTTCCTCCATCCTGATAGACTAAAAGATCTGGGATAATTTTGGACCTACTAATCATTTTCCACAAACATGAGACATGAATCAAACGAAATTTCCATAGTTTTAAAAAGATCTTCTAAAAACAGAAATAAATCTCTCTCCCTAGGTAGCAAACTAAACACTAGCAAAAATGGAGAATACAAAAAAACTCTTGAGTTTGGTTTTAGAAGCAACTGTTTCTTTTTCATGTCCCTCATGCCTGTCACCTGTGTTTAGAAAAATACTTGACCTAAGATGTGAAGATTAACACTTGGTGAGGCATAAGCTAAGCTCTTCCCTAGGCTGGTAAAGAGAAATAAAGCTTTCATTGTTCATTAATGTAGACTAACATTTTAACTACTCAATTGCCTCCAAGCCTTGTTACCTAGATATTCAATGTACCTTCACAATGTTATATTTAGCATGTTATTTCCAGCTAAACTTTGTAAGGAAATGTTTATGCTATTACAGATAGTTAATATTTATGTCATGTCATATGTGGACACTTAAATTGATCTCCAACTCTTTTCTTTGTTACTTTTTTCTCTCCTCTTAACCTCCCCTGTCCCTTCACAATACAGCCCTGACTAGCCTGGAAACTGCTGTGTAGACCAGACTGCTCTTATACTTGTGGCAATCCTCCTGCCTCTACCTTCTGAGAGCTAAGATTATAGGCATGATATAATTATGCCTTGCCATTATTTTCCTCGTAATGTTGGAAGGAATGAACTTCAGTATATAGATTAACTAATAGCCTGGAAACTGGCATCTAGCTAAGTTGTTTTATTTCAACATATTAACTGACTATCAAATGTGAGCATCACCTTTAAATATGACACCATTAAACCTTACTGTCTACAGACTTATGTGTTTCCTGTAACACCCAATATTGCCTTTTACAGAAGTAAAGCTGAGTTGTTTTAAAGAGAAATCTTAAATGATGGTTGTGGTGCATACTTTCTAGTAGCTCAACCCTCCTTTATCAGTTATAAATTTGTTTTCAAAACTTTAAGATTTCTTTATCTACAAGAGAATCTGTTCCAAGACATGGCAGTCTTTGTGAGCCCAGGAATGGGGGTGTGTAGCCTTACACTTCCTCCCTGCATCCCTGGTGAGCAGCGCCTTTCTGTTTCATATGGGAATGCTTCTGCAGAGTCTATCCCAGACTTCACGGACTTCTTCAGACATCTTCAATTTCTTTTCTGTTTTTCTTTTTTTCTTTTTGCTTTGACTAGTTGAAATTACTTATCATCACAGATCCACAGGTCCACAAAACAAAGGACACAGAGTTCCCCCTTTGGTTCCCTCTGTAGTCCCCACAAAGAAAGCTGCACATAGCTTAGACACATGTGCTGTTTCAAATGGTGTATATACCGTGCACATGTAATGTTTCATCAAAATCGCCTATTGATGTATTAATGTTCTATCACTGTGAAGAGATACTGTGGCCACAGTAACTTCTTAAAGAGCATTTAAATGAAGGATTGTTTGAAGTTTTACAAGATTAGTCCATGACCATCATTGCAGGGTGTGGTAGCATGCAGGCATGGCACTGGAGCAGTAGCGGAAACCTTACATCCTATTCACAGTTTGGAAGCAGACAGTGAGACTGGATCTGGCATGGACTTTTGAAACCTTAAGGCTAATCCATGGCAACACACCTCCTCTAATAGGCAACACCTTCTAATCCACCCCAGACAATTCCACCAACTGAGCACCAAGCATTTGATTATATGAGTCCATGGTGTTCACTCTCATTCAGACTACTGCACTTACCTAACCTATCTGTTCTCAAATTATTATTATTATTCAAGTTTTAGAAAGCCTTACTTTTCTTCTACGTTTTTGTCTCTATTCTTCACCAAAATAAAACTAAGCCATTGTTGTGAAACATAACTTTAAGGAGACATTTATTCAATGGAAACATCCAGCATTACTCTAGGAAACAATTATTCAATGCCTAACATACATATGGGTACATGCTGGTGATTATTGCAAAATAAGTAAAATACATAATTTCTTACTTTATTCTTATAGCTATTCTCCCATACTTGCCAGATTGCTCTCCATAGATGCTTTGATGAACCATCAATCTTTGTAATTTCCTACATCTTTACTAATATTTTATTTAAAGTTTTATTTTTTGCTAATTTAATAGCTAGATAATAGCACATTAAATATTTTAGTTTGAATCTGTAACCCAAAGTTAGTGTATGTATGTATATGTATGTGTATGTGTATGTGTAAGTGCATGTGTATGTATGTATATGTATATATATGTACATATACATTTATAAGTACATATATATTTAGAAGATATACATATATCTTCAAAATAAATTTTGGAAAATTGGCAGATTATACTATTTTTTATTAATTAGAATTTTTAGTTTTTCTACATTTCTTTCACTACTATTTTGCACTTTAAATATCTAATAATCAAATTGCTGTCATATATGCACATATATATATGCACATACATATGTGTGTTGTTATTATTTTGTTTCATTTCGTTTTTAAGGCAGGTTTTTTTTGTGGAGCCCTGACTGTTCTTGAACTCACTCTGTAGACCAGGTTGGTCTCGAACTCACAGAGATGCACCTGCCTCTGCCTCCCAGGTGCTGGCATTAAATGTGTGCACTATCACTGCCTGGCTCTGTAGTTGTATCTTAAAGATCTCATGTTTTAAAAGTGTGGTCCTTGGATAAGTGCCAATGTGGGGTCGTAAAAAGTTTAGAAGCAGTGCCTACTGGGACTTTTCTAGATCAGTGGAGGTATTCCTATGAAGGAGATTTTGGGACCTTAGTCTTTTTCTCTCTTTTTGAATCCTAGTCATGGGCAAATTGTAGTGGTCTATTGCTTGATAAAACCACAAAATTCTCTGTTGCTGTTGGGAAAAAAAGCTATGGGGCAAGTGATCGCAGACTGAAACTTCTAAAACTATGAGGAAAACTAAACCTTTTTTTAAAATTATTTTTATTTGTTATATTCTTTACATTTCAATTTATGAGCTGAGTATCTCAGTTTAGTTTCAGTGTTAGAAACTGCACACCTACAGTAGAAACACACGGTTTGGCAATGCTAATGCATGTTCTTTCTGGAACAGAACATAGACTAGAGTAAATGAAAAGACGATCGAAATATCAATTGTCTGAGTGACTGGAAAAACCACATGAGATCAAGTAGACTTTTCATTGACTTATACATATGCCACACTAATGACAAACATAGCTAATAGTAAAAGAGCATAACGAGATAACAAACAAGTCCTTTAGGAAACAAAGATAATGTAAACATTTATTTATTTAAACAAATACCTCAAAATAAATATGACCCTTATGGAGTCACCCTGAGTTGGACTTCTCTGGAGCATACAGGGCCATTTGGAGCCTCTGGAAGCGACTTAAGCAGATTTCCGATCCATAGAGAGCAACGTTGTAGCCGCAGCCTCTTCTCATATAACCACCAAGCGTTTTAAGTGTTGGATCAGCAGAGACGGCTCAGCTGGTGATGAAGGCTTGCCTTGACTGTCTCTGCGTTGGCAGCTTTTCTTCCCAGCGAGTGGGAAGCTTTCCTGGGTTCTTCCTCACAGAGAGACAAGATCCCGGGAATCCTCTCCATAAATACTCTTCCACTTTGCCTTGTAGTCTAAAAGACCGAAGACTACAATCCTTTGGGTGAACAAAATGTTACCTGAAGGGGAGAACCGCAGCAACAAACAGCACGCCTCATACAATTTGGTTCAAAACAGAAATCCATCTTTTCCCTTAATTTTGGAAATGGATGTAATCTGTAGGACTTGATCAGATCACCATAGGGCTCAGTGTCCCACCCCACCCACCCACTTTCCTTTCTCTTCTTCTTCTAACCTTCCCCTGTTATATAGTAATTTTATCTAAGTAATACATTCCATCTTGAAGAGAACCTCCTGAAGACCCAAGAATTTCTAAAAAGAGGCCTCTTACTACTTAATACTCAGTACAACTAAGGATTCATAAAGTTCCCTGAAACTGACCAGATGTACTAGGTCCTAGTTCCCCAAGCTTCCTTAAGCAACAAGGATTGCCAAGAGACGTTCAGACTAGCCATGTTCCTTAGAATTCAGAGATCTGCCCAGCTTCTTAGAAAAGGTTCAGACCAACTGAATTGCCTGGAAGAGACACTTTTTGACCTGGCGACGTACCTGAAAGTTGAGCTCTGTGGTTCCAACCTCTGTGAGCTAGGATGGGGCTTGGATGGAGCAGCTGTCTTTGAGTCATTTCTGTTCCTGTTAGTAAACTCTCATTTGTACTTCTCTAAGTAGCCCCAAAACTCATTATTTTACCAAATTGGACTTTGGTGGGATCCTTATGTTGGTTTGCTGTTGGTTCTTCATCTAGAATAAATAGACATTTTTATATTTCTCTGAGAATAATACTATACAACTCTTCTCTCCTTCCTTCCTTCCCTTCCTTCCTTCCTCCCTCCTCCCTTCCATCCTTCCTTCCATCCACCTTCTCTCCTTCTCTGCTCTTTTTTTCTTTTTTGCCAGTTATGTGATAGTACAAAACTGGCAAAATCTTAAAAAGAAGTTTTAGGGTGAAACTGTGTGAGTTTACTGACATTTGGTCATTATTTAAGCAAACACAGAATCCAGTGGCATGCTTCCCTTCCATTGGGACTATCAGAGCCCAGAGAAGCCAGGTGGGGGCAAGATGAAAAGGCCAAATAACAGCACTCTCTACGTTCCTAGTACAAAGCACACACAAGAGGCAGATTAATATGTATGGTAAATCCCATAAGCCATCTCCTCTGCCCCTGTTCCCCAATCAACTCTCTCCTGCTTCCCTGTCCTGGTATTCCTCTATACTGTGGCATCGAGTCTTTGCAGGACCAAGGGCTTCTCTTCCCTTTGGTGTCCAACAAGGCCATCCTCTGCTGCCTATGTGTCTGGAGCCATGGGTAACTCCATGTGTACTCTTTGGTTGATAGTTTTGTCCCTGGCTGGGGTTGGGGGCTGGTGGGAGGGCAGGGGAACCAGGAAAGGGGACGTGAAATATAAAGAATATATCTAACAAAAATATACTAAAAATTAAAACAACCTGATTAACAAAGAAACATTGTACTTGAATGGTTATAAATAAATTGTTTTGTATAAAAGAAAGAATACATTGCTACAAATGTTGAAGGGAATGTATCATTCGGTACCTGGCAAAAGCTAATAAAAATACCCACAAAGGTTAAAAAATAATATGTATGGTAAAACAGAATTTTTCAGAGTATGGAGGAAGAATGGAAATGACAGTTCTTCAGATGACCAGAAGCTTTAGAGAGATGAGTGGGTCCTTTGTTCTAGAATGCACCTACAATAGTCAAGTTGAGGAGAACAAATTGGGAATCTATACAATAACTGAGAGAGATTCTAAGGTGAGTCCTGAGAATCCGGAGCAGGATGAGTTCCTCGTAGGAGTTCCTCGCAGGAGTTCACGTAAGAGAAAAATCGCAAGGAGGGTAAGTGATGGGGTCAGGCAAATTTCTTGAGGAAGATTTCCATGGAAAGACAAGGTTTATTTAGAGAGATAACAGGTACCGTAATTTGCAATGCATATGTGGGGACACAAGAAAAGAAGCATTTTTTGTCTGTTCAGAAGGTTCTCCAATCTTTCGGTTAATGCATCAGTGTTTCTATTTGCTGCACAGTTCCCTGGAGACTTTTGCTGATTCCAGGATGCTTCCATGGTTCTGATTTACGACTTTAAGATAGCTGGGTATCCCTGGGACCTGCCTCATTGAATGCTTCTTAATTACATAATTGATCTGCTTCCCTGTTGATAACTTTTTTTCATGGTTAAAGAAAAAGAAAAAAAACGTTAGTTGATTCCAAAGACTTTCTTTTTAGAATTTTACAAATACATAGAAAATAAAATGTAACCTCAAAACTCACTATAATTTTCTTAACATATCTAATACTTGTGATTCCCACAAAGAGAAAAAAGTTTTTTTTCTAGGCCTATCTATCATGAGAAAAAAATATGGCCTAGCTATTTGACTATTGGATAAAGGTCCAACTCACAGAGTGCAGTAAAACAATGTAATAAATCAAGGAGGATTTTAGAGCTTTGGTTTGCAATGAA
Organism: Apodemus agrarius; assembly: GCA_964023405.1. Taxonomy (NCBI): domain Eukaryota; kingdom Metazoa; phylum Chordata; class Mammalia; order Rodentia; family Muridae; genus Apodemus; species Apodemus agrarius. The sequence continues at coordinate 21,753,782 of OZ030006.1, forward strand.
GAATGAATACGAATAGTCTTAAGCAAGGCTCTTCTCTGCTAGGCTTAAGAAACGAGAATAATAGGACTTCTTTCTGGTTCCCATGAATACAAATTATTCAGAAATGTCAGACAAGAAGAAAAGTAAGATGGATTTTGAATTGTAGCATTATCTTCCCAAAGCACGGCTTGAGATGCACAGTTCAAACTGTGTTACCAGTTTCATAAGAGGGACATAGTATAGTTGTCTTCTGGTAAACACTAGATGTTTAGAAAGAGGCAAAAGATACTGATATCTGGGAGGTTTTAAGATCCAGACAGCTCATTTACTTAAGACGGTCAGAAGGAGTCCATCAAGAGGGCGGATTTATTCCTTCCTTTTAGTTTCCTGTGTCATCCCAGCTGTAAGGTGTTTTATCCCTGTCCCATACTCAGAATTCATCTCCATTTATGGTCTCCAGCAGAGTATGGCTGGAGATGATTTGGTCCAGGATCTTGATGGTTCTTAGGAATCACTGATATACTGACCAGCCACTTGCTCTCTGCTGGGCACAAAAGTTCTGAGCACTGTACCTCACTCTCCCTACCCCCACTTTTTTCCAACTTTGTGTCAGCCTCAGTTCTTCCTATCTTTCACATAGAACATGCTATAATCTGGGAGCATCTGTTGAGGTTTATTCAATGATCCAGATTCACCTGCAGGAGGCAAAGCACTGCAGATCTGGGCACACTCTATACTTCTCCAAGTTCCTTAGTGATACTCTTGCAGTTCGCAAGTCTTTTGGGGGACAGAGACTATCTTACCTCTGCTCTCCAGCTTCCTACCCCTTTAATACCAACATGAACACGTTGTTTCTCTTACCCTTCTTTATAACTACCTTCTGAATTTGGATTTGGAAGCCATAGATTCTTCTTGTTTTCTTTTCTAAGTTCTGAATGAACTTCATTTAAAATTTTCCTGACTATAGAGGGGAAAAAAATCTGTACTGGTGAATTCACTCGTACATCTGTGCGCTTTGGTTTATTCATCATTCATTTGCATTTTGTAGACAGTTTTCCCCCAAGAGGAAAGGAAAACCAACAAAAGGGTAAAGCTAAGGAATGTTAGGACTCAGTAGCTGTTGGCTGCCCCTACACCTTTGCTGGAAGAATTTGGCAGGCAATTCAGATAGGATCCTGAGGGGACAATTTCAGGGCAGAGAGAGGCAAAATGAATCTCATACAGGTGAATGGAGAAATATTTATGCATTAGGATGTAAGTTGGGGTTGGGGAGGGGAAGTGGAAGGGGCTAGAGACCTCAGGAAGAAAACAATAGTTATAGACTCCTGGGAAGATAAATTGTTGGAAAATTCAAAGTCAAGAATACCAGTTGAGGGCATTGTATTGCTTCCTCTTGGGAAAAAAGCCTCAGGTTCAATTTGGTTTGGACTAATAACAAAAATGCTTTTGGCAGAACCCTGTGATCTTAAATATACAGAAACTAAATCCATGGAGGGAAAAGCAGCCTACAGTATGTGACCACCATTGTTCAAAGAACATTGAATTACAAATCAATGAGTGACTTGAAAGAAGATTAAAATTTATGTTTGTTAGTCTATTTTTAAGCCTTTCTTTCATGAGGCTGGGCACAAAGGTTGTGTGAAGTTTAGCTCGCTCTTTGCAAGATAATCTAAAGAACCTTTTCCTACCTTCAGCTCTCAGCTCTGGCAGCAAAAACATTGTTCTGATCACAGCTTCTTGAAGTATAATTACTTTGTCAGAGAAAAATATAATTAGAACTGATATTTTAAAATGTACCATAATTATATTTAAGGATTTGATAATTTGCTCACATATGAAATGTTCTGTTAATTTAGCAACAAGCAACAGTACTGAAGTCAGGAAATGATCTGACAGTTTTCCTCTTTTCTGTTTTAAAAATACCATCTATTTCCCCCCTTTGTCTATTGAAAGAGAGAGAGGAGAGAGTCAATTTCATGGCGAATTGAATGAGCCGCTTGACACAGCATTATGAGCATCAGGACCGACGGTTTCCCGTGCTCCTCCGTGTTGTCTCAGTTGTCTTCACCATCACAGCAGCAGAATATCAAGAGCATCCCTCTGGATTCCACAGCACCTTCACATCTAACCCCAGAGGGATCCTGCTCCTCTGCCTCCTCCGCCTACTCCCTCCACGGAGAACAATCCCTTCCTGTCTACTAGCCTCTCTCCAGAGAACCTTCTGCTTGGCAATAATTCGATCATTAACATGATGATTTGGGATCAATCAAACCGTTTTTGGGATAAAACATTTCTGGGAAATTAATTAAAATGACTAATTTTTCTATCATTCGTGACATTGAGTAAAGTATCAGAGAGACCCAGAAACACCACCTTTTCAAGAGGGCTAGAAAACAAACTCGGTGACTAACTAGTGCTGCTTCCTTTCATCTACATTAAGGATTTCCAAACCCAGAAGAAAGAGATGCCTGCCTCTTCCTTTTCTATTTGATGTGCTCCTTCTCATCTGTGTCTTCCTTTCTGGTAGCTTGGCAGTTGGGGGGAGGGATTAGACAGATGTGGAGGATGGGCAGAGAAGAGGCCATGCTGTAAGACTCTGACCCAGAGGCCAGCTCCCCGAGAATTCATTCAGCAGTTACTAAGTTATTTAAGTCTGAGCAAGCCTCAGTTTTTCTAAGAGAGGAGGAATTTTTGGTTGTGTTTGTTTGTTTGTTTGTTTTGCTTGGTGTCACTGATGTCCAGTCATTCCTACCTAGGACGTCAGGAGTTATAACATTCTTCTGGCACTGCAATATTGGAATGTTTTCCCCTAGAATTCAAATTTTGATGAACTGATACTGATTCTCCCTTAAGAGCCACAGAAATTTCTAGTCAGTTCATTGTTTTCCTCTTTCCCTCCAAATGTCCTTTAATTGGCTTACACATTGCAATAGCTCTTTTCTAATTTCGTCCTTGAAGTGAAAATATGTAAAGGGATTATTTGGACAAAATTCAGTTTTTCCCCTTACTAAATTTCATTTTGTGCTCAGAATGACTTGTTGAGATTAGGCTAACTGGAAGATCACAGCAGTATATTTAAGAAACAAATGTCAGCCTCTTAGACTCTAGGCCAGTGCTTCTCAACCTCTGGGTTGAGACCCTTCTGGGATTTGAATGACCCGTTCATAAGGGCAACCCAAGACTATTGGATATTTACATTATGATTCATAATAGTAGCAACATTACAGTTATAAAATAGCAACAAAAATAATTTTATGGTTGGAGGTCACCACAAAATGAGGGGCTGTGTAAAAGGGAGGCAGCATTAGCAAGGTTGGTTCTCAGCTCTTCTGTGATTTCCAGTGGCTTCTGGGTGTCCAAGAGCCTGGGAACCCCACAGCCCTGCCTCTGCAGGCCTGGGGACCTCTGAACCAACGCCAGGCTGTCCTGAGCCTCAGACTGAGCTTTCCCATCCCCCAGGGCTGTGTCCTGAGGCTTCCCTAAGCCCCCCCTTTTTTTGCAGTCAAACTCCCGCTTTGTCTCACCTCACCAAGCAGCAGAGCCCCCGGGGTAGAGAGGAGACTCAGGACCCATGACCGTACCTAGAATGGAGAAAAGAATGACAGTTAACTTAGATCATTAAAAGAATTGAGTGGATGAAGGACATGCAACCCTGGCTTTGGTTGGAGTGCCGTGATTCTCACATTGCTTAGTATATAATTTTTAAAATATATATTTTTTATTTTTTGTGATGATAATATAATTATGTAATTTCACTCTTCCATTTCCTCCCTCCAAATCCACCTCATGTACTTCCCTTTGAGCTCTCTGAAGTTCATGATCTCTTATTCTTTTCTTTGATTGTTGATTTTTCACGCACACACACACACACACACATATGCACACACACACACACACACACACACACACACACACACGTATAAATACTGCCTGCTCATTTCTTACAGTGTTCCTTGCATACGTGCATGCTTTCAAGGATGACCATTTGGTATTGATCACTCAGTTGTTGTGCTCTTCTCTAGGAAGGGCGATTTCTCTTGCTCTGAGCGCTTGTTTTAAAAATTAGATATATTCTTTATTTACATTTCAAATGATTTCCCTTTTCCTGGATCCCACCCCCATAAGCCATCTCCCCTTCTGTTCCCTAATCAACCCAATCCCATTTCCCTGTCCCGGGTCTGAGGGAAAGACCATCCGGAGACTACCCCACCTAGTGATCCATCCCATATACAGTTACAAAACCCAGACACAATTATCTATGCCCACAAGTGATTGCTGACTGGAGCCAGATATAGCTGTCACCTGGGAGGCTCTGCTAGTGCATGACAAATACAGAGGGGGACACTCTCAGCCAGCCATTGAACTGAGCACAGGGTCCCCCAAAGAGGGAGCTAGAGAAAGGACCCAAGGAGCTGAAAGGGGTTTGCAGAGCCATAGGAGGAACAATATGAGCTCTGAGCACTTTTTATTTGCTTGTGTTTTGCGTTCAGTTGAGGCCTCATGAGCTTTCCCCTTTTATGTTAGTTCATGTTATGTTTAGTCAGCCATCTCGGGGAGACTTCTTTGCCTTGTGTTTTATTTTATCTGAAATACTGTCATTTATGCTGAGTGAGTGTGTGTGTGTGTGTGTGTGTGTGTGTGTGTGTGTATGTGACACACACACACACACACACACACACACACCACTATACTCAGCCAGTCATCATCTCTATCTGCTCTTTCTACTTATCTCTATGTGTCCCATAGGATACGTCTCACGCTACCTGCTGAATTTATTTAAAGGATGCGGAATTATAATCATTGGATGCTGAATTATAATTAATACATAGTTTCACTCCATTCTGTGCTGGGATGCACCATTTGAATATAAAAATGTTACAACACTTATTAGAGATCTCAGAGTTGGAGATACTGTTAATTTTTATCACGTCAAAGAACTCCACTTGAGGACTGAAACACAGGGTTAGAGATTAAATGAGGGCGTTTCTTTGAAGCACCAGCTCAAAGGTGGATCTAACAGTGCTGGCAAATGACTCTGGTGTGGAGGTCATGCTTCTCCTCTGTGACTTTCCAAGTAACAGTTCTCAGATCACATGCACATACCTGAGAGAGGAGATATGTAAGAAATCTTTGAGGAGAGCATCAGGGGAGGAGGAAGATTATGCATGTCTATTGCATCAAGGAAAGCCTATTATTTGCCTAGTTTTCTTTTCCATGAGAGAGAAATGCCATGATTGATAGAGATCCTATTTTAGGATAATAATTCTTCCCTGAAAGGACTCAAACTCTGGTTATGGTCTAGTGTGTGGGCTAGAAAGAGTTAACCGTTTAGGAAGGAAACTTTTAAAAAGTTGTTAAAGTACTTTGTAGTATGGTCCAATAATTGTTGACTATAAAAGTTTCCAGCTTTTAATTCCTGCCTGTGGTTTTAATTAGTTTTAATGAATGTAAATCATGTGGTCCTCTACTGACCTGCTCAAGTTCATTACTCACTAGGTTGTCTGAAGCTAGTTGTTTCAGGATTAACTGTCACACTCAGAAAGAAGAACTCCTGTCACTCCCACAGCTGCATATAAGGGCTGTTTTCTTCTGGGAAGGAAATTGAAATCCATGAGAGGTTTGCAGCTTTAGTGAGCAGCCCCTGTGTTCATGGGTGACAGGGGTGGGGACTCACAGACCCTGGAAAGACAGGTGCTCCAGATACAAAGTGAATGCCAGAGATGTCTTTTGATCATATTTGCCTCAAAATGTGATATGTCCATGTGCACTTACTGATTCTTATAGAGACTGACCTTGCCTTTATTTGAAAAAGTAGGGGCAGAGTTTAGTGCTTAAATTCAATTTAACATATTACTCCATGATTTGTTGGCCAGATTTACAATACTGAGCACGTTTCCCTCAGTGGAGTGAACCTTAGATCCAGCTGGGAAGCAGCTGGTTACACCCTTAATGATCAGTTATTTTAGTTAATTATTACTTAGTAATAATTATTAATATTTATATATAATCAAATTGTATATATTAAAATCAGGAAACAGCATTATAATATTTTTAATTAATAGATCTTATTGTGGTAAAACATATAGGATTTTTTCTTACATAAATAATTTCTCTAAAGTTGTTTACTCCACAAGCTAATTCTTTGGAGAACACCAATATATCTTTTTAACAAGGAAATCTAACACTGATGTAAATATTTAATCTGAAAATCGTAGTCAGATTTTTCCAGTTGTCATTATGGTGTCTAATTTGTGTTTATTTCACTAAGTCCTAGTGTTCACTTAGTTGGTTAAGTATTCTTGGGTGTTTACCTGATCCTGTTTTTGAGGTTTACATGATGATGGACTCTTGGGATATCTTGGAGTATAATGGAGTCTTCCTTGAGGAGCTAAGGTCTTGGAAACCTGATGGCATTAAAACCATGCCTAGCCAGTAGCTGTCAGGTTCTCACTTTGTGAATTCAAAGAATGATATTCATGGACCACAGAGGATTTGTTTCATAGAGGAGTTTATTATATACCCATAAATGGCAGCTTAACTGTGCTAAGAGCAAGTGAGAGAGGAAGCATCCAGAAAATAGCTTGATTGAGCTGTTATCTAGGATTTTTAAAAGGATTTACTGGAAGAAACTTGGGTGAGGTAGGGGTCACCAATTGACCCAACCACATCCCTCTTTTTATTGTTGGTAACAGGTATGCACAGCCTTGAGGCAGAAGAGCTCAAACGTGGTAACAAAGAACAGGAATAGAAGTGTCTTGGTGTATCTGGCCTCTAGCAGGAGGCACTGCAGCTTTGGGCTCCTTCCTTCCTCACCCAGTAGGGAAGGAGCCATCACTGTGGGATGAGATTAACATTTAAATAAGAAGAAAGAAGATGATATAGGTGGTTTCCACAGGTTCAGTTGAAGATTTGAATAGAACAAAGACTAGCCCTTGACTTGTGTAGGGTAACCCAATTAAACTCTTTGATTTGAATATACATACACACACATACATGCACACAGGACTTGGACATCCTGTGTGTGTGTTTCCATATGGCTCTTTCAAACATTTAAAACTTTAGTTATCCCTTCTCCAAATGACCTCCTCTGCTGTATTCTTCCACACCTCTCCACACATAAGCCTCCCTTCCCATTCTTGTCCTTTTCCCTTCATACCATGCTTTGTCATCTTTCTTCCATAAGATCATTCTCCCTTTACACCCAATGGTACCTTTCCAGTTTCCTGTATTCTATGGCACTTCCAGGTAAACACAGAATCTACAGATTTGATACTAATATCTACATATGAATGAAGACATGTGATAATCCTTCTGGGTCTGGGTTACCTTAATATGATGTTTTCTAGTTTCATCTATTTATCTGCAAGGTCACAATTTTGTTTTTCATTACAGCTGAATAAAATTCCAGTATGTATAGCTATATTTTCATTATCCATCCATCAGATGATGTACATCTAGGCTATACCCAACATGCAAATCTGGCTAAGAACTCATAGTTAGGGGGCTTATAGGCCAGAGGAGTGAAACTACTACTATTATTCTGCTAAGCAGATATAGTTTCTCACTGTTCTTAAAATTAATATATCTATGTCCTTAGATGAGTACAATTATCAGTCCTTATTAGGGAAGCTTCTTCGTGCAGTGCACGGTGGTTACTACATATATTCACAATTGGTCAAAGGGCAGAGAAGGCTCAGTGGGGTGCTCAATTATATGTGTGTGCATCTATTCACCACAACGCTCTGAAAAATCAGTGGCAGAGTTAAAACTAGAAAAGCCAATTAGATTTACATCCTCTTTTAAGACTTATGTGTTCATATTGCATCCCCTACTTCCTGATCACCTAATATGTACTTCGTAAGTAGTATATGTTATATACTGTAACCACGTGCCAACATACACATTTGCACACACACACACACACACACACACACACACACTATATGATAGGAACCACATATGAAGGAGAGCATACACTTTTTTTCTCTTGTGCTTGTCAAATTTGGCAACTTGACACAAACAAGTCACCTGGGAAGAGACGACCTACCTGAATTGAGGAAACTGCTTCCATCACATGATCCTGCAGGAACTCCGTGGAGGCATTTTCTTGGTCAAGGATATGTGGGAGGGTCCAGCCTACTGTGGGTAGTACCACCTCTGGGCGGTCCTGGGTTGTATAAGAAAGCAAGCTGAGAAAGCCATGGAGAGCAAGCCAGTAACCAGCAGTCCTCCATGATCTCTGCTTCAGTTCCTGCCTTCAGGCCCCTGCCTTGAATTCCTTCCTTGGCTTCCATTGATGGTAGATTATAGTAATTTATAAGCCAAACAAACCCTTTTCTCTTCCAGGTTGTTTTGGCATTTTTATTACAGCTATAGAATGCAAACTAGAACAAAATTCATAGCAGGGAATAAGTTTGCTGTGATAGGCCCGATCATGGTTTTTTTTTTTTTTTTTCAAGGTGGGGGGGAGGGTTAGGGTTGTCGAAGAATTTTTGAGCTCTGATCTAGAAACAGACATCACATGCTGTGCTCAGAGCTTAATGAACTGATCTTTAAAGATAGGAATGTTGAGAGAACTATAGATCAGGATATGTGGGTTATGAGGTTACAGAGGGGCTCAAACACTGTGCTAGGGGCATTCATGTGAAACTTTTGCTTTTCTTAGCCAATTGGTAGCAGTTAGCTGAAACTGAAGAGTTATCTGTGACTAATAAGAGATTATGAAATCCTCTGGGAAGTATTTCTTCAGAGTCAGTACACAGAAGTAGTTCAATGGAGGCCAATATTGCATCTCCAGTTGGAAGTTGAGCATGGTAATGTGGAAGATTCTCCAACATGCTACTGGTTTTGAATCCATATAAGTTAAAGGGATCATGGTGAGAATCTGAGACTTGGCATCATGAGGCTTGGTCAGAGTCCCTGAAGGGATCCCTTGAGAGAGCATTGGTAAAAAGTGTATCGTTAGTGTAGCTGGATAGCATATTGTTTATGTGGTGAGTGTGGGATGACTATCAAGAACATTGGCAGCTGTGGAATAAAGCTGGAGTGAGCTTACAAGTCAAGCCATGTGATTTGAATAGCAAAGCCAGGGAACTGGGGTACTAAAACCCCTTGGAATCAAGATGATAATGAGTGAGTCCATATGGTAGAGAAGGAGCATATATTAGAACTTGGTTTTGCTGTGAACTGCTATTGTGCCCCAATTCTTCGGTCTCAGAACAAGAAGGTAGATATATTGTTTTTGGTTTAGTAGGAGCCCACAGTTAAGAGACTTAGGATTTTTAAATTTTCCCTCTGTGCCCGGAGCTGATCCTGTGCCACAGTGCTCCATACCCAAATACCATCAGGAGAGAGCTGGTTTCCCAGGAGTACTGACACACAGGCTTGCAGGAGAGACAAGCTACAGTCAGAGACAGCAAGACTAGCTAACATCAGAGATAACCAGATGGCAGGAGGCAAGGGCAAGAACATAAGCAACAGGAAGCAAGGCTACTTGGCCTCATCAGAACCTACCTCTCCCACCACAGCGAGCCTTGGATACCCCAACACACCAGAAAAGCAAGATTCAGATTTAAAATTACTTCTAATTATTATGATAGAGGACTTTAAGAAGGACATAAATAACTCCCTTAATGAAATGCAGGAGAATACAGGTAAATAGGTAGAAGCCCTTAAAGAGGAAACATAAAAATCCCTTAAAGAATTACAGGAAAACACAATCAAACAGGCAAGGGAAATGAATAGAACTATCCAAGATCTAAAAATGGAAATAGAAACAATAAAGAAATCACAAAGGGAGACAACCCTGGAGTTAGAAAACCTAGGAAAGAGATCAGGAGGCATAGATGCAAGCATCACCAACAGAATACAAGAGATAGAAGAGAATCTCAGATGCAGAAGATACCATAGAAAGCATTGACACAACAGTCAAAGAAATGAAAAATGTAAAAAGTTCCTAACCCAAAACATCCAGGAAATCCAGGACACAACGAGAAGACCAAACCTAAGAATAATAGGCATAGAAGAGAGCAAAGATTCACAACTTAAAGGGCCAGTAAATTTCTTCAACAAAATTATAGAGGAAAACTTTGCTATCCAGAAAGAGATGCCCCTAAATGTGCAAGAGGCCCACAAAACTCCAAATAGACTGAACCAGAACAGAAATTCCTCCTGTCACAAACTAATCAAAACACCAAATGCACTAAACAAAGAAAATATTGAAAGCAGTATGAGAAAAAGGTCAAGAAACATATAAAGGCAGACCTATCAGAATTACACCAGACTTCCCACCAGAGAATACAGAATCCAGAAGATCTTGGGAAGATGTCATACAGACCTTAAGAAACCACAAATGCCAACCCAGGCTACTATACCCAGTAAAACTCTCAATCACCATAGATGGAGAAATCAAAATATTTGATGACAAAAACAAATTTATACAATATCTTTCCACAAATCCAGCCCTACAGAGACTTTTAACTTTTGAAAAGTTTTGAAAATTTTAAAGATGGGGAGATTTTAAAATTTGGTTTGTGTTTTATACCAAGAAATTAACACAAGACATTAGGACTAAATGAGCAATGAAAAGGTCATGGTTTAACAGTAATTTTTATTTTATGACATATTGACTAGGAGTCAATTGATTTGGTTTGTTCATGTGACACATATTGAAATAACCTGGGAAGAGGGAGAGTTTATTCGAAAGACTGACCTCTGGGCAAATGTCTGGGCATATTCTTAATGATTGATATGGGAAGCCCAACCCACTGTGGGTTAGTGCCACCTCTGGGCAAGTGGCCCTGGTTTGTACATGAAACAAAGCTGAGTGAGCAATGGAGATCAAGACAGGAAGAAGAGATCCTCCATGGTCTTTATTTCAGTTCCTGCCTCCAGGTTCTTGCTTTGAGTTCCTGCCTTGGCTTCCTCCATAATGGGATAGAACCTGTAAGTCAAAGAAATCCCTTTCCCTTAAGTTGCTTTTGGAAAGCATATTATCACAACAGGAGAGAAGCAAAATAAAACAATCAGCCAGTCCTTATAAGGAAGAATCAGATCTTTAAGGGTGTGGCTCCTGTTAAATGGACTATGTTTCAATGGTGGTCCTACTCCCATGAAAATGGCTGTATGGGTAATTAAAAAAAAAAAAACGGAAAGAAATGAGATGACGATAGGAATTTGGGATGGGAATGGAGGTGAGAGCTCAGTCTAGGAGGAGTTAAAGGGAGAAATGAAAAATGGATGTGATGAAAATACATTGCACGTAACTCTCAAAGAAGTGACAGGAATATTGTATCTTCTAAGGTCTTGATGTTTTTGGCCTTCAGACTGAAAGAGCAAGTGTGAGGCAGTTGAGCTGCTGACAGACCAATGGAATTTGGGGCTTGTTACCTTCAGTTTATTCTGTACAGGAAGTGATTTATTGTTGCCTCTCTCTCCTTTGTTGTTGTTGTTGGAGAAAACTGACTATACATTTTCTTTTATGGTTTTGTTTCTCTAGTCCAGGATTCAGTCCACGATTCTGCATCCAATTTAGCCTTCATATGTCTACAGGCTTCTTTTAGCTGGAACAGCTCCTCGGCTTTTCTTTTTCTTTGGTTCTACTGACATTTTGGAATAAACTAGAATAGTTGATTTTAGGAAGGTATATTTGGATTCTTCTGATATTTTCTTATGATTGCATTCAAGTTTTCTTTGGCGGAATATTACATAAAAATTACTTTATTTTTTAGCACACCAATATGTACCTTATTGGTATCATTTTTATTATTTCGTGCTTCATACAGTATATTTCAATCACATTTTTCTCTCCCCTAAGCCTTCCCAGATCTTCTTATCTCCTTACCAATTCAACTTTATGCTCTTTCTGTTGCTCCAAAATCCTAAAAAATAATAAAGTCAACAAAACAGTACCTAAAATGACAAAACCATACCACCACCACCACAACAACAACAAAGTACACAACACATATGACATGCCCTTTGTGCTTGTGAGTGACTGCTGACCATGAGGTCTTCTCTACAGTATAGTTGATGTACTCAGTTTTGTTCTAGTGGAGACACTGACTTTCTTCCTACAGATTGTATTGATTGCAAATGGCTTCTCGCTGAGGGGTGGGATTTTGTGTCTACTTTTCCTTTCTCATGCTGGCATTTGTATTGCTTGAGCTTGTGCAGGTCTTGTGAATTCTTTCACAGAATCTGTCAGTTTCTGTATACATCAGTCCTGTTTTGTCTGGAAGATGCGTTTTCCTTGATTCATCCACCATACACAGTTCTTAACAATCTTTGAGTCTAGTCTTCCACAGAGATCCCTTCACCTTGAGGGGAGAACTTTGATACAGTCATCCAATTCATTGCTGACTCTTCTATGGTTTCCCACTGTATTCACAGTTGTGGTCTCTGAGTTAATCACCATCTACTGCAAGAAGAAGCATCTCTGATGGGTGGTGATTGATACAGAGAATTTCAGGCATAGTAACATTGAGGTCATTATTTTGATCACTTGATTGTGGTGTCAGCAGCATCCCAGTCTGTTTCATTTTTCCCCAACTTGGGAAGTGGTAGTAATTTATGGGAAGATACAATAAATTATAGAAATAGATTTTCCTTTTAATTTCTTCACCGTTAGACCAAATATACGTTGATGATTCTTGCTTGAATAAATTTCACAAGGATGGCTATAAAATGGTGATTTTTAAACACTCTCTTTCTGTAGGTTTTGGATGGCATTTTGCATTTTATATTTATTTATTTGCATATTTACTAATAAGGACACAAAAATTTTTATATAATTTAAATAGACCACCATATATAACCTTATGTATTTATTGTGATGATAAACATTATGGATTTGATAAGTAAGAGTCCCTTCAAGGTAGCCGCTAGATCTTCTGGTTACTCTTTTGTAATTTTTGGAGAACTTTTGTATACTTAAGTGACCCAAAAAATTCTACCAGAGAACTCCTACAGCTGATAAACAAATTCAGCAAAGTGGCTGGATGTAAAATTAACTCAAGCAAATCAGTAGCCTTTCTATACTCAAATGATAAACAGGCTGAGAAAGAAATTAGGGAAATGATACCCTTCACAATAGCCACAAACAATATAAAGTATCTTGGTATGACTCTAACCAAACAAGTGAAAAATCTGTATGACAGGAACTTCAAGTCTGGGAAGAAAGAAATCTAAGAAGACCTCAGAAGATGGAAAATTCCATCCTCTTGGATCTGCAGGATTAATATAGTAAAACTGGCCATCTTGCCAAAAGCAATTTACAGATTCAATGCAATCCCCATCAAAATCCCAAATCAATTCTTCATAGGGTTAGAAAGAGCAATTCTCAAATTCATCTGGAATAACAAAAAAACCAGGATAGCTAAAACTATTCTCAACAGTAAAAGAACTTCTGGATGAATCAGTATCCCTGACCTCAAGCAGTACCACAGAGCAATAGTGTTAAAAACTGCATGGTATTGGTACAGTGACAGGCAAGTAGATCAATGGAATAGAATTGAAGACTCAGAAATGAACCCACAGACTTATGGTCACTTGATCTTTGATAAAGGAGCTACAAACATCCAGTGGAAAAAAGATAGCCTTTTCAACAAATGGTGCTGGCTCAACTGGAGGTCAACATGTAGAAGAATGCGAATTGACCCACTCTTATCTCCTTGTACTAAGATCAACTCCAAGTGGATCAAGGACCTCCACATAAAACCAGACACCCTGGAACTAATAGAAAAGAAACTTGGGAAGACCCTGGAGGACATGGGCACAGGGGGAAAGTTTCTGAACAGAACACCAATAGCTTATGCTCTAAGATCAAGAATTGACAAATGGGACCTCATAAAATTACAGTTTCTGTAAGGCAAAGGACACTGTCAATAGGATAAAATGGCAACCAACAAATTGGAAAAAGATCTTTACCAACCCTACATCTAACAGAGGGCTAATATCCAATATATACAAAGAACTCAAGAAGTTAGACCCCCAGAGAGCCAAATAACCCTATTAAAAAAGGGGTACAGAACTAAACAAAGAATTTTCACTTGATGAATATTGAATGGCTGAGAAACACCTAAAGAAATGTTCAACATCCTTAGTCATCAGGGAAATGAAAATCAAAACAACCCTGAGATTTCACCTTATACCAGTCAGAATGGCTAAGATCAAAAACTCAGGAGAAAACAGGTGCTAGAGAGGATGTGGAGAAAGAAGAACACTCCTCCACTGCTGGTGGGGTTGCCAGCTGGTACAACCACTCGGGAAATCAATCTGGAGGGTCCTCAGAAAACTGGGTATGATACTAGATGAGGACACTGTTGTACCACTCCTGGGCATATACCCAGAGGTCCCCAAAATGTAATAATGACACAGGCTCCACTATGTTCATAGCACCCCTATTTATAGTGACCAGAAGCTGGAAAGAACCCAGATGTCCCTCAATAGAGGAATGGATACATAAAATGCGGTATATTTATACTATGGAATACTACTCAGCTATTAAAAAACGAATTCATGAAATTTTTAGGGAAGTGGGTGGAACTGGAGAATGTCCTCCTGAGTGAGGACATTCACAAAAGAACACACATGGTATGCATTCATTTATAAGCAGATATTAGCCCAGAAGCTTGGAATACCCAAGAAACAATTCACATATCAAATGATGCCCAAGAAGAAGGTAGAAGAAGCCGCTGGTCCTGGAAAGGCTCAGTGCAGCAGTGTAGGGGAATACTGAGACAGGGAAACCAGAAGGGAGTGATTGGGGAACAGGGAGAGGGAAGAGGGCTTGTGGGACTTTCGGGGAGGAGGGAATCCAGGAAAGGGGATATCATTTGAAATGTAAATAAAGAATATATTGAATAAAAAAATAAAAAAATAAAATTTTTTCTGATATAATATGTTGTACTATATACATTTTATATTTTCTTTGTTCTGGCTCCAGCATGTTTCCAGAGATTCCTGTTTCTGTTAGTGGCAACAGTATTTGGAAACCAAGGTCTTTGTGCTGTTATGTCTTTTTAACATGTCAGTGGTTATAGGAGAATACCAGTGAACAATGCCGAACCAGCGATTCTGACGGCCATGCAGTACACATTGGAATAAAGTTTTCCCATCTATTTCAGAAATGAGAAGGCAGGCTATATTTAATAAAGAAAAATTAACAAACCTCTATGGTTAATTTTTAGTTTAGAAAAGCCTCCTTAAAGAAGAAAAGGGGGCTGCATAGAACCTGTGGTTTTCTTGCTGGTGAATGGTGCTACTTTTGTTATAAGAAACATGAGCTTCTACAAAGGAAAGAGGTGTCTTAGGGTTTGCTATGCCACCAAATATCCAAATAGCAGCAGTAACAAAATAGACTTGACATATGCTGATTTGCAGATAAATAGCTGAAAATGTAATACTGATGCAATTGAAGAATTTAAGAAATGGCAGTTCAGTTAGGGCACACAGACAATGCAAAAATCAGACCCGTGACTCAGCTAATGAGTCCCAAGGAATTACACCATAAAGTGGGAAGAAATTAGGGGCAT
Source organism: Apodemus agrarius (assembly GCA_964023405.1). Classification (NCBI taxonomy): domain Eukaryota; kingdom Metazoa; phylum Chordata; class Mammalia; order Rodentia; family Muridae; genus Apodemus; species Apodemus agrarius. Next base: position 21,769,294 of record OZ030006.1, read on the forward strand.
TCACCACTGAAGGATATAACATGCAAATGAAAAATCTCAGACTAGAAAAATTAGAAATAGTCAATTAAGGGCTGGAGATGTAGATCGGTGGCAGACTGTTTGCCTAGCATACAATCCTGGGTTTAATTCCCAGTAGAGAGAAAGTCAATTAAAATGTACAAAACTCGGTAAGTAACAAGTAACTCAACCAAACCCCAAAACAATGAATTGTGACAATAGGTATGTAAGTTGCCTACAGGCTACAAGGAATGAAATTAGACCTTGGGATTTGACAATTATCTTTTATTTAATGCAGAGAAAACTTAATTATAAAGCTTATTACATCAATAAAGATAATGATTTTAGTAATGTAATAATAGTATTAATAAAAATTACTAAACTGTATTCCCTAAGATTGTGGGCTGTAAGACAGAGGTGGGCACTGTGGGCAAAGGGTTGGATGGTGATGTCACTTATAAAGGCTCAGAATTTGCATTACGAGAAAGGCATTTTGAATTCTGTTACTAAATGGGAAGGAAAATTGTAATAAAGCTTATTACATCAATAAAGATAATGATTTTAGTAATGTAATAATAGTATTAATAAAAATTACTAAACTGTATTCCCTAAGATTGTGGGCTGTAAGACAGAGGTGGGCACTGTGGGCAAAGGGTTGGATGGTGATGTCACTTATAAAGGCTCAGAATTTGCATTACGAGAAAGGCATTTTGAATTCTGTTACTAAATGGGAAGGAAAATTGTAAAAATTCTTTGATACTGTCAAAATCTGAAGAGGGAATTTAAGGAGATTTAAGGAGAACAACCTGCACATCGTGGTTGGCTGAGGAAAGAAACGGACTCATTCTGCTGTTTCCTCTTAGCAAGTGAAGAGGAAAAAGCCACTATTTTGCAGAACATGTGGAAGAAGCAGAGTAGAAATCAATAGATAATACTTGCTGCCTAATGACTTTACTGTAAGCAATAAAAAATGGGCAGCGGAATACTTCCATGCAATTTGCTAGAAACTCAGAATAGGACTTGTTTGGGTGCACAAAAATGGTTGCTAGGCTTGAGAACAGAATACTATTTGGACCAGAGTGCAGAGAACACAGTATCATTCTGGTGACATTGACTGAGGGGCTTCATCAGTTCCTCAGTGACTTGAATCCCCTCTGTTTGCAGTCATAGGCATAGGGAAGCTTGTTCAAGTCTTCATACACAAGTTGATTGGAGGCATATGCAAGGGTTGGCTTATGGGGTTTTCCCTGTAAGCTACAACTCATCCATGGAAAGTTTCTTAGGGCAGGTGAATTCCCACTGAGTACTGACTTTGTTCAGGTGCTGTTATTACATCAGTTCCATGATTCACAAGTCTAGTGTCATGCTTTCTGCTTTGCCAAGCATGAGCTGGTCTTGATATGGCTTCATGATTTCTGTGTAATGCAGATTAGAGTACAGATTCCTGTTTAATAGTATGTGCTGCATGCCTTTGGCATCATACAAATGTCTCATAGGTTTTACTTCCAAGAAGATACAGTTATCACTACATTTATGTGACACCCCAGTCCTCATTGTGTGATCTGTAGAGATAGAACCTTTGTGGGGCAGTTAGTGAT